>CAJQUN010000232.1:600000-955697 GCA_907163345.1 Haberlea rhodopensis | reverse complement strand
GAGTACATCATTTTCTTGGTTGAAAGAGCTTTTTTTGAGCTATTTTCACAGTTAATGAACATTTTTGATTTTTTGATAAATTTGTTTTTCTGCGAGCATGTGTTTGTAAAAACCAATTGAATTTGTTGAATTTTAAAACTTATTTTTGTACATCATTTTCCCTGTTTGAAAAAAGGTTAGAAAAATTTTCACAAAATAAAGTAGTTTTTTTATTTTTGCATAAATTTAGATTTTTTGCGAAATATTCGAGTATAGATCTCGAGAACTTCATTTTCTTGGTTGGATGAAGTTTTGGAGCAATTTTCACTGTTACGGACGTTTTTTTATATTGATAAATTTCAATTTATGGGAATATTCGAATATATTCATCCTAAACCAATTCAATTTGGGGAATTTTAGCATCAAGTCATAAGTACATCATTTCTTGGTGGAAGAAGATTTGAGAAATTTTCACAAATTACATAAGTTTTTGAGTTCTTGATAGTTTTTGATTTTATGCGAATATTCGAGTATAGGTCGTGAGTACATCATTTTCTTGGTTGAAAGAAGTTTTGAGCTTTTTCACAGTAGTAGTAATGAACATTTTTTTTGATAAATTTGATTTTGTGCGAGTATGTCTTTGTAAACAAATTGAATTTGTTGAATTTTAACACTTATTCTTGTGTACATCATTTTCTCTGTTTCAAGAAGGTTAGAAAAATTTCACAAATTACGTAAGTTTTTTATTTTTTGATAATTTAATTTTTTGCGAATATTCGAGTATAGATCTCTAGAACTTCATTTTTTGGTTGGAGAAGTTTGGAGCAATTTTCACTGTTACGGACGTTTTTTAAACTATTGATAAATTTCAATTTTATGCGAATATTCGAATATATTTCATCCTAAACCAATTCAATTTGGGGAATTTTAGCATCAAGTCATAAGTACATCATTTTCTTTGTTGGAAGAAGATTTTGAGAAATTGTCACAAATTACATAAGTTTTTGAGTTTTTGATAATTTTTGATTTTGTGCGAATATTCGAGTATAGGTTTGAGTACATCATTTTCTTGGTTGAAAGAAGCGTTTGAGCTATTTTCACAGTTATGAACATTTTTTGATTTTTTGATAAATTTCGTTTTTGTGCGAGCATGTGTTTGTAAACAAATTGCATTTGTTGAATTTTAACACTTATTTTTGTACATCATTTTCCTTGTTTGAAAAAGGTTAGAAAAATTTTCCCAAATTAATTAAGTTTTTTATTTTGCATAAATTTTAGTTTTTTGCGAATATTCGAGTATAGATCTCGAGAACTTCATTTTCTTGGTTGGAAGAAGTTTTGGAGCAATTTTCACAGTTACAGACGTTTTTTTATCTGTTGATAAATTTCAATTTTATGCGAATATTCGAATATATTTCATCCTAAACCAATTCAGTTTGGGGAATTTTAGCTTCAAGTCATAAGTACATCATTTTCTTGGTTGGAAGTAGATTTTGAGAAATTTTCACAAATTACATAAGTTTTTTGAGTTTTGATAGTTTTTGATTTTATGCGAATATTCGATTATAGGTGTGAGTACATCATTTCTTGGTTGAATGATGTTTTTGAGCTATTTTCACAGTAATGAACATTTTTGATAAATTTTGATTTTGTGCGAGTATGTCTTTGTAAACAAATTGAATTTGTTGAATTTTAAACACTTATTCTTGTGTACATCATTTTTCCTGTTTCAAGAAGGTTAGACAAATTTTCACAATTACGTAAGTTTTTTTATTTTTTGATAAATTTCAATTTTTTGCGAATATTCGAGTATAGATCTCTAGAACTTCATTTTCTTGGTTGGAAGAAGTTTTGGAGCAATTTTTCACTGTTACGGACGTTTTTTAAACTATTGATAAATTTCAATTTTATGCGAATATTTGAATATATTTCATCCTAAACCAATTCAATTTGGGGTATTTTAGCATCAAGTCATAAGTACATCATTTTCTTTGTAGGAAGAAGATTTTTAGAAATTGTCACAAATTACATAAGTTTTTTGAGTTTTTGATAATTTTTGATTTTGTGCGAATATTCGAGTATAGGTTTTGAGTACATCATTTTCTTGGTTGAAAGAAGCTTTTGAGCTTTTTTCACAGTTATGAACATTTTTTGATTTGTTGATAAATTTCATTTTTGTGCGAGCATGTGTTTGTGTTAACCAATTGAATTTGTTGAATTTTAATACTTATTTTTGTACATCATTTTCCCTGTTTGAAAAAGGTTAGAAAAATTTTCACAAATTAAGTAAGTTTTTTTATTTTTGCATAAATTTTAGTTTTTGCGAATATTCGAGTATAGATCTCTAGAACTTCATTTTCTCGGTTGGAAGAAGTTTTGGAGCAATTTTCACTGTTACAGACGTTTTTTTATATGTTGATAAATTTCAATTTTATGCGAATATTCGAATATATTTCATCCTAAACCAATTCAATTTGTGGAATTTTAGCATCAAGTCATAAGTACATCATTTTCTTGGTTGGAAGAAGATTTTGAGAAATTTTCACAAATTACATAAGTTTTTTGAGTTCTTGATAGTTTTTGATTTTACGCGAATATTCGAGTATAGGTCGTGAGTACATCATTTTCTTGGTTGAAAGATGTTTTTGAGCTATTTTCACAGTAATGAACATTTTTGGATTTTTTGATAAATTTTGATTTTGTGCGAGTATGTCTTTGTAAACAAATTGAATTTGTTGAATTTTAACACTTATTCTTGTGTACATCATTTTCCCTGTTTCAAGAAGGTTAGACAAATTTTCACAAATTACGTAAGTTTTTTTATTTTTTGATAAATTTCAATTTTTTGCGAATATTCGAGTATAGATCTCTAGAACTTCATTTTCTTGGTTGGAAGAAGTTTTGGAGCAATTTTCACTGTTACGGACGTTTTTTTAAACTATTGATAAATTTCAATTTTATGCGAATATTTGAATATATTTCATCCTAAACCAATTCAATTTGGGGTATTTTAGCATCAAGTCATAAGTACATCATTTTCTTTGTAGGAAGAAGATTTTTAGAAATTGTCACAAATTACATAAGTTTTTTGAGTTTTTGATAATTTTTGATTTTGTGCGAATATTCGAGTATAGGTTTTGAGTACATCATTTTCTTGGTTGAAAGAAGCTTTTGAGCTATTGTCACAGTTATGAACATTTTTTGATTTGTTGATAAATTTCATTTTTGTGCGAGCATGTGTTTGTGTTAACCAATTGAATTTGTTGAATTTTAATACTTATTTTTGTACATCATTTTCCCTGTTTGAAAAAGGTTAGAAAAATTTTCACAAATTAAGTAAGTTTTTTTATTTTTGCATAAATTTTAGTTTTTGCGAATATTCGAGTATAGATCTCTAGAACTTCATTTTCTCGGTTGGAAGAAGTTTTGGAGCAATTTTCACTGTTACGGACGTTTTTTTATATGTTGATAAATTTCAATTTTATGCGAATATTCGAATATATTTCATCCTAACCCAATTCAATTTGGGGAATTTTAGCATCAAGTCATAAGTACATCATTTTCTTGGTTGGAAGAAGATTTTGAGAAATTTTCACAAATTACATAAGTTTTTTGAGTTCTTGATAGTTTTTGATTTTATGCGAATATTCGAGTATAGGTCGTGAGTACATCATTTTCTTGGTTGAAAGAAGTTTTTGAGCTATTTTCACAGTAATGAACATTTTTTGATTTTTTGATAAATTTTGATTTTGTGCGAGTATGTCTTTGTAAACAAATTGAATTTGTTGAATTTTAACACTTATTCTTGTGTACATCATTTTCCCTGTTTCAAGAAGGTTAGACAAATTTTCACAAATTACGTAAGTTTTTTTATTTTTTGATAAATTTCAATTTTTTGCGAATATTCGAGTATAGATCTCTAGAACTTCATTTTCTTGGTTGGGAGAAGTTTTGGAGCAATTTTCACTGTTACAGACGTTTTTTAAACTATTGATAAATTTCATATTTATGCGAATATTCGAATATATTTCATCCTAAACCAATTCAATTTGGGGAATTTTAGCATCAAGTCATAAGTACATCATTATCTTTGTTGGAAGAAGATTTTGAGAAATTGTCACAAATTACATAAGTTTTTTGAGTTTTTGATAATTTTTGATCTTGTGCGAATATTCGAGTATAGGTTTTGAGTACATCATTTTCTTGGTTGAAAGAAGCTTTTGAGCTATTTTCATAGTTACGAACATTTTTTGATTTGTTGATAAATTTCGTTTTTCTGCGAGCATGTGTTTGTAAACCAATTGAATTTGTTGAATTTTAACACTTATTTCTGTACATCATTTTCCCTGTTTGAAAAAGGTTAGAAAATTTTTCACAAATTAAGTAAGTTTTTTTATTTTTGCATAAATTTTAGTTTTTGCGAATATTCGAGTATAGATCTCGAGAACTTCATTTTCTTGGTTGGAAGAAGTTTTTGAGCAATTTTCACTGTTACGGACGGTTTTTTATCTGTTGATAAATTTCAATTTTATTGGAATATTCGAATATATTTCATCCTAAACCAATTCAATTTGGGGAATTTTAGCATCAAGTCATAAGTACATCATTTTCTTGGTTGGAAGAAGATTTTGAGAAATTTTCACAAATTACATAAGTTTTTTGAGTTCTTAATAGTTTTTGATTTTATGCGAATATTCAAGTATAGTTCGTGAGTACATCTTTTTCTTGGTTGAAAGAAGTTTTTGAGCTATTTTCACAGTAATGAACATTTTTTGATTTTTTGATAAATTTTGATTTTGTGCGAGTATGTCTTTGTAAACAAATTGAATTTGTTGAATTTTAACACTTATTCTTGTGTACATCATTTTCTCTGTTTCAAGAAGGTTAGAAAAATTTTCACAAATTACGTAAGTTTTTTTATTTTTTGATAAATTTATATTTTTTGCGAATATTCGAGTATAGATCTCTAGAACTTCATTTTCTTGGTTGGGAGAAGTTTTGGAGCAATTTTCACTGTTACGGACGTTTTTTAAACTATTGATAAATTTCAATTTTATGCGAATATTCGAATATATTTCATCCTAAACCAATTCAATTTGGGGAATTTTTGCATCAAGTCATAAGTACATCATTTTCTTTGTTGGAAGAAGATTTTGAGAAATTGTCACAAATTACATAAGTTTTTTGAGTTTTTGATAATTTTTGATTTTGTGCGAATATTCGAGTATAGGTTTTGAGTACATCATTTTCTTGGTTGAAAGAAGCTTTTGAGCTATTTTCACAGTTATGAACATTTTTTGATTTTTTGATAAATTTCGTTTTTGTGCGAGCATGTGTTTGTAAACAAATTGCATTTGTTGAATTTTAACACTTATTTTTGTACATCATTTTCCTTGTTTGAAAAAGGTTAGAAAAATTTTCCCAAATTAATTAAGTTTTTTTATTTTTGCATAAATTTTAGTTTTTTGCGAATATTCGAGTATAGATCTCGAGAACTTCATTTTCTTGGTTGGAAGAAGTTTTGGAGCAATTTTCACAGTTACAGACGTTTTTTTATCTGTTGATAAATTTCAATTTTATGCGAATATTCGAATATATTTCATCCTAAACCAATTCAATTTGAGGAATTTTAGCATCAAGTCTTATGTACATCATTTTCTTGGTTGGAAGAAGATTTTGAGAAATTTTCACAAATTACATAAGTTTTTTGAGTTCTTAATAGTTTTTGATTTTATGCGAATATTCAAGTATAGTTCGTGAGTACATCTTTTTCTTGGTTGAAAGAAGTTTTTGAGCTATTTTTACAGTAATGAACATTTTTTGATTTTTTGATAAATTTTGATTTTGTGCGAGTATGTCTTTGTAAACACATTGAATTTGTTGAATTTTAACACTTATTCTTGTGTACATCATTTTCCCTGTTTCAAGAAGGTTAGACAAATTTTCACAAATTACGTAAGTTTTTTTATTTCTTGATAAATTTCATTTTTTTACGAATATTCGAGTCTAGATCTCTAGAACTTCATTTTCTTGGTTGGGAGAAGTTTTGGAGCAATTTTCACTGTTACGGACGTTTTTTAAACTATTGATAAATTTCAATTTTATGCGAATATTCGAATAATTTCATCCTAAACCAATTCAATTTGGGGTATTTTAGCATCAAGTCATAAGTACATCATTTTCTTTGTAGGAAGAAGATTTTTAGAAATTGTCACAAATTACATAAGTTTTTGAGTTTTTGATAATTTTTGATTTTGTGCGAATATTCGAGTATAGGTTTTGAGTACATCATTTTCTTGGTTGAAAGAAGCTTTTGAGCTATTTTCACAGTTATGAACATTTTTTGATTTGTTGATAAATTTCATTTTTGTGCGAGCATGTGTTTGTGTTAACCAATTGAATTTGTTGAATTTTAATACTTATTTTTGTACATCATTTTCCCTGTTTGAAAAAGGTTAGAAAAATTTTCACAAATTAAGTAAGTTTTTTTATTTTTGCATAAATTTTAGTTTTTGCGAATATTCGAGTATAGATCTCTAGAACTTCATTTTCTCGGTTGGAAGAAGTTTTGGAGCAATTTTCACTGTTACGGACGTTTTTTTATATGTTGATAAATTTCAATTTTATGCGAATATTCGAATATATTTCATCCTAAACCAATTCAATTTGGGGAATTTTAGCATCAAGTCATAAGTACATCATTTTCTTGGTTGGAAGAAGATTTTGAGAAATTTTCACAAATTACATAAGTTTTTTGAGTTCTTGATAGTTTTTGATTTTATGCGAATATTCGAGTATAGGTCGTGAGTACATCATTTTCTTGGTTGAAAGAAGTTTTTGAGCTATTTTCACAGTAATGAACATTTTTTGATTTTTTGATAAATTTTGATTTTGTGCGAGTATGTCTTTGTAAACAAATTGAATTTGTTGAATTTTAACACTTATTCTTGTGTACATCATTTTCCCTGTTTCAAGAAGGTTAGACAAATTTTCACAAATTACGTAAGTTTTTTTATTTTTTGATAAATTTCAATTTTTTGCGAATATTCGAGTATAGATCTCTAGAACTTCATTTTCTTGGTTGGGAGAAGTTTTGGAGCAATTTTCACTGTTACAGACGTTTTTTAAACTATTGATAAATTTCAAATTTATGCGAATATTCGAATATATTTCATCCTAAACAAATTCAATTTGGGGAATTTTAGCATCAAGTCATAAGTACATCATTTTCTTTGTTGGAGAAGATTTTGAGAAATTGTCACAAATTACATAAGTTTTTTGAGTTTTTGATAATTTTTGATTTTTGGCGAATATTCGAGTATAGGTTTTGAGTACATCATTTTCTTGGTTGAAAGAAGCTTTTGAGCTATTTTCACAGTTATGAACATTTTTTGATTTTTTGATAAATTTCGTTTTAGTGCGAGCATGTGTTTGTAAACAAATTGAATTTGTTGAATTTTAACACTTATTTTTTGTGTACATCATTTTCTATGTTTGAAAAAGGTTAGAAAAATTTTCACAAATTACGTAAGTTTTTTTATTTTTGCATAAATTTTAGTTTTTTGCGAATATTCGAGTATAGATCTCGAGAACTTCATTTTCTTGGTTGGAAGAAGTTTTGGAGCAATTTTCACTGTTACGGAAGTTTTTTTATCTGTTGATAAATTTCAATTTTATGCGAATATTCGAATATATTTCATCCTAAACCAATTCAATTTGGGGAATTTTAGCATCAAGTCATAAGTACATCATTTTCTTGGTTGGAAGAAGATTTTGAGAAATTTCCACAAATTACATAAGTTTTTTGAGTTTTTGATAGTTTTTTGATTTTATGCGAATATTCAAGTATAGGTCGTGAGTACATCATTTTCTTGGTTCAAAGAAGTTTTTGAGCTATTTTCACAATAATGAACATTTTTTGATTTTTTGATAAATTTTGATTTTGTGCGAGTATGTCTTTGTAAACAAATTGAATTTGTTGAATTTTAACACTTATTCTTGTGTACATCATTTTCCTTGTTTCAAGAAGGTTAGACAAATTTTCACAAATTACGTAAGTTTTTTTATTTTTTGATAAATTTCAATTTTTTGCGAATATTCGAGTAAAGATCTCTAGAACTTCATTTTCTTGGTTGGGAGATGTTTTGGAGCAATTTTCACTGTTACGGACGTTTTTTAAACTATTGATAAATTTCAATTTTATGCGAATATTCGAATATATTTCATCCTAAACCAATTCAATTTGGGGAATTTTTAGCATCAAGTCATAAGTACATCATTTTCTTTGTAGGAAGAAGATTTTGAGAAATTGTCACAAATTACATAAGTTTTTTGAGTTTTTGATAATTTTTGATTTTGTGCGAATATTCGAGTATAGGTTTTGAGTACATCATTTTCTTGGTTGAAAGAAGCTTTTGAGCTATTTTCACAGTTATGAACATTTTTTGATTTGTTGATAAATTTCGTTTTTGTGCGAGCATGTGTTTGTAAACCAATTGAATTTGTTGAATTTTAACACTTATTTTTGTACATCATTTTCCCTGTTTGAAAAAGGTTAGAAATTTTTTCACAAATTAAGTAAGTTTTTTTATTTTTGCATAAATTTTAGTTTTTGCGAATATTCGAGTATAATCTCGAGAACTTTATTTTCTTGGTTGGAAGAAGTTTTGGAGCAATTTTCACTGTTACGGACGTTTTTTTATATGTTGATAAATTTCAATTTTACGCGAATATTCGAATATATTTCATCCTAAACCAATTCAATTTGGGGAATTTTAGCAGCAAGTCATAAGTACATCATTTTCTTGGTTGGAAGAAGATTTTGAGAAATTTTCACAAATTACATAAGTTTTTTGAGTTCTTGCTAGTTTTGATTTTATGCGAATATTCGAGTATAGGTCGTGAGTACATCATTTTCTTGGTTGAAAGAAGTTTGTGAGCTATTTTCACAGTAATGAACATTTTTTGATTTTTTGATAAATTTTGATTTTGTGCGAGTATGTCTTTGTAAAGAAATTGAATTTGTTGAATTTTAACACTTATTCTTGTGTACATCATTTTCTCTGTTTCAAGAATGTTTCAAGAAGGTTAGACAAATTTTCACAAATTACGTAAGTTTTTTTATTTTTTTTATAAATTTCAATTTTTTGCGAATATTCGAGTATAGATCTCTAGAACTTCATTTTCTTGGTTGGAAGAAGTTTTGGAGCAATTTTCACTGTTACGGACATTTTTTAAACTATTGATAAATTTCAATTTTATGCGAATATTCGAATATATTTCATCCTAAACCAATTCAATTTGGGGAAGTTTAGCATCAAGTCATAAGTACATCATTTTCTTTGTTGGAAGAAGATTTTGAGAAATTGTCACAAATTACATAAGTTTTTTGAGTTTTTGATAATTTTTGATTTTGTGCGAATATTCGAGTATAGGTTTTGAGTACATCATTTTCTTGGTTGAAAGAAGCCTTTGAGCTATTTTCACAGTTATGAACATTTTTTGATTTTTTGATAAATTTCGTTTTTGTGCGAGCATGTGTTTGTAAACAAATTGCATTTGTTGAATTTTAACACTTATTTTTGTACATCATTTTCCCTGTTTGAAAAAGGTTAGAAAAATTTTCACAAATTAAGTAAGTTTTTTTATTTTTGCATAAATTTTAGTTTTTTGCGAATATTCGGGTATAGATCTCGAGAACTTCATTTTCTTGGTTGGAAGAAGTTTTGGAGCAATTTTCACTGTTACAGACGTTTTTTTATCTGTTGATAAATTTCAATTTTATGTGAATATTCGAATATATTTCATCCTAAACCAATTCAATTTTGGGAATGTTAGCATCAAGTCATAAGTACATCATTTTCTATGTTGGAAGAAGATTTTGAGAAATTTCACAAATTACATAAGTTTTTTGAGTTTTTGATAGTTTTTGATTTTATGCGAATATTCGAGTATAGGTCGTGAGTACATCATTTTCTTGGTTGAAAGAAGTTTTTGAGCTATTTTCACAGTAATGAACATTTTTTGATTTTTTGATAAATTTTGATTTTGTGTGAGTATGTCTTTGTAAACAAATTGAATTTGTTGAATTTTAACACTTATTCTTGTGTACATCACTTTCCCTGTTTCAAGAAGGTTAGACAAATTTTCACAAATTACGTAAGCTTTTTTATTTTTTGATAAATTTCAATTTTTTTGCGAATATTCGAGTATAGATCTCTAGAACTTCATTTTCTTGGTTGGAAGAAGTTTTGGAGCAATTTTCACTGTTACGAACGTTTTTTAAACTATTGATAAATTTCAATTTTATGCGAATATTCGAATATATTTCATCCTAAACCAATTCAATTTGTGGAATTTTAGCATCAAGTCATAAGTACATCATTTTCTTGGTTGGAAGAAGATTTTGAGAAATTTTCACAAATTACATAGGTTTTTTGAGTTTTTGATAGTTTTTGATTTTATGCGAATATTCGAGTATAGGGCGTGAGTACATCATTTTCTTGGTTGAAAGAAGTTTTTGAGCTATTTTCACAGTAATGAACATTTTTTGATTTTTTGATAAATTTTGATTTTGTGCGAGTATGTCTTTGTAAACAAATTGAATTTGTTGAATTTTAACACTTATTCTTGTGTACATCATTTTCCCTGTTTCAAGAAGGTTAGACAAATTTTCACAAATTACGTAAGTTTTTTTATTTTTTGATAAATTTCAATTTTTTGCGAATATTCGAGTATAGATCTCTAGAACTTCATTTTCTTGGTTGGAAGAAGTTTTGGAGCAATTTTCACTGTTACGGACGTTTTTTAAACTATTGATAAATTTCAATTTTATGCGAATATTCGAATATATTTCATCCTAAACCAATTCAATTTGGGGAAAGCATCAAGTCATGAGTACATCATTTTCTTGATTGGAAAAATATTTTTAGAAATTTCACAAATTACATAAGTTTTTTGAGTTTTTGATAATTTTTGATTTTGTGCGAATATTCGAGTATAGTTCTTGAGTACATCGTTTTCTTGGTTGAAAGAGGTTTTTGAGTTATTTTCACAGTTATGATCAATTTTCGATTTTTTGATAAATTTCGATTTTGTGCGAGTATGTCTTTCTAAACTAATTGAATTGTTGGGTTTTAACACTTATTCTTGTTTACATCATTTTCCATGTTCGAAGAAGGTTTTGAGAAATTTTACAAATTACGTAAGTTTTTTTATTTTTTGATAAATTTCAATTTTGTGCGAATATTCGAGTATAGATCTTAAGAACTTCAATTTCTTTGTTGGAAGAAGTTTTGGAGCAATTTTCACAGCAACGGACTTTTTTTATCTGTTGATAAATTTCAATTTTATTCGAATATATTTCATCCTAAACCAATTCAATTTGAAGAATTTTAGCATCAAGTCATGAGTACATCATTTTCTTGGTTGGAAGAATATTCTGAGAAATTGTCACAAATTACATAGGTTTTTTGAGTTTTGGTTAATTTTTGATTTTGTGCGAATATTCGAGTATAGGTCTTTAGTACATCATTTTCTTTGTTGAAAGAAGTTTTTGAGCTATTATCACAGTTATGAACATTTTTTGATTTTTTGATAAATTTTGATTTTGTGCGAGTATGTCTTTGTAAACCAATTGAATTTGTTGAATTTTAACACTTATTCTTGTGTACAACATTTTCCCTGTTTGAAGAAGGTTTTGAGAAATTTTCACAAATTACGTAAGTTTTTTTATTTTTGGATAAATTTCAATTTTGTGCGAATATTCGAGTATAGATCTCGAGAACTTCATTTCCAAGTTTTTTTTTATAGATGCATCCTGATTTTGCATCCTAGTTTCTGTTGATGATATTAACTTAGTCAAGAGCTCCTCCATACTCGGCTTAGGCACATATCCCGGTTGTTGTTGTGGGTTCAACACGTTGTTTTGGTTGGACCATTGCAAATTTGGATGATTCCTCCATCCCGGGTTGTAAGTATTGGGGTATGGGTTATTGGGCTGCCTGTTTCCTACATAGTTAGTAGATTCATTAGACTTAGTAAATGAATTACCTTCCTGACACTCGGTGCTTGGATGATTGCTTCCACATAAGTCACAATTGATAACTTGAGCTTGCATTGCTGTCATGCTCATGCTATCTATCTTTTTGTTCAATGCTTCCAACTGTGCCGAAACAGCAGTGATGTCGTCAATTTGATGAATTCCACTCGGTTTCTTTGGCACATTCCTCTCCGATTGCCATTGGTAGCTATTAGAAGCCATCTCTTCCAAGAGTTCATAAGTTGCTTCCGGTGTTTTGCGCATAATGGATCCTCCTGAGGCTGCATCAATCATAGAACGGTTAGATGAAAATAAACCATTATAAAAGGTTTGTACCTGGAGCCAAATAGGAAGACCATGATGTGGGCATCTCCTAAGCAAGTCCTTGAAACGATCCCACGCCTCATATAAAGTTTCAGGATCATATTGCCCAAACGTGGTGATATAGTTTCTTATCTTCGCAGTTTTGGAAGAGGGAAAATATTTAGACAAGAACGCTTGTGTCATCCCCTCCCAAGCGATAATAGATCCTGCATGTAAAGAATTTAACCATGCTTTACCTTTATCTTTTATTGAAAAGGGAAATAACCGTAACCTGATGGCGTCGTCAGAAACGCCATTGTGTTTGAAGGTGTCACAAATCTCCAAGAAGTTGGAGATGTGAGCGTTTGGGTCATCAGTGACTACTCCCCCAAACATCACTGAATGCTGGATCATCTGAATTATTGCCGGCTTTATCTCAAAATTGTTGGCTTGAATACTTGGCCTTGTAATGCTTGACAGTGATCCATGGAAAGCTGGTTGAGCAAAATCCATCATAGATCTTGGATTCGGTGCTTCATTATTCATGCCCCCTTCTTGATTGTTATCCGCCATTATTCGAGCTTCCCTTATTTTCCTTAGACACGTTCGCTCGATTTCTGGGTCAAACGGCTCGAATGTGGGGTTGCTACTCCTTAGCATGTACCAAGAAGATGACTACCAGTAAAAATCAACCCAAAATGAGAAACACGAATGTAGTAAACCCAACGGTCAAAAGTGACAAACAAACAAAACAAAATAAATGGCTAAATTACAATTAACTAATCTCGTATGATATTATACAAATTAGTCCCCGGCAACGGTGCTAAAAACTTTATCGCTTTTATTTTAAACAATTAATTCCAGTGTAGCGATTTTAGACCGCAAGTGCACGATGTCAAGTTTTATAGTGATTAAAAAGAAAGGATGTCGTACCCACAAGGACTAACGTATAACTACCAAATAAAATTAGCAAAATTATATTAAGCCTACGAATTAAATGATTAATTATCTAATTTAACTTAAACTTAAAAAACTCAAAACTAAATAAACTCCTTTGAAGATGCGAAGGAATTCCACTAGAGAAATTTACCAAGATGTTGGTTCAGTTGTGTTATCGTCAATGATTTGTTTGTAAGAATAATTAATACCCAATTAATTCTTAAGGTGACGGATTCCCTAATATAATCAATACACTTTCTTAAGCTATATTGAAACTAATATTAAATTGAAACAAGTAACTCTCGTTCACTAAAACCAATTTAATATTGAATAAATCTCGATGAAACCCGTTAACTTTAAATCTTTCAATTCAAAGTGATCACGTATGTGATTTAATCTCGCGATCTAAATCTTTAACATACAACACAAATTATTATAGCGTATTATAACTTTATCTCTCGATCTCAATTATAATTCACAAATTCAATCAAAGTTAGCAAGGCTTTGATATCATTAAGATTATAATTCATGCACAAAAGAATTAATCCACTCAAGTACATTCAAATCAATGACTCAATCACAATCTTCCCTAACCTTGATAAAACAAAAATTAATTATATATTCCCCTTTATTTCGTGCCCTAGGTCCCTTATTTATAGAAGAGGAGGTGGATGGAAGTGTTTCCATATAGATCAAACTCAATCAAGTCTTTTTTTTTTCCTGAAAATTCTGCGGCTCGATCGATCGGTACAATTGTCTCGATCGATCGAGCACTTTAAACTCTCGGCCTTGATTTTTTCTTCCTCGCTTGATCGATCGAATATGAACTGCCGATCGATCGAGCTTTCTTCAATCTCGCTTGTAATTTCTCTGCCATGCTCGATCGATCGAGCATAAGTTTCCGATCGATCGAGCTCTTCTTTTTCTCGTTGGCCAAAACTCTGTTTCCTTCGATCGATCGCGCTCCACTACCGATCGATCGATCCTGTCAGAATCCAAATTCTTCAATTCTTGCCTCGGTTTGATATGTTTCTTCCTTCTAGCTCAATACTTCCACTTTCTACCTAGATTCCTGAAACAACCAAATAAATACCAAAAAGCGTAACATCATCCCGGAATCTACATGAAAATATATACGTATCATTGCAAAAATACACGTAATATTCAACCCTATCAGTCAACACTTACATCCACAATATCCTCGTCAACCCGTGACGGTACATGCCAACACATGACATCCACATTATCCTCGTCAACTCGTGATGATATATGTCAACACATGACATCCACAATATCGCTAACACAATAGCAATATAATATTACTCATTGCTAACATGATAACGACACATTCATATTCATCGCCCAACGGCGGTATACATCCACAATCATCGCTCAATAGTGGTATAATCCCTTGCTACATATACAACGGTATCATCCATCGCTACGTATACATCGGCATAAACCATCGCTACGTATACAACGATATAAACCATCGCTATGTGTTTAGCGGCATAATCCATCGCTACGTATACAACGACATTAACCATCGCTATGTATTCATCGGCATAATCCATCGTTACGTATACATCGATATAATCCATCGCTACGTATACATCGGCATAATCCATCGCTACGTATACATCGGCATAAACCATCGTTATGTATACAGCGGCATAAACCATCGTTATGTATACAGCGGCATAAACCATCGCTACGTATACAACGGCATAATCCATCGCTACATATGCAACGACCTATGTATACAGCGGCATAATCCATCGCTACGTATACAGTGGCATAAACCATCATTATGTATACAACGGCATAAACCATCGCTACGTATACAACGACATAATCCATCACTACGTATACATCGGCATAATCATGGACTCAAGAGGTGACTCACATGTATGTAGCACTTTGTTCCTTTCGGACTCAAGAGGTGACTCACATCACATGTATCACTTTGTTCCTATTTCATCGCTTCGACGTGACAACGACATGTATAATCGCTTTGACATGACAACGGCATAACATAATATCCCTTGCTTCGAATTATCAGCGGCTCAATGATATCCCCCACTTCGACACATCAGCGACCCGTGCTACGATATGACAGCGGAAAATATCATGATCCAGCGCTCAATAAGTCAACGACAAATATCATGTACCATAGCGGCTCAATGATATCCCTCGCTTCGACATACTAGTGACTCACACTACAATATGACAACGTCAAATATCCTGATCTATCGCTGCTCAACATACCTGCATCAATACAATGATCTCAATATGCACAATTAATACAACAATTCACAAGTCCCACTACACTATATCAGTGGCTCAATAATATCCCTCGCTTTGAATTATCAGCGGCTCAATGATATCCCTCGCTTCGACATATCAGCGACCCGCGCTACGATATGACAGTGGCAAATACCCTGATTCATCACTTGATAAGACAACGGCAAATATTCTGATCCATCGCTAATCGATATACCCGTATCAGTACAATAATTGCAATACATTCACATGCATAACAACATTATTAAGCATTTATGTATCGCGATAACAAAGCACTCTCAATGCCTGTGCACATTCACATATACCTGCATTCTCATAATCATAGTGCAAGCATACCTGGTCATCACATCACCTGCCATCACCTGCCATCACCTATTGACGACTGAAGCACACGGCCGTCTCATCCTTGAGTTCTCTCGGCTTCTTCATAGCCGAAGTGTGGCCAAGGAAATTTCGAGCCTCTTTTGATTGTGAATCAAGTGTGCTTCTTGTTTTGGTTTAAGAACAAACCAAGCACTTTGTTCTTAAGCTTTTCCTTCGTTCGATTTGATCGTGTGGATACCGTTGAGGCAAAACTTGACAAGTTTTGCTAGTGAGTTGAAGGAGACGTTGGACGTGGTGCTGCTCCGTGGAATCTGCTCAAACACGCTACAAGGGTGAGACTTTTTGTAAGGACCCCCGTGCCCTTAACCCGTTATTAGTGTATTAAGCCGTACCATTGGTGCATATAATCATACCATAATGGGGAAAACCACGTGCAAGTGCAACACCGTATGCTACCCAGAAAATTTCTTGCATCCAATTCACATAATATTCAGATTCCCCAACCCAGATTATTCATATAACATGCACCCACAAAATACACTAACATGCTCTTAGTTCATTTAGCAATTCCATAATTAATTGCATGCGGCCATAATGAACAGAGAGAAGCCGTAGCCCATTTATACATTCTATACACACGTAAAATGTACTCACATAAGAGTACCAAATGGATAAGCATGTATCTGATGTATAACACTCTACCGGATACCAGTCCTGGTAGCACCTCCCAAGCGCAACTCGATCTCAACTCTGGATCTGAGCGTCTATCCAGCCAGCTCTGGTACCTCGATCCTGGAAGTACCTCAATCAATAGCCCGAGCTCAAATCCAAAGCTACCGCTACACCTGTATTACCTGCCCCAACAGAGACAGCCCCCACACGGGGTGAGCATACCAATACCACCAATCCAATAAGCATAATATTGCAATTCAAATACAAAAATGTAAATGCTTTTAATTTAAATGATACTCCCTGGATGGCAATACCCTCATCCGGGATCCCCTGTATTGTCCCTGTTCTCAAAATAACCAAACTCATCAAATTCCCAAAGCCAGTTAATCGTCACATAGATTAACTAATACCGTTATATTATACCAGTTCCATGATCAATATAGTAAGAACATAATGTAAAAGACCATAGATATCACATATATCTACCCAAGCATTCCATGTTCCTATTTCCTCGCTCGCTCCTCAATAGCGGCATACTAAACCTCACGCACGCTCAACAATAGCGGCGTCATAACCGATGGTCGCCCAATGGCGACCGCATCCCGAATCATTGCTCGCTCGAAGGCGGCACTGTATGATTCCCAATATACTTATATGTCCATTGAAGGCAAATACCATTTACCATGCATATCATTATCCATTTGAAGTAAATATAATGCACCATGCATTTCAATACTTATTCGATGTAATTACCACATGCCAGATATTGCAATGTCCATATAATACAATTACCATACACCATGTATATTACAGTTGCAATACTATAATAGGTTATGCTCGTACGTCCCACGTACCTTAGCATTCCGTAGTCCATATCAAGCCTGGCTTGAGTTCCATGCCCCGAGAAACATGTGCTAAAACACATAAATATTCACAATTAATTACAAACATGCAACCCATGCTCAAGCACACCCATAACCCTCAAAATATTGTCAACCCACGACAATTTACCATTTACAAGACCCGGGGCAGGGCATATACAGGGAGGGGAAACGAATGAGACAATATCAAAAATTGCTCAAGAACCACTCCTAAAATTCGAACCCCAACCACACAAATCAAATCCAAAAATCACCATAATTCATTTAAAACATGAATTAATCAATCAACAACATGAATAATCGCCCCACATGCGAAACCCCCAAAATTCGAATTTAAAGCCCTAAATTCGAATCCAATTCCTCAATTCGAACCCAATAAGCATCTAAACCATAAATTAATTAATTAACAACAAGAATCAACATCCCCAAACCAAAACCCCCAAAATTCGAACCCTAACCCGCCCAACACAAGAAATTCGAACCAAACCATGCAATCCAGCGCTCAAATCGAATCAATTGGCAACCAAAATCCTTGAACCACAAAGCATAAATTTTCGACACAAAATGCAGTACAAAACGCCCCAAAAACACTGGAAAAAGAGCCCCAAAAATCGTACCAAAAACGAGCCACAAAATCGAACAGAAACCCAGTTCGAACCCTAGCGCTTCCAGCAGAAATTCGAGCTCAAATCGCGACCAAACTTCAAATTGGTGGTATGGATAGGACCGCCTGGAAGAGACGAACACGGCGGCGGGTCGGACGCGCCGAACGGCGGCCGGACGGCGGCGGGCGCACGCCTGGAAGCGGCGTGGGTCAAAAGGGGATCGAGAATGGCGCGGCTACGGGGAGAGAGAAGGAGGGGAAGAAAATGGTTCCGATAATTAAAATCCCGGGTTTAATTGGTATTTATAGCAAAAATACCCCGAAATACTAATAGCCCCACAAATACATCATGATTCATTAAAAATCATCTGTTTTCAAAAACTCTCTCTCTAACTCAAAAACCCCCTACCGGTGCCCACACCAAGCACCCGAGATTCCGAGTCACACTAAAAACCCAACTCGCAGGTTTTCACCGGAATGAGAATACGATCTCAACCTCGGGATCCAACGATCCCAAATGCCCGATTTACCAACCTCGGGAGATGCCAAACCGCAATTAATTCCTAATTGCCACAATTAAAAATCCATCAAGGATTAATACAACACCTGGATTACCACCATAATTCCCGGACATCACACTTTTGTAAACCTTCATCCGATATGAATCCCTATGTATAGATCCGGTGTCTAGTAATCCAAAATTTTAAATTCCGCTGCGTTGTATGCTTGTTGGATTGCTTACAGTGGTATCAGAGCCAGGTTCAAGGCTCATATCGGATTTATGTGGTTAAATAGTTTAATCATATTTAGATTTGTATTGCATGCTTTAAAACTGTATAATTCATATATGATATGAATTAAATTGAATTTGTCATGATATTATATTTGATATAAATTGACGAATTATTGTATATGATACAAGAAGGCTAAAATCGAACCATATATCACGTGGGTTCGGCCATCACCATCACAAATGACACACGGCTAGCCACATGAGGGCTAGGGTTTTCGAACCCTTGGCTCGAGATGGTTTAGCCGTTGTGGCTAATAATTGTGCATGGAAGTGTCGAAACTTGATTAGGGTTTAGAACCCATTGGCTCGTGACGGCTAGCTCATGACGGTTAGGGTTTCAAACCCTAGTAGCCGTGCATGGGCTCGACCATCGTCGCCCCTTTGCTAGGGTTTTGAATTCTATTGGCTCGATAAAGTATTGAGGCGGTGCAAGTTGGTTCGATCATGGTCCATGGAATTGTGAGGGACGACGGCTACACCACATGAGGGCTAGGGTTTTCGAACCTTTTGGCTCGAGATGGTTGAGCCGCCACCGTCATGAACCGTACATGGTTGGACCGATAGAAACAAAGTAAGAGCAAGGCGGATAGGGTTAGACCCTAGCGCCGCCGCCGCTTGCTCTATGGCTCGGCCATGGGCTAGGGTTTCGAACCCTAGGCCCATGATTGGTCCATGATGGTTCGAACCATGATGGTTCATGGTTTAGTCATTTTAGTTCGTGGCATGTGATGTCCCGAGCGTACGATATTTTTCAAAATTCTATTTTACAGTTTTAATTAGAATTAAAATTTAAAATGTTTAGAATTTAATTAATTAAATGTTAAAGCATGCTTTATGTGTTGTTTGAGCATGGTGCATGGTTATAGCCCTTTGACCTATTAGATACGATTTGTGAATGTTTGTAATTTATAATACGACCTGCGTGTCGTGTCTTCTCTATTTTATTCTAAATGTTATCCCTCCCCTATATTCCCCTCGAATGTGAATCGAGGAATTCTATATCTTGTAAATAGTATAGTTTAATTGTTGATGGCGATCAATGAAGATGGAGCATCGTGTCGGGATGAGGAGGCCATTCACAAATTGGAGCCAAAGGAAGGTGCTTGTGAAGTTACCTTAGGTTGACTCTTAGGACTTTCTCATTGGCTTGAGAAAATCGTTAGTAGGGGCTATAACCATGTCACGTTTAATTATGTATGTTGATGCATGATTTATCTTATGTTTTAGATTGATAATTGTATTACACATATATGTAGATATGTATACTACTATATGTAGTGGACATATTTTAAATTATCAAACTAATCATAAGATCAATAAATCCCTCTAAAATATTAAGTTTTAGATGCCTTCCAAAATTAAAAGTACTCGTCAAAAACTTCGATTGTACATGTGTGGGTTTGCCAAAGCAAAGCACCGTGGCAATCTTAGTAAGGCGCGAAATGATAAAAGTGATATCCGTTATACTTTAAATTGGGTACGACTTAACTAGGTTATCTCAATAGGATTGGGAACTTAGAGGCATGGGTTGGATTATAATTCATTTGATGAATTGAACAAAGTGTTGTTCATCCAACTATCCAAGAATTACATGTGATGTAATTGACAAAGTGTTGTCTACCTAAATAACCGAGTCTTGGGCGATTAGCCAAAGCTAGCTCAAGATTAGGCGAAATATGGATCTTGGCCCACTAAAGGTTTCGAGGGTTGATATTTTTTTAAACAAAATAGTGGGAGTATCATTTAATATAAGACCATGTTAAATGATTAAATCATAAACTTATTTTGCATATTTATATTGTAGATATTCATGGCAACTAACAACGTAACAAGCACTTTATCACTGCGATCGGTCCTTGAGAAGGATAAATTAAATGGGACAAATTTCCTAGACTGGCATAGGAACTTGAGGATAGTCCTCAAACAAGAAAAGAAACAATATGTCCTAGAGGAACCCTTACCTGCTGAGGAACCCCCCCTAACGGCTACAAGAGCCGATAAAGATTCTTACAAGAAGCATCAAAGTGACGCACTTGATGTTGGGTGCCTTATGCTTGCCACCATGAACTCTGAGCTTCAGAAGCAACATGAGGAAATAGAGGCGTTTGATATGATCGAGCATCTTAAGCAACTGTACCAACAACAAGCAAGACAAGAGAGGTATGACGTCTCTAAGGCGTTATTCCAGTGTAGAATGGTAGAAGGAAGTCTGGTTGGAACTCATGTACTCAAGATGATTGGGTATATTGAGAATCTAGAGAATCTGGGTTTTCCTTTGGACAAAGAGTTGGCCACTGACGTGATCTTGCAATCGTTGCCTGAAAGCTTCAGTCAATTTGTCTTAAATTACAATATGATTGAAATTGAGAAGACACTACCACAGTTACTTGGCATGCTTAGAACTTTTGAAGCAAATAGCAAGAAGTCTAAACCTACAAATGTTCTTATTGTGAATAAGAACAAAGGAAAGACTAAAGCTAAGAACTTCAAGAAGAACAAGAAGGTCTTTGTTAAATCTAAGCCAAAGTCATCTGCACTGAAACCAAAGGGAGGGATAGCGAAGGAAGGGAACTGTTTCCATTGCGGTGAGACCGGCCATTGGAAAAGAAACTGCAAAGTATATCTGGAGGATCTAAAGAAAGGAAGTGTGACTTCCACTTCAGGTATTTTTGTTATAGAAGTCAATTTATCTACTTCTTCATCATGGGTATTAGATACTGGATGTGGATCTCACATTTGTGTAAATGTGCAGGACCTCAAAAAGAGTAGATTGTTGGCGAAAGACGAAGTTGATCTCCGAGTTGGAAATGGAGCAAGAGTTGCTGCATTAGCTATAGGAGATTATTATTTATCTTTGCCTTCTGGTTTATCATTGATTTTAAAAGACTGTTATTTTGTGCCATCCATTACCAAAAACATAATTTCTATTTCTTGTTTAGACAAGTGTGGGTTTTCATTTATAATAAAGGACAACTGTTGTTCTATTTATTTAAATGATATGTTTTATGCTAGTGCACAAATGGTGAATGGTCTTTATTTATTAAATCTTGATATGCCTATCTATAACATAAATACTAAAAGGATTAAAAATAATGATTGTAATCCGAATTATCTCTGGCACTGTCGCTTGGGCCACATAAACGAGAACCGCATATCTAAACTTCATAAGGATGGAGTATTAGATTCATTTGATTTTGAATCATATGAAACATGCGAATCTTGTTTAATGGGCAAGATGACTAAAGCCCCTTTCAAGGGACATGTTGAAAGGGCAAATGTTTTATTGGGACTAATACATAGTGATGTATGTGGACCAATAAGTACACAAGCTAGAGGTGGTTTTCAATACTTCGTTACATTTACTGATGACCTCAGTAGATATGGGTATGTGTACCTAATGAAGCATAATCATGAAACCTTTGAAAAGTTCAAAGATTTCAAGAATGAAGTACAAAACCAACTTGGCAAAAGTATCAAAATCCTTCGATCAGATCGAGGAGGTGAATACTTAAGCCAAGAGTTTCATGACTATCTAAAGGAGTGTGGGATAGTCCCACAACTCACTCCTCAGTATACTTCACAATGGAATGGTGTATCCGAGAGGAGAAATCGAACCTTGTTAGACATGGTTAGATCAATGATGAGTCATGCAGATCTTCCGATATCGTTTTGGGGACACGCTCTAGAAACAACGATTTTCTTACTGAATCGTGTTCCATCTAAATCAGTGGAAAAGACACCATATGAGATATGGACTGGGAAGCGTCCTAGTATGTTCTAAGGCCCCAACACTTGAACTCGTCATTAGTTCATTTATGGCGTCGTATGTGTATAAATTTTTCATTTTCTTTTCATTCTTTAAAAAAGAATCATTACATGTTCCCATAATCCCTAGACATAACCAATGTTCAACATTATATGGTCATCTCGACCAACAAACAGACTCAAGGGTTTCACCCATTACCATCCCCATTACACCACTTTTACATTGTGGGTTTATAAAAATTTGGGCAGAGTCTCCCCACAAACTGAGCTATCCGGAAATAAAAACTCATCACATAATATAATTCCCGACCAGGGACAACACAATACCAAACAGAATACAGAAACACTAAATAAATTCCCAGCCAGGGAAGACACCACACTAATAAGACCACAAAAGTGGGTTTCAACACCCTTATACAGTCCATATACAGATACAAGTGCTCACAGAAGAGCAACGAATAACGGATACACATCCGGATGCATAATTAGTATAAATACCAACCGCTCAACCTCGTATATCGGCTCAATCTCATACTATGCTTCTGGAAGCATCATCCAACAAGGTTCGAGCCTAGCACTCCAAAGCAGCATCGTACCTGTTTCAACAGAAACAGCCCCCACACAGGGTGAGCACACTCCAACTCAATATTCGATCACAAATCAACATACGAAATCATAATGCAACAATTTAGATTATTCAAACTCATAAAATATACTCCCTGTACAATTCCGAATCTGTATAGCTTCCACACACTGTTCCTGTTTCAAACTCACGCACTTCATAATGTCAAGTTTAGTATTGTCACTGAAAATGTAATACTCAACAACACTTATGAATTCAATACAATGACAATATATTATTTATGCTCAAACATAAATAGTTCAACATCAATATGAACCTGGTTATCCCAATGTAACCCTGGTTATCCCACCATCTCATTCTCGATACTTTCTCATATCACTCATGCCCACGGCATCACTACTCAACAAGTAAAATTGGACCACGTACCACTACGTGTCCCCCATAACTTGTATATTAAACTCAATTATTAAAGTCAAACACTTACCTGAATCATCATATTCAAATTTGCATGTACATGGACAAGCTATCATCAACGTCCGAAGTCTCCTGAAGAGTCTATATCGAATATCAATTCAATATTAGCTCATAATCCAAGCAATGAATATCCATCATTATTTCTTACTTTCATTTCCATATCACAAATCAATAACTCAATATTATGAATCAAATCATAATCAATACTTTGATGCACACATCTTCACATGAATCATGATATTTCATTGGTGATGCAAAACCCCATCATCTCCCACCATCCGCTACATCACACACATGATGCGGGATACACACACCCATACGTGCAAGATCACGCCCAACTCACATAGCAGCTCACTAGACACACCAGTTCAATAGAGGGAAAGGAAGTGCAAGGGTGTATGCATAATAATATCCAACTAGTGTCTAACTATAACAATCCAATTAAGTCAAATAACATGTTCCACAATTATTCAAACCCACACCGAGGTGATTCAAACCAAGACACGAAAGAAGGGATCCATGTAGATACAAGATTCTACCCTTTTAAATCTAATTCCCTTAATCCCAACATAAAGTCATTTATTTGAAGAAATTCAACTTTAACAAATTAAAGATGCATTGGATTCCAAATTCTTGATTTAGAACTCACTATAAGATTAGTGACTCAACAAGGTGACATAAATCAATAACACATGCTATGCTATCCAATTGAGCATAAATATCACTATAACACTATTCCATGTTATAATACATACTAGCATGCATCTAACCCACTTATTTTCACACTACACATGCTTCCAATTGAACACATCCCATACCATAGCCCAACATCTACCAATTATCACAATGGCTACAAGCCATAAAAGTTAGTCATTTTCACCCACTAACAAGACTTAGACCCACACTTGAATCACATTTTAAGCATATTAACAAACACATTCCATGCATGATTTTAATCTTCATCTTTTAACCAATAAAAATACTAAGTCAAGACTTATTCCACAATTTATTTTCAACGATTAACCATTCAATAAAGTGAGCCCCCACCAACTTCCAACAATCAAAACATTCCCCATGCTATCCCATTCCCAATCACAATACTTCAACACATGAAGGAATACATACATACATACCATTTACACACACAAACACATGCTGGACACACACCCACATGCAGAAACACACACACGCACACACACTGCTGCACACACTAGCACACACTCGAACACACACTAACAACCCTACCAAAATGCTAGCAAAAATCGAACCAAAGTTCATCAAAAATTCGTGGGATTTAAGGGGAATAACGACTAAGGGATGACGAGGATTACCCACAAAAAATCGGAAGAAAATCGCTCCAAAATCGGACGAATTTGCGATTTTTATCCGCGCACTTCCTTGCAAGATCCGGACAAAATCTGCGACGAAACTTCGTGATGTTGGTATGGAAAGAAGCGCCTGGGAGAGACGAAGACGGCGGTGGTTTGGACGCGCCGGAAGGAGCTCCGACGGAGGCGGGCGCGCGGCTTTAGCGGCGAGGGGTCTGAATGTGCGCGACTGCAGAGAAGAAAAGAGGGGGTTCGGGTTTCAATGCGTGTTTTTACACGTTTTAATGTGTGTACGAAAATGCCAACATAGCATATTTATTTTTTTGTATCCTAACCCGGTTTTGTACATCAAAGTGTCGCTGGTGCACTGATATATTGTTTAGAGACAACGATTGGGACTTATACACATCCCAAAAACCCAAAACTTAAATTCTTCATTTTAATTAATTTATCTCTAAAATATTATCGGAGTATATTTTACAACCTCAAATTATTTTATGATTCGATTAGCTCGCCAGTTGACCTTCACTTGGTCAATTCCACTTCTAATTAATTCTAAAATTAATTATCACTAAAATCCAAATCATATTTAGTCCAACAAATGATTAATAATAATCTGGACATCACATATGTCTTTTATGAAGATTTGGGGTTGTGAGGCTTTCGTTAGACGTCACGCCACTAACAAACTTGGATCCAAATCTGATAAGTGTTTATTTGTGGGGTATCCTAAGGAAACGAAAGGATACTATTTCTATTATCCCACCGAGAACAAAGTAGTTGTTGCTCGGACTGGTGTATTTTTGAAAGAGAATTTATTTCTAGAAAAACTAGTGGGAGAAAAATAGAACTTAGTGAAGTTCAACCACAAGAAAACACTGAACCTGAGATTGAGATGGAAACAGAGCAGGCACCGCAAGCTGTTGTGGAAGAAGTACCTGCTCAAGAGACACAAGCCCAGCGTAGGTCTGTAAGAGAACACCGGGAGCCACAGAGATATGGATTTCTTGTGACTCAACAAGGTGACTTACTACTTATTGATGAGGATGAGCCGTCATCTTATCAACAAGCTATAATGGGTACTGATTCTGAGAAATGGCAAGAGGCCATGAAATCTGAGATGGAATCCATGTATGCAAACCAAGTATGGACTTTGGTTGATCCACCTGAAGGGGTACGACCCATAGGGTGCAAATGGATTTTCAAGAAAAAGATCGATATGGATGGTAATGTACAAACCTATAAAGGTCGGCTGGTTGCAAAAGGATTCAAACAAATTCATGGTATTGACTATGATGAAATCTTTTCACCAGTGGCCTTGGTTAAATCCATAAAGATCTTACTTGCAATAGCTGTATTTCATGATTATGAAATCTGGCAGATGGATGTCAAAACAGCTTTCCTTAATGGAAATCTGCTCGAGGATGTGTACATGACACAACCCGAGGGTTTTGTCGATCCAAAGGATGCTGGAAAGATATGCAAGCTACAACGATCCATTTATGGATTGAAGCAAGCTTCTCGGAGTTGGAATCTTTGTTTTGATGATGCAATCAAAGAGTTTGGTTTTATCAAAAATGAAGATGAGCCTTGTGTCTACAAGAAGGTCAGTGGGAGCGTAATCATTTTCCTAGTGTTGTATGTAGATGACATACTTCTCATTGGGAATGATATCCCTGCCTTACAATCTGTAAAGATTTGGCTAGGGAATTGCTTTTCGATGAAAGACTTGGGAGAAGCCACCTATGTATTAGGAATCAAGATCTATAGAGATAGATCAAGAAGACTTCTCGGCCTAAGTCAAAGTACATACATAGACAAAGTGCTTAAAAGGTTTAGCATGCAAGAATCAAAGAAAGGATTCGTGCCTATGACGCATGGTATTTATCTCTCGAAGGAACAGTGTCCTTCAACACCAGATGAGAGACAACGCATTAGTAAGATTCCATATGCGTCAGCTATTGGATCTATCATGTATGCCATGATATGTACTCGTCCCGATGTATCATATGCTTTGAGCATGACTAGCAGATATCAAGTTGATCCAGGTGAAGGTCACTGGATTGCTGTCAAGAATATCCTGAAGTACTTGAGAAGAATTAAGGATACATTCTTGATTTATGGAGGTGAGGAAGAGCTCAATGTAATGGGTTACACTGATGCAAGCTTCCAAACCGACAAAGATGATTTTCGATCGCAATCAGGATATGTGTTTTGCCTAAGATATGCAAAGTACCAGCAGATGATAATGTATCTGACCCATTGACGAAGCCACTGTCACAGCAGAGGCATGATCGTCATACTAGATATCTAGACATTAGGTATATGTCTGATTGGTCTTAGTGCAAGTGGGAGATCTGTTGGGATATGCCCTAAGACAAGTCATTGGATGATTGTTTGGACATACAATGTTTATGATTTTATGAATGGCAAATCATTAGTATATATTATTCGAATATCTGTGCAATATGAATTGATATATAAGTTAATCTCCTTAGAATAATATTGTATTATTCTTAAAGAATGTCCCTAGTCAAGTATTATCATGAATAGGGATAATGATAATACGTAGAGACTAGTATGTGTTGATTGATGAACTGTTCATTGATATGAGATATCAAATCAACACATGGGTACATGTTAGAGAACGATGTACTGGACAGACCCACCATGAGAATGCAACATGGATAGTTATATGATTGTCATATGCAATTCTCATAGTGATAATAATGTATGTAATCCTTACGACTTGTGATCATCAGAGATCCCAACATAAGGAGTTATGTATCTTGATATTGTCAAACATTACTCGTAACAGGGTAAACTATAAAGGCGACTATTGGATACACTACGAATTATGTAGAGGGATGTTGACTGGTCGAGATAGGATTTGTCCCTCCTATATAACAGGAGATGTGTTTGGCCCTTGATCAAGTGAGAACTAAAATGCATGGCCATGCTCGAATGAGTCGATATGAGATATCGAGCTTATTCGTTTATTCTAGTTCTACTTGGGGATCAAGAAATAAAGATTGAATATACGAGTATGACTATTCCATGACTCGTGTTCAATCTAAACACAAAGGACAAAGGGATTAAGTTACATGGTTAATATTATCACAAGTTCTAAAGGTAATGTCGAGTCATTGACATTCTTGTAATTTGGGTAGCCTCGATGTGTTGCTAGACACCGCTCCTTGCTTGTAACGTAAAATAAGATTTTATGTCACTGCCAACATTACAAGATCCTATCGGTCGCACAAAAGATTAAATCGAGAAGGGAAATTAAATTCATTGGATGAATTAATTAATTAAGAAGAGTCTTAATTAAAAGATTATAAAGATTTAATTTCATGGGTTTGGGCCCATGAGGCTTTAAGAAAGCCTTAAACCTTAATTAAATCTTATAATATAAATACAAGGTTATGATTAATTGTTTAAGACACAATTCATATCATTCCAACCTAATTAATTGAAGCACACGGCCGTCTCATCCTTGAGTTCTCTCGGCTTCTTCATAGCCGAAGTGTGGCCAAGGAAATTTCGAGCCTCTTTTGATTGTGAATAAAGTGTGCTTCTTGTTTTGGTTTAAGAACAAATCTAGCACTTTGTTCTTAAGCTTTTCCTTCGTTCGATTTGATCGTGTGGATACCGTTGAGGCAAAACTTGACAAGTTTTGCTAGTGACTCGAAGGAGACGTTGGACGTGGTGCTGCTCCGTGGAATCTGCTCAAACACGCTACAAGGGTGAAACTTTTGTAAACCTTCATCCGATATGAATCCCTATGTATAGATCCGGTGTCTAGTAATCCAAAATTTTAAATTCCGCTGCGTTGTATGCTTGTTGGATTGCTTACAACGACCACATTGTCTATCATTCCCTATCCTCAGACAGTGCATCATGTTTCTCATTCCCTGATTTTATTACAAAATCAGATTTCTTAGCACTTATTACATAAAGTGCAAATCATTTCCATCATACCATTCCCATCGTATTCCATACTATCCTGCAACCACAATGGTTAGCATAACACCTTTCATTTATTATCTCATATCATAGATGCACATAAGCAAAATAGTTATGTCACACATAACTAACTACAATCATGCATAAACTATGTGCTACTCATTTCTATCCACACATCCCTAGCCCCTCAACAACCCAAAAGAGCAAACCACTTCACTGATACCACTAATGTAAGGCCCTCGCTACCTTAACCCGCTATCAGTGCATTATCACATATATTAGTGCATATATTCATGTCATTAGGGAATTCTTACACATGCTTCCATAGCATTGACATACCATATATAAAATGTTTGACATTAATCCACTTAATGTTTGATAAGTGTAAATTTTACACTTATTTTGCTATGATTTCATATGGATTTTCGTGTTGATTCCTGGACGATTTTACATTTTTTGGTATATATTTGTGTATTTCAAGAATCAAGGTCCATGGGAATAGAAGTGGAGAAAACGAGCTAAAAATGTTGAAAAAGGACTAAACCGAGCGAAGACGTTGAAAGATGGACCAGAATTTTGAAGATTGAAATTATACAACTCGCCGATCGATCAGCATAATGGATATGTGCACTTTTGTGGCCAGCGTCTAGGAACCAACAGATTATATTGGCGATCGATCGGCAACTAGCCGCGATCGATCGCCAGTGTCCAGAAATAATTCGTGATTGATCGGTAAGGAACCGAGATCGATCATGGATATGTGCACTTTTGTGGCCAGCGTCTAGTATGGTTCGGCGATTGATCGCGAGTTAACGGAGATCGATCGCGGATAGGAGTGTGAAAAAAATATACTTTTTGAGTTTGGTTTAAGATGGACTCCTCCATACACCTCATTCCTTATATATAGCAGACCTAATGCACGAAAAAGGGGACTTTGGCACCTCTTTTATCAGACCTAAGAGCAGCTCTCTCCTCCTGGATACACACCAAAAATACCATTCATTGAAGAAGCAAGAACAACACAAGAGGCGGAATTACAGAGCGACACACGGAGTGACACCCGCATTTATTAGTATTTCTGAACTTATTTACTTTTGAATTTCAGATTTTGATGTTGATATTATTGAAAGACATATTTTTGCATTATTATTTGATGATGGTAGTTGGCTAAGTTCTCTATCAAGACTAGGGGATCCTTTGTATGAACCCATGATTTAAGTGTTTGAGTTTTGATTGATTTTTCTACAATTCTTTGAGTATGATTATGTTTTTAATGTTTTTCAAGGATTAGCTACCTTTGAATTGATGTTAGTAACTATAATTGACTTGACCATATGATATTATAATTTGACACAATAATTCATACCGTGGGCTTTAGATTGAAACTAATCACATGAAATCTAGCACACTGTGATGGCCATATATCTACCAAGATCGAAAGCTAGAAGTTTTCATAGAGCGTATGCTGTGATGCCTCGAAATGATTAATTGCAATTAAGGCATTAATTATGTTTACATGATGAATTATTACGATGATCAAGTTATGTGTGGAAATGATGTATTAACATGATTTAAGGATGTTGATTTTGATTATGAGGAAGGTATAGATTTAATGAAGTCGGTTGCATTTTTGTCAATGCTTTTGAAATATCATGTTAGTGTATCTTATACATCATGGTAAGTGTTGGGGTATAATTTAATTAAACCCACATAACCTCCCACTACCCCACCTTTTTAACACACTTTCCCCTTTTACACTAAAATCCCCAAAATCACTTTCCCAAACCCTTTCCCCTCATTTTCGAGTTTGGCACAAAGGTGGGAAGGAAATCCTTGCAAAAGCTTCACTCTTGTGATTCTTGGTAAGATTTAAGCCCTATGATGTGTGTATGTCACTCCTTGAAGCTTTTGTAAAGTTTTATTTGAGTTTGTATTGATTTTGGAGGGTTTGAAATGGGTCTATATGGGTATGTGTTGTTTATGGTTGGGGAATGATATTTGAAGTATTTTTATGTTGGTTTTAGTGGGTTATGAGGTTATTGATGTTGTAAGGAAGTATGGATTGGTAAGGCATGAAGAGAAGCTTGAAAAATGTACATTAATGGCGAATTTTCGGGACTCAGCACTCGGCGATCGATCGCCCGTTCTTGGCGATTGATCGCGAGCCTTCAGTGCACCCTAGTAACGTTTGGCGATCGATCGCCACTTTTGGGCGATCGATCGGCGAGGCTGGCGATCGATCGCGCCAAAAGTGGCGATCGATCGCCAAGAAGGAAATTTTTGCCCCTCGTCCAGTGCGGCCTCGCGATCGATCGCGCCTCGCCAGCGATCGATCGCGAGATGTAAAAATGTGGATTTTTGATATTTTTGTGGGATTTTTGGATATTGGACTATATTTAGCTTCTAATATCAATTTGTATGGTTATGTAGAACCATCCCAGGTACCCACAACTTCAAGGAGATAAAGTTCTACAACTTCTCCATTTTTGGAATTAAGGTACGTAAGAGACGTACGGGCATCGGACGGTAAACCATACTCCTATATTATGATCATACTATGATTGTATAAGAATTTACAATGCTATGATGATGTGTATGATGAATAAAGATGATAAGATACTTGATAAGTAAAGATGATTTTATGATGAATAAAGATGATAAGATACTTGATAAGTAAAGATGATTTTATGATGAATAAAGATGATAAGATGTTTGATAAATAAAGATGATTTTCATGATGAATTAAGATGAAGAGATACTTACGATGATGTTATGATAAATGATGATGATGCTTATGATAAGTTACGATGACGCTTACGATGATGTTATGATAAATGATGATGATGCTTATGATAAGTTACGATGACGCTTACGATGATGTTATGATAACTGATGATGATGTTTATGATAAGTTACGATGACGCTTACGATGATGTTATGATAAATGATGATGATGCTTATGATAAGTTACGATGACGCTTAAGATGATGTTATGATAAATGATGATGATGTTTATGATGAATTAAGATGAAGAGATGCTTACGATGATGTTACGATAAATGATGATGATATGACGTTACTATAACGATTATGATGAGACGATGAGGTCTATAAGATGATAATGCTTACATGATAATGATGTTTACAAGATGATGTTTATAAGATGCTATGATGTTTATGATGAATATGAAACTATGTTCTTAAGAATGGTTGAATGTCCGGTGGTTATTATGGGCAAGCGAGGAAGGTCTTGCCACTCACATAAATGAGCGATGGGGTATATCCGCTATCCAGGTGTAGCGATGGGTATCATCCGCTGAGCGATGGGGTACATCCGCTATCAAGGTGTAGCGATGGATATCATCCGCTAAGCGAGGGGGTACATCCGCTATCAAGGCGTAGCGAGGGGTATCATCCGCTGAATAAAGAGATACATCCGCTATCAAGGCGTAGCGATGGGTATCATATGATGTATTATGTCGAGCGAGGGGGCCAACTATACCGCTGTCATAATGGAACCCGGACAATCCCATTTCTAATTAACATAGTTTGTTATGAGCATATATGTGAAGTATGATTTTAATCATTTATGTCGAGAACTAACGATTATATGCATGACCATGAAACAGGGACAACCAAAGAGAGTTATTACGATTAACCAGGAAGTATACGTTACCCATTTACTTCATGCATTTATTTATATGCCATTACCCTATGATATTGAGTAATGATGAATATGCTCACGATGGGTTGTTCCTGTAGGTGCACATTTGGATTTGAAGGGCTATGGGCAGGGTTGAAGAAGTGAGCTTCGAGATGCCTTACGAATTAGGATTCAGGATTTGGTATAGTCTCTACTCCAGGAGTAGTATAATTCTATAGCGCCATTCATTTGAGAATGTAATTAATTTGCTTGAAGTTTTATTTTGGCCTGTAATTCTAATAACTCGCGTAATAACCGGAGCCCTAAGAGATCATAAATGCATGTTTAGTCCCTAATATGTTATTAATACGATGTTAAGGTAGGAAGGCCCTACATTAGTGGTATCAGAGCAGTGGTTAGATAACCCGGGAACGAGTGAAGGGTAGCCTTAGCAATAAGTTGGCTAGGTGCTTACTTTTAACATGTTTTATGCATATGTTGCATATGAAGGATATGATGTTGTACTAACATGTTTTGTTTCTCTAACGATGTATTATATGAACTGCTTTTGGGTATCGTTGTTAACCCTTGTGTTGCAGCATAGCAGCAAATGCAGAAGTAAGTGATGCGATGTCATATGCACTTCTCCGTCGCCCACGACTCTTGTAGTCTCGACCTGATCAGGTGGTTTATGACAGCCTCATTTATTTTTGAGGGTAACGAGCTGAGGACAGACTTGGTTAATCTGGGAATGTCAGACTTCGAATGCATTGTGGGCATCGATGTGCTGAACAAGTATCAGACAGTTGTGGACTGCAGGCAAGGACTATCCGAGTCAAGTCTGTTATGGGAGTGCAATGGATATTCTATGGGGATGGTTCCCGTTCAAAGATTCCGTTGATATCTACTGTCAAGATGGAACAGTTATTGGAATGAGACCACAAAGTATATCTCATCTATACTGGTGATATTACTCAAAAGAGGGAAGAGTTAAAGGTTGAAGATGTGCCCGTAGTGGCGGTGTTCCTGATGTATTTCCGGAAGAGATTCCCGGATTCCCACCGACGAGAGAGGTCGAGTTTGGGATTAAGTCACTACCAGGGACGTCTACCATTTCTCGTACCCGTATAGGATGGCATCAGCGGAGCTAAGGGAGTTAAAGGTTCAGTTGCAAGAGCTCCTTGATAAGGGCTATATACGCCCTAGCGTATCGCCCTGGGGTGCACCAGTTTTGTTGATGAGAGGAAAGATGGTTCGATGCGGCTGCGCGTCGATTTCAGACAACTGAACAAAGCCATAGTGAAGAATAAGTATCCGTTTCTAAGGATTAATGATTTGTTTGATCAACTGCAGAGTACGGGGCTCTACAGTAAGATCGATCTGAGATCGGGGTATCATCAGATTCGAGTTCGAGAGGATGATGTACAGAAGACAGCTTTCCGGACTAGATATGGGCGCTACGGATTCTTAGTCATGCCCTTTGGGGTGACGAATGCCCCAGTTATTTTATGAGCCTGATGAACAGAGTGCCCCAGCCATGTTTAGATCAGTTCGTCATAGTTTTCATTGACGACATGCTTATTTACTCTCGAACTGAAGAGGGACACGTGAAGCACTTGAGAACAGTACTCCAGATCCTTAGGGATTGCCAGACCCCTGGCACAGCTGACTCAGAAAGGAGTGTCGTTCTATTGGTCCGAAGCTTATGAGGAAAGCTTCCAAGACTACGACACCTATGTCGGTGATTCCTTCTCGGAATAAGAGGGTTGCCTTGTACACGAATGCATCACTGCAGGGTTTGGACTGTGTATTGATGCAAGATAAGCATGTGGTGACTTATGCATCGAGTCGGTTACAACCACATGAGGATAGGTACCCAGTCCATGATTTGGAGCTGGCAGCCATTATATTTGCCTTGAAGATCTGGAGGCATTACTTGCATGGTACGCCGTTTGCCATCTACACGGACTATAAGAGCCTGAAGTTTTGTTCACACAGGCTGAGTTGAATAGGCAACAAAGAAGATAGATGGACTATTCATGTAAAGCAAATTTGACAGCAGACGCCTTAAGTTGGAAGTGAAGTGTACTGCTGAGGACGCGATGTGTTATCAGCGATGATGACCTCTTATTGCCATCTGGGCTATGATTTGATGTGGACGCGTCGCCAGTGCGAGTGTCGACCTTGTTGGCTGAGCCAGACTTATTTGAGGCTATTAAGAAAGCCCAGAGGTCAAATGATGAGGTTCAGAGGTGGTCGTTTTTAGTACTTCGAGGACAGCCACCAAAGTTCAGAATGGCAGAAAATGATTCTTTGAGGCTGGGCAACAGATGGGTAGTCCCAGATACGTCGGAGTTGCTTAAAAGAATTTCAGAACGGGCTCATAGTAGTCGATTCAGTATCCACCTAGGAGTAAGGAAAATGTATAAGGACCTAAGTGGTCAGTTCTGGTGGAGACGCATGAATCACGATGTGATCGCTTTCGTTAAAAGATGTTTGATCTGCCAACAGGTAAAGGCAGAAAGGCAGAGGCCTGGTGGCGAGCTGAAGAGCTTGGAGGCACCTAAGTGGAAGTGGAGGCATATCATTATAGACTTTGTGACCCACTTGCCAAGGACGGCCTCAGGATTTGATGCGATCTAGGTGATCGTAGATAGGCTGACGAAGGTAGCTCACTTCATCCCCTACTGTATGACTTTTGCGTACCTAAAGATGACCCAATTATATGTGCGGGATGTGGTGAGATTACATGGTGTTCCAGTCTCGATGGTGTCTGACAGAGACCCAAAGTTTACTTCGCACTCGAGGATGTGATGAGGACATGTGTATTGGAGTTTGATACTCCGTGACAAGATTCTATACCACTGGTAGAGTTCTCCTTTAATAACAGCTATCAGGCGAGCATTCAAATGGCCCTTTGAAGCTCTTTATGGACAACGATGTAAGTCACCGCTGTATTGGGAGGACTTGACTAGTAAAGCGATCGGAAGACCGGATATGATTAAGGATATGTAAAGATAAGATAAAGTTGATACGCCAAAAGATGAAAGCGGCCCAGGATAGGCAAGCAGCCTATGTCAATAAGCGGCGACGACCGCTAGCATTCCAAGTAGGAGACAGGGTCTTCTTGAAAATCTCACCCTTTAGGGGTGTAGTTCGTTCCGGTATGCGGGTAAAGTTATCCCCGAGGTATGTTGATCCATATGAAGTATTGCAGCGTATCGGTACTGTAGCCGCCGTCCTTATCTGGGATTCATGATGTTTCCACGTTTCTATGCTACGGAAGTATGAGCCAGACCCGTCTCATGTTTTACAGCCTACTGAAGTGCAGTTGGACTCAGATGTATCCTGCGTTGAACGACCGATCAGAATTCTGGATCATGAGGATCGCAGATTACGAAGCAAGATTATACCGATGATTAAAGTTCGTGGGATCGTCGGGGTGTCAAGGAGGCTATGTGGGAGACGGAGCGGCATATGGTACAGCACTACCCAAAACTATTCTCTGGTATGTGATTTATGTTTAGTTTCTTTTGGGGTAAGTGCATGCGATTTCGAGGACGAAATCTTATAAGTAGGGGAGTAATGTGATGCCCCGAAATGATTAATTGCAATTAAGGCATTAATTATGTTTACATGATGAATTATTACGATGATCAAGTTATGTGTGGAAATGATGTATTAACATGATTTAAGGATGTTGATTTTGATTATGAGGAAGGTATAGATTTAATGAAGTCGGTTGCATTTTTGTCAATGCTTTTGAAATATCATGTTAGTGTATCTTATACATCATGGTAAGTGTTGGGGTATAATTTAATTAAACCCACATAACGTCCCACTACCCCACCTTTTTAACACACTTTCCCCTTTTACACTAAAATCCCCAAAATCACTTTCCCAAACCCTTTCCCCTCATTTTCGAGTTTGGCACAAAGGTGGGAAGGAAATCCTTGCAAAAGCTTCACTCTTGTGATTCTTGGTAAGATTTAAGCCCTATGATGTGTGTATGTCACTCCTTGAAGCTTTTGTAAAGTTTTATTTGAGTTTGTATTGATTTTGGAGGGTTTGAAATGGGTCTATATGGGTATGTGTTGTTTATGGTTGGGGAATGATATTTGAAGTGTTTTTATGTTGGTTTTAGTGGGTTATGAGGTTATTGATGTTGTAAGGAAGTATGGATTGGTAAGGCATGAAGAGAAGCTTGAAAAATGTACATTAATGGCGAATTTTCGGGACTCAGCACTCGGCGATCGATCGCCCGTTCTTGGCGATCGATCGCGAGCCTTCAGTGCACGCCAGTAACGTTTGGCGATCGATCGCCACTTTTGGGCGATCGATCGGCGAGGCTGGCGATCGATCGCGCCAAAAATGGCGATCGATCGCCAAGAAGGAAATTTTTGCCCCTCGTCCAGTGCGGTCTTGCGATCGATCGCGCCTGGCCAGCGATCGATCGCGAGATGTAAAAATGTGGATTTTTGATATTTTGTGGGATTTTGGATATTGGACTATATTTAGCTTCTAATATCAATTTGTATGGTTATGTAGAACCATCCCAGGTACCCACAACTTCAAGGAGATAAAGTTCTACAACTTCTCCATTTTTGGAATTAAGGTACGTAAGAACGTACGGGCATCGGACAGTAAACCATACTCCTATATTATGATCATACTATGATTGTATAAGAATTTACAATGCTATGATGATGTGTATGATGAATAAAGATGATAAGATACTTGATAAGTAAAGATGATAAGATTTTATGATGAATAAAGATGATAAGATACTTGATAAGTAAAGATGATTTTATGATGAATAAAGATGATAAGATGTTTGATAAATAAAGATGATTTTCATGATGAATTAAGATGAAGAGATACTTACGATGATGTTATGATAAATGATGATGATGCTTATGATAAGTTACGATGACGCTTACGATGATGTTATGATAAATGATGATGATGCTTATGATAAGTTACGATGACGCTTACGATGATGTTATGATAAATGATGATGATGTTTATGATGAATTAAGATGAAGAGATGCTTACGATGATGTTACGATAAATGATGATGATATGACGTTACTATAACGATTATGATGAGACGATGAGTTCTATAAGATGATAATGCTTACATGATAATGATGTTTACAAGATGATGTTTATAAGATGCTATGATGTTTATGATGAATATGAAACTATGTTCTTAAGAATGGTTGAATGTCCGGTGGTTATTATGGGCAAGCGAGGAAGGTCTTGCCGCTCACATAAATGAGCGATGGGGTACATCCTCTATCAAGGTGTAGCGATGGGTATCATCCGCTGAGCGATGGGGTACATCCGCTATCAAGGTGTAGCGATGGGTATCATCCGCTAAGCGAGGGGGTACATCCGCTATCAAGGCGTAGCGAGGGGTATCATCCGCTGAATAAAGAGATACATCCGCTATCAAGGCGTAGAGATGGGTATCATATGATGTGTTATGTCGAGCGAGGGGGCCAACTATACCGCTGTCATAATGGAACCCGGACAATCCCATTCTAATTAACATAGTTTGTTATGAGCATATATGTGAAGTATGATTTTAATCATTTATGTCGAGAACTAACGATTATATGCATGACCATGAAACAGGGACAACCAAAGAGAGTTATTACGATTAACCAGGAAGTATACGTTACCCATTTACTTCATGCATTTATTTATATGCCATTACCCTATGATATTGAGTAATGATGAATATGCTCACGATGGGTTGTTCCTGTAGGTACACATTTGGATTTGAAGGGCTATGGGCAGGGTTGAAGAAGTGAGCTTCGAGATGCCTTACGAATTAGGATTCAGGATTTGGTATAGTCTCTACTCCAGGAGTAGTATAATTCTATAGCGCCATTCATTTGAGAATGTAATTAATTTGCTTGAAGTTTTATTTTGGCCTGTAATTCTAATAACTCGCGTAATAACCGGAGCCCTAAGAGATCATAAATGCATGTTTAGTCCCTAATATGTTATTAATACGATGTTAAGGTAGGAAGGCCCTACATATGCAATGTTGGATTTAAATGAGTACACGACCATTGACTTGTTACATTTCAATATTAGGTTCAATATAACTTGACCATAGTATATTGGATAAACTCGGAAAACCCGTCACCTTAGAAAGTAGAACTTAAAGTCGTAACTGAAAGGAGGATTGTGGAGGATTATATGGGTGAACCGAAGTCTTGATATTCGTCTCTAATAATTTCCGTATCTTTTCATTGCTTATTTGGATTAGCAAAATTTCTGGGTTTGCAATAGTTAAATTTCTCTCAATATTCGTAGTTGCTACTTGTCATCATGGGTTCGACACTCTTCTAATTTCATTATACTAAAACTTGACACCGTGCACTTGCGGTACGCAATTGCTGCACTCGAAATACTGTTTAAAATAATAGCGATGAAGTTTTTGGCGCCATTGCCGGGGACTAGTTTAAGTAATATCATAAGAGATTAGTTGACTATAATTTAGCCATATTTCTTTTATTTTTACTTTTAGTACGGTTTATACGATTTCACTACTGCTATTCCTTCGTTGTTTTGATTTTTGCATGTAGTTGTCCTTGTAGTGCATGATACGAAGTGACAAACCTATATTAGAGCCACTTGACTTAGAGATTGAACGAACTTGCCGTAGACTTCGGAAAGCAACTTGAGAGATGGCTGAGAATAATCAAAGAGGGAATGGTGAACAACACAACGAGGAAGTGCCAATTACAAGATCTATGATGGACTATGCACAACCAACTTTTCAAGGCACTATGTCTAGCATCACTAGACGGAGGATTCAGGCTAATAATTTTGAGATCAAGCTTGCATTATTCAGATGATTCAAGATTTTGTGCAATTTGGAGGATCGCCTACTGATGATCCTAATGCTCATATCTCCAACTTCTTGGAGATATGCGACAAGTTCAAGCACAATGGCGTCACTGATGACGCCATTAGGTTACGACTTTTTCCTTTTTCCTTAAATGACAAAGCTAAGAGTTGGTTAAATTCATTGCCTGCAGGATTGATCACTACTTGGGAGGGGATGTGTAGGGTCTTCCTACCTTAACATGATTATAATAACGTGTTATGGATTAAACATGCATTAATAACATCTTAGGGTTCCGGTTGTTACATGAGCTAACAGGATTATAGGCCAAAAATAAAATTTCAAAACTTATTAGTTACATTCCCATAAACGAATGCTAACATTATAGGTTTATACTACTCCTAGAGTAGATACTATCATCCTGAATCCTGTTCCTTTTTGTGCTCCTTGCAGCTCACTGCCTCAACCCGACCCTTAGCCCTTCAGTCCAAAAGTGTACCTACAGGGACAACCCATCATGAGCATGTACATCATTACTTAACATCATAAGATAATGGTATATATATAAATGCATGAAATAATCGTTAACATATACTTCCTGGTTAATCGCATTAACCCACTTTTGTTGTCCCTGTTTCATATTCATGCATGCAATCATTAGTTCTTGACATAAATGATTAAAAATCGTACTTCACTTATATGCCCGTAATCAACAATGTTAATTAGAAATGTGACTGTTCTGGTCCTGTTATGTCAGCGGCACAATTGGACCCCTCGCTCGACATATAGCGGTACTATGATATCCCTCGCTACTCCTTGATAGCGGATATATCTCCTCGCTAGCTATGTCAGCGGTAAGTACCTTCCTCGCTTGCTCATAACAACTACCGGAACACTCTACCATTTCTAATAACATAGTTTAACATATATCATAAACATCATAGCATCCTTACTCATCATAAACATTATCCTCACTTATCATGAACATCATCGTACACTTACTTATCATTAACACCATCAACCTGTTACATAAATACTTATGCAATCATTGCATAGTCATAGTATAGGAGTGTGTTTTACCGTCCGATGCCCGTACGTCTCTTACGTACCTTAATCTCAAAAGTGGAGAAGTTGAAGAACTTTATCTCCTTGAAGTTGTTGGTAGCTGGGATGGTTCTACACAACCATACAAATCAATATTAGAAGCCAATTATAGTCCAAATACCAAAAATTCAACAAAAAACATCATTTCCCACTTTTAAGCAGCTGGCGATCGATCGCTGCATCGAGGCGATCGATCGCGAGCCTTACTGATCGATCGCTTCGATGCAGCGATTTATCGCCAGACCTCACTGGCTCGCGGCGATCGATCGTGCCATATATGGCGATTGATCGCCTGCCTTGTATTTCGCCACTGCTCTTCGGCGATCGATCGCTGCATTAGTAGCGATCGATCGCCACCTGCTGTGTGCGCGATTCTTCACCATTTTTGAGCATTTTCCAAGGTCTACCATAAACACTTCAAACTCAAACATTCCAACAACTCAAATATCATCATAACTCACCAAAACCCACATAAAACACTTCAAAAATCATACCCCAACCACATATAACACATACCCAAAAACAAACCCACATAAAAACTCAAATATCAACCCATAACAAAATAAACCCATACAAAAACAACAAGGAATGATATATGTCCTTCCTAGGCCTCAAATCTTACCAAGAATCACAAGAATGGAGTTTTTGCAAGGACTTCTTTTCCACCTTGAAGCCAAACTCGAAAATGGAAGGAAAAGGTAGGGTTTGGAGAGAGTGTTGGGGATTTAATAAAGTGAGGGGTAAAGTGAAATAAAAAGGGGTATAGTGGGGTTATAAGAGTTGTTAATTAAATTTGTACCCCATTAATTAACATAATGTATAAAATACCCCAACATGGTATTTTAAAAGCATTTTGCAAAAATGCACCAAACTTCCACTAAATCCATATTTTCCACATAATTAACAATCGATATAATTAAATCATGTTAACACCTCATTTTCCAACATGCATAACATGCACCCTGAAATGCAACCCCCACGTCACGCCTACCATGTGACTAAGCATTTTATCAAGATAATTAATTCCAACACATAAATCAATTATCACCATAATTAATCATATAAACATAATTAATGCCCAAAGCATATAATTATTTCGGGGTGTCACAATACTCCCCTACTTATAAGATTTCGTCCTCGAAATCGCATGCACTTACCCAAAAATGAAACTAAACATAAATAACATACCAGAAAATAGTTCCGGGTAATGCTGCACCGTATGCCGTTCCATCTCCCACGTAGCCTCATCGACACCCCGACGATCCCACTGAACTTTGACCATCGGTATAATCTTGCTTCGTAATTTGCGATCCTCTCGATATAGAATTCTGATTGGTCGTTCTACGTAGGATACATCTGAGTCCAACTGTACTTCAGTAGGCTGTAAAACATGAGATGGGTCTGGCTCATACTTCCGTAACATAGAGACGTGAAAGACGTCATGAATACCAGATAAAGACGGCGGTAGAGCCAAACGGTAGGCCAAAGTACCGATACGCTGCAATACTTCATATGGCCCAACATGCCTTGGAGATAACTTCCCCCGCATACCAAAACGAACCACACCCCTGAAGGGTGAGATTTTCAAGAAGACCTTGTCTCCTAACTGGAATTCTAGCAGTCGTCGTCGCTTATTGGCATAGGCTGCTTGCCTATCCTGGGCCGCTTTCATCTTCTGGCGTATCAACTTAATCTTTCCTTCCATTTCCCTAATCATATCCGGTCCTCCGACCGCTTTACTAGTCAAGTCCTCCCAATACAACGGTGACCTACAACGTCGTCCGTAAAGAGCTTCAAAAGGGGCCATTTGAATGCTCGCCTGATAGCTGTTATTATAGGAGAACTCCACCAGTGCCACTGAATCCTGCCATGGAGTATCAAACTCCAATACACATGCCCTTAGCATATCTTCGAGCGTCTGCATAGTACGCTCTGTATGGCCGTCTGTCTGAGGGTGATAAGCTGTACTCAATCTCACCTCTGTGCCCAAAGCTGTCTGGAGACCCTCCCAGAAATGTGAAGTAAACCTTGGGTCTCTGTCAGACACAATCGAGACTGGAACCCCATGCAACCTCACCAATCTCGTACATATAACTGGGCCATCTTTAGGTATGTGAAAGACATACAGTAAGGGATGAAATGAGCCACCTTCGTCAGCCTATCCACGATCACCCAGATCGCATCAAATACAGAGGCCGTCCTTGGCAAGCGGGTCACGAAGTCCATAGATATGTGCTCCAACTTCCATTTAGGTACGTCTAAACTCTTCAGCTCACCACCAGGCCTCAGCCTCTCTGCCATTACTTGCTGGCAGATCAAACATCTTTTAACAAAAGCGATCACATCACGCTTCATCCGTCTCCACCAGAACTGACCACATAGGTCCCTATACATTTTTCTTCCTCCTCGGTGGATACTAAATCGGCTACTATGAGCTCACTCCAGGATTCCTCTACGCAACTCCGGCATACTCGGAACTACCCAGCGGTTGCCAAGCCTCAAGGAATCATCCTCAGCCACTCTGAACGTTGATGGTTGTCCCTGAAGTACTATCGATGACCATCTCTGAACCTCATCATCCGACCTCTGGGCTTTCCTGATAGCCTCAAATATGTCTGGCTCAGCCAATATGGTCGACACTCACACCGGCGACGTGTCCACATCGAAATCATAGCCCAGATGGCAATAAGAAGTCATCATAGCTGATAAACTCATGGCATCCTCAGCAGTACTCTTCACCTTCGGACTTAAGGCGTCTGCTATCAAGTTTGCTTTACCAGGATAGTACTCAATTTCACAATCATAATCCTTGAGTAAATCCATCCATCTTCTTTGTCGCATATTCAATTTAGCCTGTGTGAACAAAAACTTCAGGCTCTTATGGTCTGAATAGATGGTAAACGTCGTACCATACATGTAATGTCTCCAAATCTTCAAGGCAAATATAATGGCTGCCATCTCTAAATCATGGACTGGATACCTAGCCTCATGTGGCTTCACCTGCCTCGATGCATAAGCCACCACATGCTTATCTTGCATCAACACACAGCCCAAACACTGCAGTGATGCATCTGTGTACAAGGCAAACCTCTTATTCTCAGAAGGAATCACCAATACAGGTGCCGTAGTCAAACGACGCTTCAATTCTTGGAAGCTTTCCTCACAAGCTTCGGACCAATAGAACGGGACTCCTTTCTGAGTCAGCTGTGTCAGGGGTTTGGCAATTTTTGAAACACCTTTGACAAAACGTCGATAATAACTGGCCAAGCCGAGGAAGCTCAGTATCTCGGGTACAAAAGTGGGTGCAGCCCACTCTATCACAGCTTCAACCTTCCTGGGCTCTACAGATATCCCGCTGCTAGATATAACATGACCCAAGAACACCACACTACTCAACCAAAATTTGCACTTGCTGAGCTTTGCATATAACTGATGATCCCTAAGGATCTGGAGTACTGTCCTCAAGTGCTTCACGTGTTCCTCTTCGGTCCCAGAGTAAATGTAAGGACCCTAATCCTTAAGTGCTGATCAAAGGCATAATTAGAGCTAATATAAATGATCAGAGTGAATTAATCGTGTTGAGGCTATGAGCCTAAAAGTTACATGCCAAAATGAGGACTATCAATGGATTAATTACATTCCCCATCAAAAGAATGTTATCAATTATAGTTTTACAATACTCCTAGAGTAGACACTATACAAAATAATCCTGTCCTTCATCTACCAAAAGTGCTCTTCAAGCTCACGGTCTCAACCCGTCTTAGCCCCCTTCATATCATGCCAAAAGTACCTACAAGGACAACCCCCAAACATGAGCAATGATATCATTCATATACAACACAATATGAATGTAGCGTAAATGCATAATCATAATAAAACACTTCCTGTTTTTTCCCATGCATTTCAAACGCTTCCCGTTTGGTTGTCCCTGTACCATAACTCATGAGTATAATCAATAGATTATTTTTAATGGTCTACACATGTCATGACACAATACCATCTCATCAAAACCAAATACCAGTCACCAATCCCTAGTCTGTCCATCACAATGTATTTTAATGCCCCTCGCTTATTTACATATAGGCGGCATAGAATAACCTCGCTTCAATGGACATGCGGTACTCCCACCCCTCGCCTCACATTGAGCGACAAATATCCTTTCCTCGCCCTATATGATAACCACGCTCAAATGTGACATGCGGCGCTCCCACCCCTCGCTTCACATTTAGCGGAACCAAAACAAATAGCGGCAAGCATTAAAATCATCAAGGGATGACCACGACTCATGGGATGTGCACCAATAATCATATGCATCTACAATCATCATGCATAATTCAACATGTATTTGCATCCACAATGCATAATCACATATATACTCGCATCCACAATGCATAAACAATGAGTATATTAGATACATGTACCGTTGGGTGCCCGTACGTCCTCTACGTACCTTTCCAAAAAGTAGGTGTGGTAGGACTTCAATTCCTTGGCTGTGTCGCCACCTGGGATGGTTCTACATATTCACACAAATCAATATTAGAACCCAAATAATAGTCCGATACCAAAAATCCTACAATAAAATCCAAAAACACCATATTTTATGACTCGCGATCGATCGCGGCAAAGGGCCGATCGATCGCGAGATCGCTCTGCCCGAACATGAATTTTTGTTCCTTCGGTGATCGATTGCCAAAAACGGGCGATCGATCGCCGAGCCCTGTATCGCGAAAAATCGCCATTAATGCTCCAAAACTTCATTCCAACCCATTCCAACTCCCCTACCAACAAACCAACAACATCAAATACATAATACCCTTCCATAAACACTTAAAGCACCTCAAAAATCCAACATTAAACCAAAACCACAACAACCCAACACAAACCCATTTAAACCATTTCCAAAATCAAATAAAACACTACTAAATCAACAATGAGGCATCCATACCTCTTGAGGACTTCAAATCTCCCAATAAACTCCACAAAACAAGATTTTTGGAAAGGTTTCTCTCCACCTTTAAGCTCCAACTCGAAAATGGGAGAAAAGGAAGGGTTTGGGTGGTTTGGTAAAGTAAAAAATGAAAGTGAGGTAAAGGTAGGGTGGGGTTGGGGTATAAAAGGGGTTGGGTTTTAATTAAAAGCATTTCACAAATCCATGGTGTATAAAACACCCCAACATGATATTTAAAAGGCATTAATCCAAAATGCACCAAAATATCAATTAACTCATGCTTTCCAAATAATTGCTAATCATGGCAAATAAATCATGCTAAAAGCAATTTTCCCCAACATGCACAACATGCACCCTGAAATGCACTCCCGGGTCATCCTTTCCATGTGACCATGCATTTCCACACATTAAATAAATCCAGCACAAAATCAATTAATTACCACCATGATTAACCATATAAACACAATTAATGCTCAAATTGCAATTAATCATTTCGGGGATATCACAATACTCCCCTACTTATAAGATTTCGTCCTCGAAATCACATGCACTTACCCCAAAGTGAAACTAAACATAATCACATACCAGAGAATAGTTCCGGGTAGTGCTGCACCATATGCCGCTCCGTCTCCCACGTAGCCTCCTCGACACCCCTACGATCCCACTGAACCTTGATCATAGGTATCACTTTGTTCCGAAGTCTACGGTCTGCTCGATCCAGAATTCTGACAGGCCGTTCCACATAAGACACATCGGACTCTAACTGAACTTCGGAAGGTTGTAATACATGCGACGGATCCGGCTCATACTTCCGCAACATCGATACATGAAACACGTCATGTATACCAGATAAAGAAGGCGGCATAGCTAGTCGGTAAGCTAAGGTGCCAATGCGCTGCAAAATCTCGTACGGTCCAACATACCTCGGAGACAGTTTCCCGCGCATCCCAAATCGCACAACGCCTCTGAAAGGCGAGATCTTCAAAAAGACCTTATCTCCCAACTGAAATTCCAACGGTCTCCGCCGTTTATTCGCATAAGCTGCCTGTCTGTCCTGGGCTGCTTTCATTTTCTACCTTATCATCTTTATCTTCTCTTCCATCTCCCGAATCAACTCCGGTCCTCCGACCGATTTGCGGTCCAAATCATCCCAACACAAGGGTGATCTACACCGTCTGCCATAAAGAGCTTCAAAAGGAGCCATCTGAATACTCGCCTGGTAGCTGTTATTATAAGAGATGTGATGACCAGGGATTATAGATGTTAATCCCGTAGTGTTAAAAATCCCTAAAGTTGTTTTACGTGGCGATTTGGAGTTTAATCGCGATGTTGGGCCTTCTGGGCTCGTTTATTTGGGTAGTTGGGATCGTTGGATCCCGAGCTTGAGATTGTATTCACATTACGGTGTAAAACCTAAGAGTTGGGTTTTTGATGTGCCTCGGAATCTCGGGTGCTTGTGTGAGCACCGGTAGGGGGTTTTTGAGTTAGAGAGAGAGTTTTTGAAAACAGATGATTTTTAATGAATCATGATGTATTTGTGGGGATATTAGTATTTCGGGGTATTTTTGCTATAAATACCAGTTGAACCCGAGATTTTAATTATCGGAACCATTTTTCCCCCTTTCTTCCCTCTCTCCTCCCGCGCGCACACCCGATCCCCTTTGACCCCCGCGCGCACACCCGATCCCCTTTGACCCCCGCGCGTAAAAGTCGTCGGCCAGCCGCCGTCCGGCCGCCGTTGGAATCGTCTCTTCCAGGCGCTCCTATCCATACCAACAATTCAAAGTTTCGTCGAGAATCGCGTTCGGATTTGCCAGAAAAGCGTAGGGTTCGAAAACTGGAGTTCATCCGATTTTTGGGACGCGATTTTGGTATGTTTTTGGTACGATTTTTCTGATGTTTTTGGGGCGTTTTTAAGCTGGTTTTGAGTCGATTATTTCAGACTTTTGTGGTTCGAAAAATTGTTGCTTTATGGTTCGAATTTCTTCATTTCTTGCATGAGGTTAGGGCTCGAAATTGGGGCTTTTGACAAGGAGCGATGATTCTTGTTGTAATCGATTAATTCATGTTGTAGACGCATTATGATGCTTGATTGTGTTCGAAATTGAGGAATTGAATTCGAAATTAGGGCTTTGAATTCGAATTTTGGGGGTTTGGCATGTGAGGCGATTATTGTTGTTGTTAATCGATTAATTCATGTGTTAGATGAATTATGGTGATTATTTGGGTTTGAATTGTGTTGGTTGGGTTCGAATTATTGAAGGTGTTCTTGAGCAATTTTTTCGATATGTTGCATTCGTTTTCCCTCCCTGCATGTACCCTGCCCCGGGTCTTTTAGATGTTTAATTGTCGTGTGTCGACAATATTTGAGGGTTATGGATGTGCTTGAGCATGGGTTGCATGTTCGTAAATAATTGTGAATTATTTATCGTGTTAGCACGTCGTTCCTCGGGGCATGGAACTCGAGCAAGGTTGGCTCGGACTTCGAGGATTTAAGGTACGTTTAGCGTACGAGCATAGCTTAAATGATGTTTTACAAGTATGATGCATGATTTAAAATACATGAAATGCTTTACTATGATGGCACCGTGACTTGGTTACGTTATGTTGAATCACATGGTGAAATGCTTGGTGCCGCTATGAAGCGAGCAAATGATGGGTGTGGTAGCTACGGAGCGAACACCAGTAGTATGACGCTACTTTGAAGTAAGAAATGAAAATGTGGTGTTGATTAGATATCTAGGATATCTGTGTTTTATTCCCTATTGGTAATGAATAGGAACAGAGACGTAGTTAATCAGAGAAGTGATTAACTAGTATCGGAAGTTAAGGAAGTCTCAATATGATATCTAGAATTATGATAATTGCTAGATAAAGAAAGATGTTATGAAATGTTGTTAATTCGAAACTGGTTAGGGTTAACCAATATGATGATTAACTGCATACTCAAGATTTGATGATTTATCTGTTTTGAGAACAGGGTTATTACAGGGGTACGCTAGGATGAGGATGATACCATCCAAGAAGTGTCACATATGTTCCACAATATTTACATTTTCGTACATTATGTATTATGTCATTATGATTATGAAATTGTGGAATTGGTATGCTCACCCCGTTGGGGGCTGTCTCTGTTGGGACAGGTGAACAGGTACATCGATGGCTTTGGAGATGAGCTCGAGCTGTTGATTGGATGTACTCTCAGGATCGTGGTACCAGGGCTTGATGGAGCACGGTATCTTATAGAGTACCTACATATATATATATACCCATGATTGTTATACACATATTTATGATGCTCGCATGTGAGCACGATTATACTTGTTTATGGGTTGTATATAAAGGCATGAGCCTTTCTCTCTTTCATTCTATGTTGCATGCAATTAGAGGTAGAATCGCTAAAGATTATGAGAGTCATTGGTGTATTGTGGGCGTTGAAACCCACTTTTGTTGCCATATGTGTGGTGTCTTCCCTGGCTGGGAATTTACTTGATATTGCTGCATTCTGATGAGTATTATGTTTTCCCTGGCCGGGAATTATGTTATGTGTTGTACTTTTATTTCGGGATAGCTCTATTTATGGGGAGACTCTGCCCAAATTTTTATAAAAGTCCACAATGCAAAAAGTGATGTAATGGGCGAACTCTATGAGTCTCTTGTTATTAGGATGATGAACTTATAACATTGTTTGTTAAAGAAAACTTTGTAATTGCCATTCAATGGTAAAGTATCATCTGAGTTCCCGAATGATTTTATGGAAAGCATGTGCCACACATAATGATTAATACACTAATCAAGGCTTAAGTATATGGGGTCCTTACATTAGTGGTATCAGAGCAGTGGTTGCTCATTGGGGCTGTTGAGGGCCTATGAAGTTATTGATAGCACATATTTATGCATGATGGCATTAATGTTATACGACATGACTAATTGTTTATGTGCTTATATGATATGAAAAGTTGTATTGCTAACCATTGTGGTTGCAGGAATCGTGTGGAACACGATAGGATGGCATTAATAGCGATGTCTAACACTCTATATGCTACGTGCTAAGGAACCTGATTTTGAAGAAAATCAGGGAAAAGAAAGATATGATGTATTGTCTGATGACAGACTGGGTAGACAACCGACAGTGGAATACTTCGGTATGGTCTCAATTATTATTGAATATACTAATGCGTTTGTTCATGTAATGTTCAAGCAAGGAAGGTGCGTAAGAAACGTACGGGCATCAAACGGTAACATATTCTTAAACTATGACTTTGCATTGATTGCATAAGTGTTTATGATGATGATTATGATGATGTTACGATGATGATGTTTATGATGATGTTACGATGATGATGTTTACGATGATGTTACGATGATGATGCTTACGATGATGTTACGATGATGATGCTTATGATGATGTTTATGATGATGATGTTTACGATGATGATGATTATGATAAGTAAGTTAAGATGATGATGTTTATGATAAGTAAAGATGTATGATGTTTATGATGATGATTATGATAAGTAAGTTAAGATGATGATGTTTATGATAAGTAAAGATGATATGATGTTTATGATGATGATTATGATAAGTAAGTTATGATGATGATGTTTATGATAAGTAAAGATGATATGATGTTTATGATGATGATTATGATAAGTAAGTTAAGATGATGATGTTTATGATAAGTAAAGATGATATGATGTTTATGATGATGATTATGATAAGTAAGTTATGATGATGATGTTTATGATAAGTAAAGATGATATGATGTTTATGATGATGATTATGATAAGTAAGTTATGATGATGATGTTTATGATAAGTAAAGATGATATGATGTTTATGATGATGATTATGATAAGTAAGTTATGATGACGATGTTTATGATGACGTATATGAGATTGGGTAAGGTGCCCATGTGGTAAGATGCCACACAATGTTTATGATATGGTAAGACGCCATATGATTGGGTGAGATACCCATGTGGTAAGATGCCACACAAAGTTTATGATATGGTAAGATGCCATATTATTGGGTGAGATACCCATGTGGTAAGATGCCACACAATGTTTATGATATGGTAAGACGCCATATGATTGGGTGAGATACCCATGTGGTAAGATGCCACACAATGTTTATGATATGGTAAGACGCCATATGATTGGGTAAGATGCTCATGTGGTAAGATGCCACACGATGATTGTGTTATGGTAAGATGCCATATGACGGGGTAAGATGCCCATATGGTAAGAGGCCATACGATGTTATTATGTGGTAAGACGCCACGGGGTAAGATGCCCATATGGTAAGAGGCCATACAATGTTATTATGTGGTAAGACGCCACGGGGTAAGATGCCCATATGGTAAGAGGCCATACAATGATATTATGTGGTAAGACGCCACGGGGTAAGATGCCCATATGGTAAGAGGCCATACAATGTTATTATGTGGTAAGACGCCACGGGGTAAGATGCCCATATGGTAAGAGGCCATACAATGTTATTATGTGGTAAGAAGCCACGGGGTAAGATGCCCATATGGTAAGAGGTCATACAATGATATTATGTGGTAAGACGCCACGGGGTAAGATGCCCATATGGTAAGAGGCCATACAATGTTATTATGTGGTAAGACGCCACGGGGTAAGATGCCCATATGGTAAGAGGCCATACGATGTTATTATGTGATAAGATGCCACAGGGTAAGATGCACATGTGCATGAATATGAACCAGGGAAAATGAAAAGAAGTTAATGAATAACCAGCAAGCTTACTCAACTATGATTTCGTACATTTACTGTTATAGCTATAAGATGATGATGTATAAGATGATGATGCTATAAGATGATGATGTACAAGATGATGATGCTATAAGATGATGATGCTATAAGATGATGATTTATAAGATGATGATGCTATAAGATGATGATGTATAAGATGATGATGCTATAAGATGATGATGTACAAGATGATGATGCTATAAGATGATGATGCTATAAGATGATGATGTATAAGATGATGATGCTATGAGATGATGATGCTTATAAGATGATGATTTATAAGATGATGATGCTATAAGATGATGATTTATAAGATGATGATGCTATAAGATGATGATGTATAAGATGATGATGCTATAAGATGATGATGTATAAGATGATGATGCTATGAGATGATGATGCTTATAAGATGATGATGTATAAGATGATGATGCTATAAGATGATGATGCTATAAGATGATGATGTATAAGATGATGATGCTATAAGATGATGATGCTTATATGATGATGATGTATAAGATGATGATGCTATAAGATGACGATGCTTATGTGATGATGATGTTATAAGATGATGATATTTATGAAATGATGATGCTCATATGATGAAGATGTTATAAGATGGTGATAATTATAAGATGATGATTTTAATCATTCATGTCAAGAATTAATGACTATATGCATGGCTATGAAACAGGGACATTGGAGTGTCCAGGGTGTATAGGCATTAGAGGAATGTTGGGTAAAGACCCACTACTCTATTGATTTTCTTTCCACAGTATGGTATGCCGTGCGGGAACGTCCATCTTATTGGTAGGTTTGAGGTGAACCTAGAGAGGCAGCGACTAGTTTGTCTGCCGTATGTGTGCAGCACCAAGAGGGGCTTGTTAGAGCCGTTATACTGCTCGTAGGAACCAAGTGTGGCAAATCGTAAGGTGATACGATGTGGATTGTGGTGTACTCTAGTAGTCACCATGTCATCGAGGTTGAGGTTGTGCGTGCCTCACTGTAACGTGTATACGTTTATGTTTAAATCTTGGTGAGACTTGTCTGGGACAGCTCATGATGTTGAAGTACCAACAAGAGAGTCATCAAGTCGTCGTTGATTCGATCTGGGAATCCATGTATTTGGGATGCAATGGGTTTATTGCATGCCCTTTCAAATTTGAAACTCTGAGGAGTCTCGATTGTTTCTTTATGACCAGGATGTGGTTCTTGGGATATCCGGAGGTGGGCATCTTATGAGATATCTTTCGTGTGAATCTATGGCCGTGAGTTGCCCAACTTGAGTTGCAATGATGCGACTGCTCCTTCGATAGAGGAGGTTTGGAAGTGGAAACCAAGTTTGGTATGTGTACACCGTGATGTACTGATGTTTCCCTTGTAACGATGTATGTTAGACATCGTGAGTCATGATAAGAGATGTCAATGGATGATATCTACGATGGAATCGGGAGTGATTCGAATCCTTGCAGTTTCAGTTGACTAACTGCTTTTGGATTATTAGCGTTGAGTTGTGCTGACGCTCTTTGACGTTATGATGGATTTGGAAGTCTATTCCACTCCAGAGTTTGACACGAGGTCAACGTTCTCACGGTTGAGGTGTCATTTAGGATGCGTTCATACTAATTGTATTAGAACTAAGGATGACTGTCCGACCTACAGCCGTAAGTATTGGTTGTTTTGCAGTCATGAAAGGCTGACTTTTACGATGACCCGCATTGAGGTACGTTTTGCCTCTTGGGTGATATGTTGGTTTTGGTATGTCGCTCTGTTGCAGAGTTTGATGTGAGGTAAGTATCCTCGCGTTTATTAATACAATTCTATTATGGTCAAGAATCGAAGTTATGGCTTCATGTTGTTGTGTAGCCTGAGTGTTATGTGATACACCGGTGCTAATTTCGAGGACGAAATTCTTTTAGTGGGGGATATTGTGATGACCAGGGATAGTAGATGTTAATCCCGTAGTGTTAAAAATCCCTAAAGTTGTTTTACGTGGCGATTTGGAGTTTAATCGCGATGTTGGGCCTTCTGGGCTCGTTTATTTGGGTAGTTGGGATCGTTGGATCCCGAGGTTGAGATTGTATTCACATTACGGTGTAAAACCTAAGAGTTGGGTTTTTGATGTGTCTCGGAATCTCGGGTGCTTGTGTGAGCACCGGTAGGGGGTTTTTGAGTTAGAGAGAGAGTTTTTGAAAACAGATGATTTTTAATGAATCATGATGTATTTGTGGGGATATTAGTATTTCGGGGTATTTTTGCTATAAATACCAGTTGAACCCGAGATTTTAATTATCGGAACCATTTTTCCCCCTTTCTTCCCTCTCTCCTCCCGCGCGCACACCCGATCCCCTTTGACCCCCGCGCGTAAAAGTCGTCGGCCAGCCGCCGTCCGGCCGCCGTTCGGCGCGTGCCACCCTCCGTTGGAATCGTCTCTTCCAGGCGCTCCTATCCATACCAACAATTCAAAGTTTCGTCGAGAATCGCGTTCGGATTTGCCAGAAAAGCGTAGGGTTTGAAAACTGGAGTTCATCCGATTTTTGGGACGCGATTTTGGTATGTTTTTGGTACGATTTTTCTGATATTTTTGGGGCGTTTTTAAGCTGGTTTTGAGTCGATTATTTCAGACTTTTGTGGTTCGAAAAATTGTTGCTTTATGGTTCGAATTTCTTCATTTCTTGCGTGAGGTTAGGGCTCGAAATTGGGGCTTTTGACAAGGAGCGATGATTCTTGTTGTAATCGATTAATTCATGTTGTAGATGCATTATGATGCTTGATTGTGTTCGAAATTGAGGAATTGAATTCGAAATTAGGGCTTTGAATTCGAATTTTGGGGGTTTGGCATGTGAGGCGATTATTGTTGTTGTTAATCGATTAATTCATGTGTTAGATGAATTATGGTGATTATTTGGGTTTGAATTGTGTTGGTTGGGTTCGAATTATTGAAGGTGTTCTTGAGCAATTTTTTCGATATGTTGCATTCGTTTTCCCTCCCTGCATGTACCCTGCCCCGGGTCTTTTAGATGTTTAATTGTCGTGTGTCGACAATATTTTGAGGGTTATGGATGTGCTTGAGCATGGGTTGCATGTTCGTAAATAATTGTGAATTATTTATCGTGTTAGCACATCGTTCCTCGGGGCATGGAACTCGAGCAAGGTTTGGCTCGGCTTCGAGGATTTAAGGTACGTTTAGCGTACGAGCATAGCTTAAATGATGTTTTACAAGTATGATGCATGATTTTCATGAAATGCTTTACTATGATGGCACCGTGACTTGGTTACGTTATGTTGAATCACATGGTGAAATGCTTGGTGCCGCTATGAAGCGAGCAAATGATGGGTGTGGTCGCTACGGAGCGAACACCAGTAGTATGACGCTACTTTGAAGTAAGAAATGAAAATGTGGTGTTGATTAGATATCTAGGATATCTGTGTTTTATTCCCTATTGGTAATGAATAGGAACAGAGACGTAGTTAATCAGAGAAGTGATTAACTAGTATCGGAAGTTAAGGAAGTCTCAATATGATATCTAGAATTATGATAATTGCTAGATAAAGAAAGATGTTATGAAATGTTGTTAATTCGAAACTGGTTAGGGTTAACCAATATGATGATTAACTGCATACTCAAGATTTGATGATTTATCTGTTTTGAGAACAGGGTTATTACAGGGGTACGCTAGGATGAGGATGATACCATCCAGGAAGTGTCACATATGTTCCACAATATTTACATTTTCGTAAATTATGTATTATGTCATTATGATCATGAAATTGTGGAATTGGTATGTGTAAGTAACCCCATGAGCATACAGCGCAGCGGAATAAAATTTTGGGATTACTAACACCGGATCTATACATAGGGATTCATATCGGATTAGAGAATACATAAGAGTCTTACCCTTGTAGCGTGTTTGAAGCAGATTCCACGGAGCAGCACGTCCAACGAACTCCGAGTCACAAACGAAAGTTTTCACCTTCGTCTCTACGGTATCCACACGATCAAATCGAAAAGGGATATTCAAGAATAAGTTGCTATACTTATTCTCGAATCAAAACCAAAAAACACGGATCAAAACCAATTAACAACAACCAATCTCCTTCCTTCACTAGCGGCAGCGACGGCCGAGAGATGGAGAGGAGGCGGCGGCGGTTAGGTCACTTTCTCAAAGTGGCCGAGAGGTTAAGAGTTTAGGTGGCTAGGTTTTTGATATCAAACAATGATATGAAAGTCTCATAACAATTAATCAAAACCTCTTATTTATATTATAAGGCTTTTAATTAAAGTTCAAGACTTTCTTAAAGTCTTATGGGCCCAAACCCATGATTTAATTAAAACCTTTTAATCACTTAATTAAGACTCTTCTTAATTAATTAATTCATCCAATGAATTTAATTTCCCTTATTGATTTAATCTTTTGTGCGACCCGATAGGATCTCGTAATGTTGGCAGTGACATAAAATCTCATTTTATGTCGCAAGCATTGAGCGGTATCTAGCAACACATCGATGCTACCCAAATTACGAGAATGTCAATGACTCGACATAACCTTTAGAACTCGTGATAATATTAATCATGTAACTTAATCCCTTTGTCCTTTGTGTTTAGATTGAACACGAGTCATGGAATAGTCATACTCGTATATTCAATCTTTATTTCTTGATCCCCAAGTAGAACTAGAATAAACGAATAAGCTCGATATCTCATATCGACTCATTCGAGCATGGCCATGCATTTTAGTTCTCACTTGATCAAGGGCCAAACACATCTCCTGTTATATAGGAGGGACAAATCCTATCTCGATCAGTCAACATCCCTCTACATAATTCGTAGTGTATCCAATAGTCGCCTTTATAGATTACCCTGTTACGGGTAACGTTTGACGATATCAAGATACATAACTCCTTATGTTGGGATCTCTGATGATCACAAGTCGTAAGGATTGTATACATTATTATCACTATGAGAATTGCATATGACGATCATATAACTATCCATGTTGCATTCTCATGGTGGGTCTGTCCAGTACATCGTTCTCTAACATGTACCCATATGTTGATTTGATATCTCATATCAATGAACAATTCATCGATCAACATATACTAGTCTCTACGTATTATCATTATCCCTATTCATGATAATACTTGACTAGGGACATCTTTAAGAATAATACAATATTATTCTAAGGACATTAACATATATATTAATTCACAATGCACAGTTAAAAGAATAATATATAATAATGAATTGCCATTCATAAATCCATAAACATTGTATGTCTTAAACAATCATCTAATGACTTGTCTTAGGGCATATCCCAACAAATCTCCCACTTGCACTAAGACCACTCAGACATATACCTAATGCCTAGAGATCTAGTATGACGATCATGCTTCTGCTGTGACAGCGGCTTCGTCAATGGGTCAGATACATTATCATCTGTTGGTACTTTGCATATTTTAACATCTCCCCTTTCAACGATTTCTCGAATGAAATGGAAACGCCTAAGTATGTGCTTGGATCTTTGGTGAGATCTTGGTTCCTTAGCCAATGCGATCGCTCCATTGTTGTCACAATAGAGTTCTATAGATCTTTAATGCTAGGCACCACTCCCAGTTCAGAAATGAACTTCCTCATCCAAACAGCTTCCTTTGCTGCATCTGAGGCAGCAATATACTCAGCTTCCGTTGTAGAATCGGCTACTGTTTCTTGCTTTGAACTCTTCCAGCTCACAGCACCTCCATTTAGGCAATACACATATCCAGATTGCGATCAAAAATCATCTTTGTCGGTTTGGAAGCTAGCATCAGTGTAACCCATTACATTGAGCTCTTCCTCACCTCCATAAATCAAGAATGTATCCTTAGTCCTTCTCAAGTACTTCAGGATGTTCTTGACAGCAATCCAGTGACCTTCACCTGGATCAACTTGATATCTGCTCGTCATGCTCAAAGCATACGATACATCGGGACGAGTACATATCATGGCATACATGATAGATCCAATAGCTGACGCGTATGGAATCTTACTCATGCGTTGTCTCTCATCTGGTGTTGAAGGACACTGTTCCTTCGAGAGATAAATACCATGTGTCATAGGCACGAATCCTTTCTTGGATTCTTGCATGCTAAACCTTTTAAGCACCTTGTCTATGTATGTACTTTGACTTAGACCAAGAAGCCTTCTCGATCTATCTCTATAGATCTTGATTCCTAATACATAGGTGGCTTCTCCTAAGTCTTTCATCGAAAAGCAGTTCCCTAGCCAAATCGTTACAGATTGCAAGGCAGGGATATCATTTCCAATAAGAAGTATGTCATCTACATACAACACTAGGAAAATGATTACGCTCCCACTGACCTTCTTGTAGACACAAGGTTCATCTTCGTTTTTGATAAAACCAAACTCTTTGATTGCATCATCAAAACGAAGATTCCAACTCCGAGAAGCTTGCTTCAATCCATAAATGGATCGTTGTAGCTTGCATATCTTTCCAGCATCCTTTGGATCGACAAAACCCTCGGGCTGTGTCATGTACACATCCTCGAGCAGATTTCCATTAAGGAAAGCTGTTTTGACATCCATCTGCCAGATTTCATAATCATGAAATGCAGCTATTGCAAGTAAGATCCTTATGGATTTAACCATGGCCACTGGTGAAAAGGTTTCATCATAGTCAATACCATGAATTTGTTTGAATCCTTTTGCAACCAGCCGACCTTTATAGGTTTGTACGTTACCATCCATATCGGTCTTTTTCTTGAAAATCCATTTGCACCCTATGGGTCGTACCCCTTCAGGTGGATCAACCAAAGTCCATACTTGGTTTGCATACATGGATTCCATCTCAGATTTCATGGCCTCTTGCCATTTCTCAGAATCATTGCCCATAATAGCTTGTTGATAAGATGACGGCTCATCCTCATCAATAAGTAGTAAGTCACCTTGTTGAGTCACAAGAAATCCATATCTCTGTGGCTCTCGGTGTTCTCTTACAGACCTACGCTGGGCTTGTGTCACTTGAGCAGGTACTTCTTCCACAACAGCTTGTGGTGCCTGCTCTGTTTCCATCTCAATCTCAGGTTCAGTGTTTTCTTGTGGTTGAACTTCACTAAGTTCTATTTTTCTCCCACTGGTTTTTCTAGAAATAAATTCTCTTTCAAGAAATACACCAGTCCGAGCAACAACTACTTTGTTCTCGGTGGGATAATAGAAATAGTACCCTTTCGTTTCCTTAGATACCCCACAAATAAACACTTATCAGATTTGGGTCCAAGTTTGTTGGTGGCGTGACGTCTAACGGAAGCCTCACAACCCCAAATCTTCATAAAAGACATACTAGGACGCTTCCCAGTCCATATCTCATATGGTGTCTTTTCCACTGATTTAGATGGAACACGGTTCAGTAAGAAAATTGATGTTTCTAGAGCGTGTCCCCAAAACGATATCGGAAGATCTGCATGACTCATCATTGATCTAACCATGTCTAACAAGGTTCGATTTCTCCTCTCGGATACACCATTCCATTGTGGAGTATACGGAGGAGTGAGCTGTGGGACTATCCCACACTCCTTTAGATAGTCATGAAACTCTTGGCTTAAGTATTCACCTCCTCGATCTGATCGAAGGATTTTGATACTCTTGCCAAGTTGGTTTTGTACTTCATTCTTGAAATCTTTGAACTTTTCAAAGGTTTCATGTTTATGTTTCATTAGGTACACATACCCATATCTACTGAGGTCATCAGTAAATGTAACGAAGTATTGAAAACCACATCTAGCTTGCGTACTTATTGGTCCACATACATCACTATGTATTAGTCCCAATAAAACATTTGCCCTTTCAACATGTCCCTTGAAAGGGGCTTTAGTCATCTTGCCCATTAAACAAGATTCGCATGTTTCATATGATTCAAAATCAAATGAATCTAATACTCCATCCTTATGAAGTTTAGATATGCGGTTCTCGTTTATGTGGCCCAAGCGACAGTGCCAGAGATAAGTCGGACTACAATCATTATTTTTAATCCTTTTAGTATTTATGTTATAGATAGGCATATCAAGATTTAATACATAAAGACCATTCACCATTTGTGCATTAGCATAAAACATATCATTTAAATAAATAGAACAACAATTGTCCTTTATTATAAATGAAAAACCATACTTGTCTAAACAAGAAATAGAAATAATGTTTTTAGTAATTGAAGGCACAAAATAACAGTCTTTTAAAATCAGTGATAAACCAGAAGGTAAAGCTAAATGATAATCTCCTATAGCTAATGCAGCAACTCTTGCTCCATTTCCAACTCGGAGATCAACTTCACCTTTCGCCAATGTCCTACTCCTTTTGAGATCCTGCACATTTACACAAATGTGAGATCCACATCCAGTATCTAATACCCATGATGAAGAAGTAGATAAATTGACTTCTATAACAAAAATACCTGAAGCGGAAGTCACACTTCCTTTCTTTAGATCCTCCAGATATACTTTGCAGTTTCTTTTCCAATGGCCGGTCTCACCGCAATGGAAACAGTTCCCTTCCTTTGCTATCCCTCCCTTTGGTTTCAGTGCATGAGACTTTGGCTTAGATTTAGCAAAGACCTTCTTTGCTTTCTTGTTGCCTTTAGCTTTGGCCCTTCCTTTGCCCTTATTCACAATAAGGACATTTGTGGCCTTAGTCTTCTTAGTATTTGCTTCATATGTTCTCAACATACCAAGCAATTGTGGTAAAGTCTTTTCCATGTCAGTCATATTGTAATTTACTACAAATTGACTGAAGCTTTCAGGCAACGATTGCAAGATCACATCGGTGGCCAACTCTTGGTCCAATTGAAAACCCAGCTTGTCCAGATTCTCAATGTACCCAATCATCTTGAGCACATGAGTTCCAACCAAGCTTCCTTCTACCATCCTGCACTGGAATAACGCTTTAGAGACGTCATACCTCTCTTGTCTAGCTTGCTGTTGGTACAACTGCTTTAAGTGTTCGATCATATCGAACGCCTCCATTTCCTCATGTTGCTTCTGAAGCTCAGAGTTCATGGTGGCAAGCATGAGGCACCCAACATCAAGTGCGTCACTCTGATGCTTCTTGTAAGAATCTTTTTCGGTTCTTGTAGCCGTTAGGGGAGGTTCCTCAGCGGGTAAGGGTTCCTCTAGGACATATTGTTTCTTTTCTTGTTTGAGGACTATCCTCAAGTTCCTATGCCAGTCTAGGAAATTCGTCCCATTTAGTTTGTCCTTCTCAAGGACCGATCGCAGTGATAAAGTGCTAGTAACGTTGTTAGTTGCCATGGATATCTACAATATAAATATGCAAAATAAGTTTATGATTTAAATCATTTAACATGGTCTTATATTAAATGATACTCCCACTATTTTGTTTGAGAAATATCAACCCTCGAAACCTTTAGTGGGCCAAGATCCATATTTCACTTAATCTTGAGTTAGCTTTGGCTAATCGCCCAAGACTCGGTTATTTAGGTAGACAACACTTTGTCAATTATATCACATATAATTCTTGGATAGTTGGACGAACAACGCTTTGTTCAATTCATCAAATGAATTATAATCCAACCCATGCCTCTAGGTTCCCAATCCTATTGAGATAACCTAGTTAAGTCGTACCCAATTAAAGTATAACGGATATCACTTTTATCCTTTCGCGCCTTACTAAGATTGCCACGGTGCTTTGCTTTGGCAAACCCACACATGTACAATCGAAGTTATTGACGAGTACTTTTATTTTGGAAGGCATCTAAAACTTAATATTTTAGAGGGATTTATTGATCTCATGATTAATTTGATAATTTAAAATATGTCCACTACATATAGTTGTATACATATCTACATATATGTGTAATACTATTATCAAACTAAAACACAAGATAAATCATGCATCAACATACATAATTAAACGTGACATGGTTATAGCCCCTACTAATGATTTTCTCAAGCCAATGAGAAAATCCAATGAGTCAACCTAAGGTAACTTCACAAGCACCTTCCTTGGCTCCAATTTGTGAATGGCCTCCTCATCCCGGCACTATGCTCCATCTTCATTGATCACCATCAATAAAATAAACTACACTATTTACAAGATATAGAATTCCTCGATTCACATTCGAGGGGAACATAGGGGAGGGATTACATTTAGAATGAAATAGAGAAAGGCACGACACGCAGGTCGTATTATAAATTACAAACATCCACAAATCCTATCTAATAGGTCAAAGGGCTATAACCACGCACCATGCTCAAACAACACATAAAGCATGCATTAACATTTAATTAATTAAATTCTAAACATTTTAAATTTAATTCTAATTAAAACTGTAAAATAATTTTTGAAAAATTATCGTACGCTCGGGACATCACATGCCACGAACTAAAGCGACTAAGACTCGAACCACCATGGTTCGAACCATGAAGCACACGGCTGGACCAATAGTGGGCCTAGGGTTCGAACCCTAGCCCATGGCCGAGCCATGCTCGAGCGGTGGCGGCGATCCCATGCACGGCTGCTAGGGTTCGAAACCCTAGCCGTCATGAGTTAGCCGTCACGAGCCAATGGGTTCAAAAACCCTAATTTTGCGGCAGCTCGGCTCATGCTCGAGCCAGGGTCCGAACCCTAGCCCTTAAGCGGCGGCTGCTTGGCCATGCACGAGCCAATGGGTTCGAAACCCTAGCAACATGCGGCGGCCATGAGCCATGATGACTAGGGTTCGAAACCCTAGCCTTTTGCAAGCGGCGGCCGAGCCATGGTGACTAGGGTTCGAAACCCTAGCCCTTAGGTGGTCTCGGCCGTGAGCCATTGTACCGGTTTAGATCACGAATTATCATATATTTCGATCCGTCAATTATATCATATATAATATCATACGATGATTTTCGCAAACTCGATTTAATCCATATCATATATGAAAATACAGTTTTAAATAGCATGCAATATAAGCTCTAATATGATTAACACAATTTAATCACATAAATCCGATATGAGCCTTGTACACGGCTCTGATACCACTGTAAGTAACCCCATGAGCATACAGCGCAGCGGAATAAAATTTTGGGATTACTAACACCGGATCTATACATAGGGATTCATATCGGATTAGAGAATACATAAGAGTCTTACCCTTGTAGCGTGTTTGAAGCAGATTCCACGGAGCAGCACGTCCAACGAACTCCGAGTCACAAACGAAAGTTTTCACCTTCGTCTCTACGGTATCCACACGATCAAATCGAAAAGGGATATTCAAGAATAAGTTGCTATACTTATTCTCGAATCAAAACCAAAAAACACGGATCAAAACCAATTAACAACAACCAATCTCCTTCCTTCACTAGCGGCAGCGACGGCCGAGAGATGGAGAGGAGGCGGCGGCGGTTAGGTCACTTTCTCAAAGTGGCCGAGAGGTTAAGGGTTTAGGTGGCTAGGTTTTTGATATCAAACAATGATATGAAAGTCTCATTAACAATTAATCAAAACCTCTTATTTATATTATAAGGCTTTTAATTAAAGTTCAAGACTTTCTTAAAGTCTTATGGGCCCAAACCCATGATTTAATTAAAACCTTTTAATCACTTAATTAAGACTCTTCTTAATTAATTAATTCATCCAATGAATTTAATTTCCCTTATTGATTTAATCTTTTGTGCGACCCGATAGGATCTCGTAATGTTGGCAGTGACATAAAATCTCATTTTATGTCGCAAGCATTGAGCGGTATCTAGCAACACATCGATGCTACCCAAATTACGAGAATGTCAATGACTCGACATAACCTTTAGAACTCGTGATAATATTAATCATGTAACTTAATCTCTTTGTCCTTTGTGTTTAGATTGAACACGAGTCATGGAATAGTCATACTCGTATATTCAATCTTTATTTCTTGATCCCCAAGTAGAACTAGAATAAACGAATAAGCTCGATATCTCATATCGACTCATTCGAGCATGGCCATGCATTTTAGTTCTCACTTGATCAAGGGCCAAACACATCTCCTGTTATATAGGAGGGACAAATCCTATCTCGATCAGTCAACATCCCTCTACATAATTCGTAGTGTATCCAATAGTCGCCTTTATAGATTACCCTGTTACGGGTAACGTTTGACGATATCAAGATACATAACTCCTTATGTTGGGATCTCTGATGATCACAAGTCGTAAGGATTGTATACATTATTATCACTATGAGAATTGCATATGACGATCATATAACTATCCATGTTGCATTCTCATGGTGGGTCTGTCCAGTACATCGTTCTCTAACATGTACCCATATGTTGATTTGATATCTCATATCAATGAACAATTCATCGATCAACATATACTAGTCTCTACGTATTATCATTATCCCTATTCATGATAATACTTGACTAGGGACATCTTTAAGAATAATACAATATTATTCTAAGGACATTAACATATATATTAATTCACAATGCACAGTTAAAAGAATAATATATAATAATGAATTGCCATTCATAAATCCATAAATATTGTATGTCTTAAACAATCATCTAATGACTTGTCTTAGGGCATATCCCAACAGTATGCTCACCCCGTTGGGGGCTGTCTCTGTTGGGACAGGTGAACAGGTACATCGATGGCTTTGGAGATGAGCTCGAGCTGTTGATTGGATGTACTCTCAGGATCGTGGTACCAGGGCTTGATGGAGCACGGTATCTTATAGAGTACCTACATATATATATATACCCATGATTGTTATACACATATTTATGATGCTCGCATGTGAGCACGATTATACTTGTTTATGGGTTGTATATAAAGGCATGAGCCTTTCTCTCTTTCATTCTATGTTGCATGCAATTAGAGGTAGAATCGCTAAAGATTATGAGAGTCATTGGTGTATTGTGGGCGTTGAAACCCACTTTTGTTGCCATATGTGTGGTGTCTTCCCTGGCTGGGAATTTACTTGATATTGCTGCATTCTGATGAGTATTATGTTTTCCCTGGCCGGGAATTATGTTATGTGTTGTACTTTTATTTCGGGATAGCTCTATTTATGGGGAGACTCTGCCCAAATTTTTATAAAAGTCCACAATGCAAAAAGTGATGTAATGGGCGAACTCTATGAGTCTCTTGTTATTAGGATGATGAACTTATAACATTGTTTGTTAAAGAAAACTTTGTAATTGCCATTCAATGGTAAATTATCATCTGAGTTCCCGAATGATTTTATGGAAAGCATGTGCCACACATAATGATTAATACACTAATCAAGGGTTAAGTATATGGGGTCCTTACAAGAGAACTCTACCAAAGGCACTGAATCTTGCCAAGAAACATCGAACTCCAAAACACAAGCTCTCAACATGTCCTCGAGCGTCTGGATAGTACGCTCGGTCTGGCCATCCGTCTGAGGATGATAAGCAGTGCTCAATCTAACTTCAGTTCCCAAGGCTGACTTAAGACCTTCCCAAAAATGAGATGTGAATCGCGGATCTCGATCCGACACTATGGAAATGGGGATCCCATGCAATCTCACCACATCTCGAATATACAGTTGAGCCATCCTCAAAAAGGTGAAAGTCATGCTATAGGGGATAAAATGAGCTACCTTAGTCAATCGATCCACAATCACCCAAATAGCATCAAAACCTGAAGTACTCTTCGGCAGGTGAGTCACGAAGTCCATGGAAATGTGTTCCCACTTCCACTTCGGTATCTCCAAGCTTTTCAACTCGCCGCCAGGTCTCTGCCTCTCTGGCTTAACCTCCTGGCAGATTAGACACCTCTTAACAAAAGTGACGACATCACTCTTCATCATTTTCCACCAAAACTGACCACGTAGATCTTTATACATCTTCTTCCCGCCTGGGTGGATGCTAAGTCTGCTACTATGAGCTCGCTCCAAGATCCCTCTACGCAACTCCGGCGTACTCGGAACCACCCAACGGTTACTCAACCTCAAAGATCCGTCATCGGCCACTCTGAATTTCGTTGGCTGACCAAGATGTACTAAAGATAACCACCTCTGAACCTCATCATCTGACCTCTGAGCTCTCCTGATGTTCTCATAGATATCTGGCTCAGCTGACAAGGTCGATACATACACAGGTGATGCATCTATGTCGAAGTCATAGCCCAGATGGCAATAGGAGGTCATCATGGCGGACAAATGGATGACGTCCTCAGCAGAACTCCTCACTTTCCGGCTCAAAGCATCTGCTGTCAAATTAGCTTTTCCGGGATGGTACTCAATCTCACAATCATAGTCCTTGAGTAAGTCCATCCACCTCCTCTGCCTTATGTTCAGCTCTGCCTGAGTGAATAAAAACTTGAGGCTCTTGTGATCCGTGTAAATGGTAAACGAAGTACAATACAAATAATGTCTCCAAATCTTCAGGGCGAAGATGATAGCCGCCAATTCCAAGTCATGGACTGGGTATCTAGTCTCATGCGACTTCAACTGCCTCGATGCATAAGCTACCACATGCCTATCCTGCATCAGTACACACCCAAGGCCCTGGAGCGACGCATCGGTATAAGATGCCATACAATGGGGTAAGACGCCCTAATATATGAATAAGAGTCAGGGATAACAAAGGAAGTCGAAGGACGACCAATAACCTTTACTTAACTAAGATGTTATGCATTATTGTATGCTTTTATATAATGTTAAGTAAATATGTGTATGCTCACGATGTGTTATCCCTGTAGGTACACTTTTGGACCAAGGGCCTAGGGTCGGGTTGAGGAGGTGAGCTAAAGGAAGCAAGATGAATGTAGGAAGCATGATTTTGATAGTCTCTACTCTAGGAGTAGTGTAAACCTATAGCTATAACATTCATTAATGGGAATGTAATTAAATAGCTTTTGGAAATTTTATTTTGGCCTGTAATCTCCTTAGCTCAAGCTACAACCGGAACCCTTAAGAGGTTATAAATGCATGTTCTGTCCAATTTATGTGTACTAATCGATGTTAAGGTAGGAAGACCCTACATTAGTGGTATCAGAGCAGTGGTTAGATAACCCGGGAATGAGTGAAGGGTAGCCTTAGCAATAAGTTAGCTAGGTGCTTACTTTCGAACATGTTTTGTGCATAAGTTGCATATGAAGTATATGATGTTATGCTAACATGTTTTGTTTATCTAACGAAGTATTATACGAACTGCTTTTGGATCTTGTTGTTAACCCTTGTGTTGCAGTATGGCAGCAAATGTGGAGGTAGGTGCCGCAGTGAGCGTCAATGCAAGCGCGGGGCGTACGAATCCCCTACCCCCGCCAGCTTTTGATGATGAACCGGCCGAACAACAGTTGTTGCCAGGGGAGCTAAGCTTAACTCAGTTTCTTGCTTACCGACCCCCAACCTTTGAAGGAACCGAAACTGGGGAACGAGCTGAGGAATGGTTAGAAAGAATAGAGCAGATCTTTGTGGCAGCCCCATGTGCGAAGACAACATGGATACGGTTAGCAGAGTTCCAACTGGCCAAGAAGGCGCTAATGTGGTGGAAGACCACTGTGGTAGAGCAAGAGGCTCAAGGTCATGAAGTTAACTGGAAAATGTTTCGAACTCGCTTTCTGAACCGTTATTTCTCGGCTGCAGCACGACAGGCTAAGGAAGATGAATTCACTCACCTCAAGCAAGGTAATATGTCAGTGTCAGATTATGCTCTTCAGTTTTGCTCCTTGCTCAGATATGTGCCTCACATTGCCACGAGCACGCAAGCAAAGATGAGGAATTTCATGAAAGGTTTGAGGCCGGAGCTATACGATAGGGTGATCACTTATGGCCCTACTTGTTTTGACGATGCACTCTCACGGGCCGAGCTGGCCGAATGCTCTGACACCACTAATGTAAGGCCCCAACCCCTTAACTCGTCATTAGTGCAATTATGTTGTCATATGAGTATAAAATTTTTCATTCTTTAAAAGAATCATTACATGCTTCACATATTCTCCATGACATAAATAATACTCATCAATAAGACTCAAGGTTCACCCATTATCATAACAATGCATAAAGATCATGATAGATCATAATATCACAATTTACGATTATTGAAAATTGATAAAAATGTACTCCTTGTACAATTCTGAATCTGTATAGCTTCCACGCACTGTTCCTATTTCAAACTCACACACTTTCATAATATCAAGTTCAGTATCGTTATTTAAACATGATACTCATCAACACGATAAATTCAATACAACCAAATTCTATTATTTATGCTGAATCATAAACAATTTCATATCGCACATGATCCTGCCTATCAATCTATCTCATTCTCGATATTTTCTCATATTGATCATGCCCCAGGAATCAATACTCAGCTCGGATCACGTATATCTATGTATCCCTCATACCACACATACGTATATACATATTCATATTTTCGGATCACGTACAAATACGTATCCACCAAACACCATATGTCATACTCAACACACATATACATTTCTTACGTTCCATCATGACATTTAATAATTCATGAATATATGAATATGTAATTATTTTTTAATATGTATACCTGCTCGTACGTCACTACGTACCTTATAGTCGACAACATGATGGGCTATCCCGACGTCTTGAGAATCATGAAGAATCTATATCGAAATTATCACTCAATATTAGTTCATTTACAATCCAATCGATATACAAAACAAATCTGGAGTTCTCCGTAGGGATCACTAACACTGGCGCCGTCGTCAAACGGTGCTTCAACTCCTGGAAGCTCTCCTCACAAGCTTCTGACCAAAAGAAAGGTACTCCTTTCTGGGTCAACTGTGTCAACGGCTTGGCAATCTTCGAAAAGCCCTCGACGAAGCGTCGATAATATCCGGCCAAACCAAGGAAGATCCGTATCTCAGGCACAGAAGTGGGGGCAGCCCATTCCATCACAGCTTCAATCTTCCTGGGATCCACTGATATTCCGCTGCTTGATATGACATGGCCCAAAAATACTACACTGCTCAACCAAAACTCACACTTACTGAGCTTGGCATACAACTGGTGATGTCGGAGAATCTAGAGCACTGTCCTCAAGGGTGCTCTTCCTCGCTCCGGGAATAGATGAGAATGTCGTCGATGAACACGATGACGAACTGATCAAGATACGGCTGAAACACTCTGTTCATCAGACTCATAAAGACCGCTGGAGCATTCGTCACACCGAACGGCATCACTAAGAACACATAATGTCCATATCGAGTCCGGAATGCTATCTTCTGCACATCTTCCTCCCTGGAATCTGGTGATACCCGGACCTCAAATCAATCTTGCTATATAATCTGGTACCTTGCAACTGATCAAACAAATCATCAATCCTTGGGAGAGGATATTTGTTCTTTACTGTGGCTTTATTCAGTTGCCGGTAATCGATGCACAACCGCATCGAACCGTCCTTCTTCTTCACAAAGAGAACCGGTGCGCCCCATGGCGATACGCTCGGGCGTATATATCCCTTGTCAAGGAGGTCCCGCAACTGCTCCTTCAATTCTCTCAACTCCGCCGGTGCCATCCTGTAAGGTGCACGAGAGATAGCGGATGTCCCCGGTAATAACTCGATCCCAAACTCAACTTCCATAGCCGGTGGGAATCCTGGGATCTCTTCTGGGAACACATCAGCAAACTCTGCTACCACTGGTACATCCTCAACTCTCAATTCCTTATTCTTCCCAGACGTGTCCACGGCATAGATGAGATAGCCCGTGTGGCCACGTTCCAACAGCTGAGTCGTCTTGATCGCTGAAATCAACGGAATCTTCGCACGAGAACCGTTGCCATAGAAGGTCCACTGACTACCCAAATCAGGTCTGAACTTCACTGTCTTCTGCCGGCAATCTACCACTGCCTGATATCTGTTCAGAACATCAATGCCCAAGATGCAGTCGAAGTCCGACATACCCAACACAATCAAGTCTGCCTTCAACTCGTTGCCCTCAAAATAAATGAGGCAATCTGCCATGAACTGATCAGCAACGACATTTCTTCCAGTGGGTGTCAAGACAAGGAGAGGCGTGGGTAGAGAAGACGTGCGCATATGGTGTCTCTCCACAAAGCCAACAGATACAAAAGAGTGGGAGGCACCTGTATCTATCAAAATAAAAGCAGGGTACGTAAATAAATGACACGTACCGGCGATCACCTCCTCTGGGGATGCCTGGGCCTGCTCTCTAGTCAGCGCATACACATGTCCCTGGGGCGGTCCCACTGTCTGACCTCCCGATGGTCGAGGCCCAAACTGCTGCCTCTGGTGTACTGTCCTGTCATCAAACCTTGGCCTGTTGCCCTGAAACTCTGACTGTCCTCCCCGGGTGGGGCAATACCGAGAGATGTGGCCCATCTTGCCACAGCTATAACAGGCAGGGCACTTACTTGAAGAATGTGGTCCTCCACAATTGTCGCACCTTGGCTCCCCCGATCTATTCCCTTGTGAAGGCCCTCGATTGGCCGACCAATTTTTCTTATTCTCCTGTTTCTGACCAAAGAACTTCTTTCCACCAAACCGTGCAGATGAAGAGGCACCACGAGGTTTAAATGGCTCTCCTCGGGGCCTCAAGCTGTCATTAGTTTGCCTTTGTTGTGGTACTTGTGGTGGCACAGCACTAGGATAAGCTCAAACTCCAAGCTCGGCAAGCTCCGCTCTTGTGAGAGCATCATCAAAAGAAGTTGGGTTATTGGTGATAACACGGTCATAGAGCTCCGGTCGCAACCCCTTCATAAAATTCCTCATCTTTGCATGCCCATTGGTGGCAATGTGGGGAACATACCTCAGCAACGAAGAGTACCGCATGGCATAGTCTGACACTGTCATGTTCCCCTGTTTCAAACTTGTAAACTCGTCCTCCTTCGTCTGTCTCGCCGCTGCGGAGAAGTACCGGTTCAGAAACCGGGTCCTGAAGAGTGTCCAATCAATCACAGCACCCAGTGCTCTTAGCTCCATTACAGTGCTCCTCCACCACATTAGAGGTTTCTTTGCTAACTGGAACTCTGCCAGCCTCAGCCAAGCTGTAACAGCACAAGGAGCCGATACAAAAATCTGCTCAAGTCTTTCCAGCCACTCCTCAGCTTCCTCTCCTGATTCTGTTCCCTCAAACCGGGGCGGGTGGTAAGACAGAAACTGAGTCAAGTTAATCTCACCGGGTAGCAATAACTGAGCTACTGGCTCCATGCCTACTGCTGGTGGAGGTAGAGGGTTCACTTGTTCAATGCTAGCGTTAACACTGCCCATATCGCCAACTTCTTCGTTAAGGTTCCCCGCATTCATAGCAGCCATGCTGTAACACAAAGGTTAACAACAATTCCAAAACAAATATACATGTTATGCCGTTAGATAACAGGAAAGATAATAAGCACGTTAGTGTAACAGAATATACATCAATATGCACCACATGCATAAACATGCTTCAAATGTAAGCACCTAGCCAATCATGCTAAGGCTACCCTTCACTCGTTCCCGGGTTCTCTAACCACTGCTCTGATACCACTAATGTAAGGACCCTAATCCTTAAGTGCGGATCAAATGCATAATTAGAGCTAATATAAATGATCAGAGTGAATTAATCGTGTTGAGGCTATGAGCCTAAAAGTTACATGCCAAAATGAGGACTATCAATGGATTAATTACATTCCCCATCAAAAGAATGTTATCAATTATAGTTTTACACTACTCCTAGAGTAGACACTATACAAAATAATCCTGTCCTTCATCTACCAAAAGTGCTCTTCAAGCTCACGGTCTCAACCCGTCTTAGCCCCCTTCATATCATGCCAAAAGTACATACAAGGACAACCCCCAAACATGAGCAATGATATCATTCATATACAACACAATATGAATGTAAAGCGTAAATGCATAATCATAATAAAACACTTCCTGTTTTTTCCCATGCATTTCAAACGCTTCCCGTTTGGTTGTCCCTGTACCATAACTCATGAGTATAATCAATAGATTATTTTTAATGGTCTACACATGTCATGATACAATACCATCTCATCAAAACCAAATACCAGTCACCAATCCCTAGTCTGTCCATCACAATGTATTTTAATGCCCCTCGCTTATTTACATATAGGCGGCATAGAATAACCTCGCTTCAATGGACATGCGGTACTCCCACCCCTCGCCTCACATTGAGCGGCAAATATCCTTTCCTCGCCCTATATGATAACCACGCTCAAATGTGACATGCGACGCTCCCACCCCTCGCTTCACATTTAGCGGAACCAAAACAAATAGCGGCAAGCATTAAAATCATCAAGGGATGACCACGACTCATGGGATGTGCACCAATAATCATATGCATCTACAATCATCATGCATAATTCAACATGTATTTGCATCCACAATGCATAATCACATATATACTCGCATCCACAATGCATAAACAATGAGTATATTAGATACATGTACCGTTGGGTGCCCGTACGTCCTCTACGTACCTTTCCAAAAAGTAGGTGTGGTAGGACTTCAATTCCTTGGCTGTGTCGCCACCTGGGATGGTTCTACATATTCACACAAATCAATATTAGAACCCAAATAATAGTCCGATACCAAAAATCCTACAATAAAATCCAAAAACACCATATTTTATGACTCGCGATCGATCGCGGCAAAGGGCCGATCGATCGCGAGATCGCTCTGCCCGAACATGAATTTTTGTTCTTTCGGCGATCGATCGCCAAAAACGGGCGACCGATCGCCGAGCCCTGTATCGCGAAAAATCGCCATTAATGCTCCAAAACTTCATTCCAACCCATTCCAACTCCCCTACCAACAAACCAACAACATCAAATACATAATACCCTTCCATAAACACTTAAAGCACCTCAAAAATCCAACATTAAACCAAAACCACAACAACCCAACACAAACCCATTTAAACCATTTCCAAAATCAAATAAAACACTACTAAATCAACAATGAGGCATCCATACCTCTTGGGGACTTCAAATCTCCCAATAAACTCCACAAAACAAGATTTTTGGAAAGGTTTCTCTCCACCTTTAAGCTCCAACTCGAAAATGGGAGAAAAGGAAGGGTTTGGGTGGTTTGGTAAAGTAAAAAATGAAAGTGAGGTAAAGGTAGGGTGGGGTTGGGGTATAAAAGGGGTTGGGTTTTAATTAAAAGCTTTTCACAAATCCATGGTGTATAAAACACCCCAACATGATATTTAAAAGGCATTAATCCAAAATGCACCAAAATATCAATTAACTCATGCTTTCCAAATAATTGCTAATCATGGCAAATAAATCATTCTAAAAGCAATTTTCCCCAACATGTACAACATGCACCCTGAAATGCACTCCCAGGTCATCCTTTCCATGTGCCCAGGCATTTCCACACATTAAATAAATCCAGCACAAAATCAATTAATTACCACCATGATTAACCATATAAACACAATTAATGCTCAAATTGCAATTAATCATTTCGGGGATATCACAGTAAATGAATATATCATCAATGAAAACAATGACAAACTGATCCAAATATGGTTGAAATACTCTGTTCATCAGACTCATAAAGATAGCTGGGGCATTTGTCACCGCAAAATGCATGACTAAGAATTCATAGTGCCCATACCTAGTCCTGAAAGCTGTCTTTTGAACGTCATCTTCCCTAACCCGAATCTGATGATACCCCGACCTCAGATCGATCTTACTGTAGAGCCTCGTACCCTGCAACTGGTCAAACAAATCATCGATCCTCGGAAGTGGATACTTATTCTTCACTGTGGCATTGTTCAGTTGTCTGTAATCGATGCACAAACGCATCGAACCATCTTTCTTTTTGACAAATAGGACTGGTGCACCCTAGGACGATACACTAGGGCATATGTAACCCTTATCAAGAATATCTTGCAACTGAACCTTCAACTCCCTTAACTCCGCTGGTGCCATCCTATACGGGGCACGAGAAATGGCAGACGTCCCCGGTAGTAACTCAATCCCACATTCGACCTCTCTCGTCGGTGGAAATCCGGGAATCTCTTCCGAAAAGACATCAGGAAACTCCGCCACTACGGGCACATCCTCGACCTTTAATTCTTCCCTCCTTTCTGTAATATCAACATCATAGATGAGATATCATGTATGGCCCCGTTCCAACAACTGTGCCATCTTGACAGCAGATATCAACTGTATCTTTGAACGGGAACCATCCCCATAGAATGTCCACTGGACTCCCATATTAGACCTGAACCGGGCAGTCCTCTGCCTGCAGTTCACAACTGCCTGATACCTGTTCAGCACATCGATGCCCATAATGCAATCGAAGTCTGACATTCTCAGAACAATCAAATCTGACCTTAGCTCGTTACCCTCAAAATAAATGAGGCCGTCACAGACAATCCGATCAGCAATCAAACTTCTTCCAGCGGGTGTCGAGACTACTAGAGGCATGGGTGATGGAGAAGTGCATATGTGGTGCCTTTCCACAAAACTTGTCGACACAAAAGAGTGTGACGCACCTGTGTCTATCAATATAAAAACAGGGTGCGTAAATAAAAGACACGTACCCGCTATCACTTCCTCCGGAGCCGCTGTAGCCTGCTCCCTTGTCAATGCATAAACTTGCCCCTGAGGTGGCCCCATAGGCTGACCTCCATACTGCCTCGGTACAAACGGTGGCCAGTGCTGCACTGCTATGTCCGCAGGCCTCCCCGCAGAGTTCTGTTGTCCCTCCCGAATGGGACATTGCCGAGCAAAGTGGCCCTTATTGCCACATACGTAACAACCTACGCAGTCTTTCGTCGAATGTGGTTGCCCACAAAGAGAGCACTGGACCTTCCCAAATCTGCCTCCCCGAGACTTTCCTCTTCCTGACGGGGCGTCATTCCTACGGTTTCCTTTCCAATGATTCTTGGGACTCTTACCACTGAACCTCAAAGTTGATGTGTTCCCCCTTGGCTTGAACTGATCACCCCTCGGCTTCAAATTATCAGAAGTAGATTTTTGAGGGGGTGCTGGAGGTGGCACGGCATCAGGATACGCACCAACTCCCAGTTCGGCTAGCTCAGCCCGTGAAAGGGCGTCATCAAAGCAAGCAGGGCCATAAGTGACCACCCTGTCATACAGTTCAGGCCTCAAGCCTTTCATGAAGTGCCTCATCTTTGCTTGAGTGTTTGAAGCGACGTGGGGCACATATCTGAGCAAAGAACAGTAATGGAGAGCATAATCTGACACATGCATGTTACCTTGCTTAAGGTTAGTAAACTCATCCTCCTTAGCCTGTCGTGCAGCAGCTGAAAAATAGCGGGTCAGAAACCGAGTTCGAAACATCTTCCAATTTATTTCGTGTCCCTGAGCCTCTTGCTCTACTACTGTGGTCTTCCACCACATCAATGCCTTCTTGGCCAGTTGGAATTCCGCTAACCTTATCCATGCTGACTTCGCACATGGAGCTGCCACAAATATCTGTTCCATCCTTTCTATCCAGTCCTCGGCCAGTTCCCCTATCTCAGTTCCTTCGAACATCGGGGGTCGGTATGCCAGAAGCTGAGCCAAACTTAGCTCCCCAGGTAGTAATTGTTGCTCAGAGGGTTCTTCGCCCAAGGCTGGCGGTGGTAGGCGATTTGTACGCCCAGCACTTGCATTAACACTAATTGCATCACCCACTTCCACATTTGCTGCCATGCTGCAACACAAGGGTTAACAACCATACCCAAAAGCAGTTCATATAATACATCGTTAGAAAACCATAACATGTTAGTATAATAGTCATATACTTCATATGCAACATATGCACAAAACATGTTTAAAAAGGAGCACCTAGCCAACTTATTGCTAAGGCTACCCTTCACTCATTCCCGGGTTCTCTAACCACTGCTCTGATACCACTAATGTAGGGTCTTCCTACCTTAACATGATTATAATAACGTGTTATGGATTAAACATGCATTAATAACATCTTCGGGTTCCGGTTGTTACATGAGCTAACGAGATTATAGGCCAAAAATAAAATTTCAAAACTTATTAGTTACATTCCCATAAACGAATGCTAACATTATAGGTTTATACTACTCCTAGAGTAGATACTATCATCCTGAATCCTATTCCTTTTTGTGCTCCTTGCAGCTCACTGCCTCAACCCGACCCTTAGCCCTTCAGTCCAAAAGTGTACCTACAGGGACAACCCATCATGAGCATGTACATCATTACTTAACATCATAAGATAATGGTATATATATAAATGCATGAAATAATCGTTAACATATACTTCCTGGTTAATCGCATTAACCCACTTTTGTTGTCCATGTTTCATATTCATGCATGTAATCATTAGTTCTTGACATAAATGATTAAAAATCATACTTCACTTATATGCCCATAATCAACAATGTTAATTAGAAATGTGAATGTTCTGGTCCTGTTATGTCAGCGGCACAATTGGACCCCTCGCTCGACATATAGCGATACTGTGATATCCCTCGCTACTCCTTGATAGCGGATATATCTCCTCGCTAGCTATGTCAGCGTTAAGTACCTTCCTCGCTTGCCCATAACAACTACCGGAACACTCTACCATTTTTAATAACATAGTTTAACATATATCATAAACATCATAGCATCCTTACTCATCATAAACATTATCCTCACTTATCATAAACATCATCGTACACTTACTTATATTAACATCATCAACCTGTTACATAAATACTTATGCAATCATTGCATAGTCATAGTATAGGAGTGTGTTTTACCGTCCGATGCCCGTATGTCTCTTACGTACCTTAATCTCAAAAGTGGAGAAGTTGAAGAACTTTATCTCCTTGAAGTTGTTGGTAGCTGGGATGGTTCTACACAACCATACAAATCAATATTAGAAGCCAATTATAGTCCAAATACCAAAAATTCAACAAAAAACATCAGTTCCCACTTTTAAGCAGCTGGCGATCGATCGCTGCATCGAGGCGATCGATCGCGAGCCATACCGATCGATCGCTTCGATGCAGCGATCGATCGCCAGACCTCACTGGCTCGCGGCGATCGATCGCGCCATATATGGCGATCGATCGCTTGCCTTGTATTTCGCCACTACTCTTCGGCGATCGATCGCTGCATTTGTAGCGATCGATCGCCACCTGCTGTGTGCGCGATTCTTCACCATTTTTGAGCATTTTCCAAGGTCTACCATAAACACTTCAAACTCAAACATTCCAACAACTCAAATATCATCATAACTCACCAAACCCACATAAAACACTTCAAAAATCATACCCCAACCACATATAACACATACCCAAAAACAAACCCACATAAAAACTCAAATATCAACCCATAACAAAATAAACCCATACAAAAACAACAAGGAATGATATATGTCCTTCCTAGGCCTCAAATCTTACCAAGAATCACAAGAATGGAGTTTTTGCAAGGACTTCTCTTCCACCTTGAAGCCAAAATCGAAAATGGAAGGAAAAGGTAGGGTTTGGAGAGTGTGTTGGGGATTTAATAAAGTGAGGGGTAAAGTGAAATAAAAAGGGGTATAGTGGGGTTATAAGAGTTGTTAATTAAATTTGTACCCCATTAATTAACATAATGTATAAAATACACCAACATGGTATTTTAAAAGCATTTGGCAAAAATGCACCAAACTTCCACTAAATCCATATTTTCCATATAATTAACAATCGATATAATTAAATCATGTTAACACCTCATTTTCCAACATGCATAACATGCACCCTGAAATGCAACCCCCAGGTCACGCCTACCATGTGACTAGGCATTTTATCATGATAATTAATTCCAACACATAAATCAATTATCACCATAATTAATCATATAAACATAATTAATGCCCAAAGCATATAATTATTTCGGGGTGTCACAGGATGGCTCAAGCCTTTTTATCAAAATACTTTCCCCCTTCCAAGACAGCTAAGATGCACAATGATATCACCACATTCGTCCAACATGATCCGGAGACACTGTATGAAGCTTTGGGGCGCTTCAAGGATCTACTTCGAAGATGCCCACATCATGGCCTTCCGATTTGGCTTCAGGTACAAACATTTTACAATGGTTTATTTTCTGCCAATAGATCCATGATTGATGCAGCAGGAGGAGGAACCATTATGAGAAAGACACCTGAGGAAGCTTACACACTTTTGGAAGAGATGGCGTGCAACAGTTACCAGCAGCAATCCGAGAGGAATGTGCCCAAGAGACCGATTGGGGTGCATCAAGTTGATGAGGTGACATCGATAGAAGCTCAGTTGGAGGCGTTGAATAAGAAATGGATAGCTTGAGCATGACAGCGATGCAAGCTCAAGTGGTCATATGTGATTTATGTGGAGGCTACCATCCGGTCACGGAATGCCAGGCAGGTAATCCTTTTGTGCAATCTACTGGAAATGCTAACTTTTTTGGAAACAGGCCACAACAGGGTAACTCTTACTCCAACAACTATAACCAACCGTGGAGGAATCATCCAAACTTCTCCTGGTCCAACCAAAAGAATGTTTTGAATCCACAGCCTCCACCGGGTTATCCACAAAAGCCGAGTATGGAAGAATTGCTAACAAAGTTCATTAGATCCACGGAGAATAGAATGCAAAATCAGGATGCTTGATAGTTGGAAGAACGCAAGGGAGTCTGCCTAGTGATACTGAAAAGAATCCAAAGGAGCAAGCAAAGGCAATTTCACTGAGGAGCGGAAAAGAAGTTGGTCTGCAAACTGAAAACACCGAGGAGGAATACAATGTTGATGGAATCGAGAATTAAGACTAACCACGCAACAAGGGTAAGTCTACTACTCCTACTTCACCTATCACACCACTCAAGAAGGTACAAATCCCTCTCCCATTTCCTGTTGCATTAAAAAGGGCTAAGGTAGATGCTAGTTTCGCTAAGTTCTGAGAGATCTTTAATAAATTACATATAAATATTTCATTTGCTGATGCCTTACTTCAAATGCCTAGTTATGCTATGTTTTTTAAGGATATTCTATCGAATAAGAGGAAGTTGGGTGAGCATGAGACAATAAAGTTAACTGAGGAGTGTTCTGCAGTTGTGCAAAACAAATTACCTCCAAAGTTAAAAGACCCAGGGAGTTTTTCTATACCTTGCACTATTGAATCTATTTCTTTTGCAAAATATTTATGTGATTTAGGTGCAAGTATTAATCTTATGCCTTTGTTGATTTTCAGGAAGTTGGGGCTTGGAGAGCCAAAACCAACCACGATTTCATTACAGTTGGTGGATAGGTCCATGATAGGCTTAGTTTTTACGTGTTTTAAGCTGTAATTTCTTCCTGTTTTTCGTACTTTTTCCTGGATGATATTATGCTTTTTGGTGTTTATTTGTTTGTTTCAGGAAAATAGGTCGGAAATGGAAGAAATGAGCTAAAATGAAGAAAACGGGTGAAATCGAGGCGAAAAAGAGATCAAATGAAGAAGTTGGATTTTTCGGAGCTTCGATCGATCAAGATTTCTCGATCGATCGAGCCAGGTAGAGTGTTGAGCAGAAAAAGGATCAAAGCATCGATCGATCGAGATTATTTCTCGATCGATCGAGCCGGGCAGAAACTTCAGCAGAAATTTTATCGAAAAGTCGATCTATCGGAAGGAAAATCTCGATCGATCGATCGAGGCAGAGAGTTTTAAAAGCTGACGTGAACAGTGCACCGATCGATCGGACGAAAATCTCGATCGATCGATACGCAAATTCTGGAAAATCTTATCTTCCATTTTTGAATTGATTTTCGGTGGCTACAAATATGGATCATTTCCATATCATAAGATATCAGATCTGGGAGGGAAAAACCACCGAAAAATACACACCCAAACCCTAGTAGCCGCCGGAGGAATCGGAGAAAAAGCCTTCTTCTCCGTTCTTTGTCCGAGCTTGAGCCAACCATTTCCGGAGTGCAAGAAAGGAGCAAGAGAAGAAATATGGTGCAACGCACGGATTCATTCCAGCCGTTTATCGTATTTCTAAACTTTGATTTATTTTATTTTCATTTTCATTTGATGTTTTTGAGGTCGAGAGACAATTAAACTTCTTATGTAATTGATTTGAATTGAATCTAGTTTATTTTATTGAGTTTTAGTGAAATTGTGTTTCATTTATTGATTCGTTCATGTTTGAGTGGATTGAGTTCTTATGTTCATGAATGAAACGCTTATTAAGATTAAAGCCTAGCTAACTTTGGTTGAAATCTGTGAGTTATAACTGAGATCGAGAGATAACGTTATAATACGCCACATTAATTCATGATGTATGTTAAGATTGAGATCGAGAGATGAAATCGCATACTTGAGAACTTTGAATCGAGAGATTTAGAGTAACGAGGTTTTGAGGATTTATGCAATATTGGATTAGTAAATAGGTGCACGAGAGTGACTTGTTCTAATTTGATATTAGTTTCTTTAAAGCTCGAGAGAGTGTATTGAATATTATTGAAAACCTTTCACCTTGAGAATCAATTGTTTGGTAATTTCCTATTCAAACGAATCTTTGAAGAGAACATAGTTGAACGAAGAGCGAGATAAATTTCTCGAGCGAATTACCTTTGCATATCCGGAACCCGATCAATTTTATTTATTCTTGTGTTTTAGTTCTAATTTCCGCATTAGTTAGTCTACCCCCGTTTTAATCGTAGGCTAAATATAATTTTACTAATTTTATTTGGTACTTATACATTAGTCCCTATGGATTCGACAACCCTTACTTTCATTTCACTATACTAAAACTTGACAACCGTGCACTTGCGGTAGAATCGCTTCACACTACACTTTGAAATACTTTTGTTTAAAATAAAAGCGGTCAAGTTTTTGGCGCCGTTGCCGGGGACTAATCTGTATAATATCATACGAGATTAGTTGATTGTAATTTAGCCAATTCTTTATTATTTCGTTTTTGTTTTTTTTTCTTGTTCGTTTTCGATTAGTTGTTTTTTATTTTTGATTTGTGTATTTTTGTTGTCTCCTTTTGTCTGGTCCAGTACAGGAACCACTTTTCTAGTGCATGCTCAGAAGAGAGGAGCCCATTCTCGAGCCATTTGATCCGGAAATAGAGAGAACTCTACTTAGAAGATTACGAGAAGCTCAAGCAATGGCCGACAATAACGAAGCACAGAACCCGAGATCGATGATGGACTTTGCACAGCCGGCATTTCATGGATCATTATCCAGTATAACGAGGCCGACGATTCAAGCAAACAACTTTGAGATCAAGCCTGCGATTAGCCAAATGATACAGCACTCTGTAATGTTTGGGGGAGCTGCCACGGATGATCCAAACAATCACATCTCCAACTTCTTGGAGATCTGTGACACGTTTAAACATAATGGCGTCTCCGACGACGCCATCAGGTTAAGGCTCTTTCCTTTTTTCATTACGAGACAAGGCTAAATCCTGGTTAAACTCATTGCCTGCAGTATCGATTACAACGTGGGAAGGAATGACAAAAGCTTTCTTATCAAAGTACTTTCCTCCCTCAAAGACAGGGCAAAGATGCGGAATGATATCACCACGTTTAGGCAGTTCGACCCCGAAACGTTATATGAAGCGTGGGACCGTTTTAAAGATTTGTTGAGGAGATGCCCACATCACGGTCTACCCATCTGGCTGCAGGTACAGACTTTCTATAATGGTTTGTTTTCTGCTAACCGTTCAATGATAGATGCAGCATCTGGGGGATCAATTATGCGGAAGACACCGGAAGAAGCATATGAACTATTGGAGGAAATGGCGTCCAATAGCTATCAGTGGCAGTCAGAGAGGAACACGCCATTGAAACCAATAGGAGTCCATCAAGTGGACGAGATTACTGCTATTTCGGCTCAGTTGGAGGCTATGAATCGGAAGATAGACAGCATGGGAGCATCAACGATGCAAGTTCAAGCTATCTTCTGTGACTTATGTGGAGGCGGTCATCCTAGCATTGAGTGCCAAGCAGGTAACCAATTTAATCAATCAATTGAAGCTGTGAATTTTGTAGGGAACAGGCAGCAGAATAATCCGTACTCGAACTCATACAATCCGGGTTGGAGGAACCACCCGAATCTGAGATGGTCCAATCAAGAGAATGTGTTGAATCCACAACCACAGACGGGGTTCACACAAAAACCAAGTATGGAGGAACTGATGGCCAAGCTGATTTCGTCGACTGAGGTGAGGATGCAAAATCAAGATGCATCGATTAAGAATTTGGAAGTGCAAATAGGGCAGTTGGCAACGTTGATTTCGGGAAGGACGCAAGGTACGCTCCCAAGTGATTCTGTGAAGAATCCGAAGGAGCAATCAGGTTAACAGACGAGGAGGTGACAGTCCAGCTTGGGACTATAAATTAAGAACTTCTTTTCCTTCCTCGAGTTTTTTGTTTTTATTCCTTGTTTTAGTTTGATTGTTTTTAAATTTGTTTTTAGTTGTCCGTGAATGAATGGTTTGTGTGTTTGTATATATGTTGTTTTTGCATATCTGCTCTTGTTTTGTTTCTTTTCCTTGCATGACTGCACGATTTTGAGACTAATTCGTCCTTGAGCACTATACACAAATTTTTTTTAGAAAATGAGTCAATACTTGAGAACTGATGAATTGGATTTGCAATGGTAATTCATGATGAAATTAATCCCCATCTAGATAGGAGTCATGAAAATGTTTAACTTGCTTGTATTTATCCTTTGTTGAGCTTATGTCAAAATTGAGGAATAGTTTGAGCACGTTTTGAGTCATGATTGAGTGAAGTATGTATTGAATAAAGTGAAAACTTGTGTTAACTATGATTTGTCTTGAGCATCTTAGAAAACTCTACAATTTATTTGAAAGCACTTTGAGGTGAAATTTTATAATTAGGAACTTGACTTGGAGATGATTTAGGCGATCTTTGGACCGTGTGTGCCTTTCAAGCTGCCCTTGTGTACATCATTCCTTAGTGTCCCTTCTTGAGCCTTATTGAAAAAAGAATGGTATATGCATTGCATATAACTAGACCCCCATTCGACATTTTTGGCCAACTCATTATACCTACCTTGGATTGAGCCTAAATGATAAATTCTATCCGTCCCTAAGGGAGTACAATGAATCTCATTCTGTGCACTGATTTGTATATGTAGATGAGTTCATTGTGAAAAACAAAATGAACAAAAGAATGAGCAATAAGAAAAGATGTAGAGAAAATCCTTGAAAAAAATGAAAACATTCAAATAAGACCCAAAGTGGCCAAGGCTAGAAAAAAGTTGAAGAGAAGCTCAATGTTGTGCGAAAATAATAATAATTTTGAACTGATTCTATTATACTCTCTTCTTTGCATTCATCCTACCTTTTCTTTGGAGCCGACACCAAAAAGCCTAACGCTATAAGCTTTTAAAGACCTTCTGATCCAAGTCTAGGAAATAATTACATTAGTGGAGAAGCGTTGGATAGTAGATTTGTAGAGTAATCCAAAGTAATCTTGACTTTGAGTTTTTATGGCACATTTTGATCTTAAAAGATATGTATATAACTCATGTTTGACAATAGCACACACGCACGTTCCGATGTTGCGATGTATTGTTTAACTTAGGAGAAAATGCTTTCCGTTGAACTTTGAATGATTCTCATTGATGTATAAGTGGGATTGCTGAGTTTTTACATTGAGTTGTAAAGAAGATTCTTTCAAAGTATTAAGTTTGACTCTACTTTTTGAGCTTTTTGCTTGCTCGAGGACGATCAAGTCCAAGTTTGGGGAGTTGATAGGCTTAGTTTTTACGTGTTTTTAGCTGTAATTTCTTTCCGCTTTTCGTACTTTTTCCTTGATGATATTATGCTTTTTGGTGTTTATTTGTTTGTTTCAGGAAAATAGGTCGGAAATGGAAGAAATGAGCTAAAATGAAGAAAACGGGTGAAATCGAGGCGAAAAAGAGATCAAATGAAGAAGTTGGATATTTCGGAGCTTCGATCGATCGAGATTATTTCTCGATCGATCGAGCTGGGCAGAAACTTCAGCAGAAATTTTATCGAAAAGTCGATCGATCGGAAGGAAAATCTCGATCGATCGATCGAGGCAGAGAGTTTTAAAAGCTGACGTGAACAGTGCACCGATCGATCGGACGAAAATCTCGATCGATCGATACGCAAATTCTGGAAAATCTTATCTTCCATTTTTGAATTGATTTTCGGTGGCTACAAATATGGATCATTTCCATATCATAAGATATCAGATCTGGGAGGGAAAAACCACCGAAAAATACACACCCAAACCCTAGTAGCCGCCGGAGGAATCGGAGAAAAAGCCTTCTTCTCCGTTCTTTGTCCGAGCTTGAGCCAACCATTTCCGGAGTGCAAGGAAGGAGCAAGAGAAGAAATCATGGTGCAACGCACGGATTCATTCCAGCCGTTTATCGTATTTCTAAACTTTGATTTATTTTATTTTCATTTCATTTGATGTTTTTGAGGTCGAGAGACAATTAAACTTCTTATGTAATTGATTTGAATTGAATCTAGTTTATTTTATTGAGTTTTAGTGAAATTGTGTTTCATTTATTGATTCGTTCATGTTTGAGTGGATTGAGTTCTTATGTTCATGAATTAAACGCTTATTAAGATTAAAGCCTAGCTAACTTTGGTTGAAATCTGTGAGTTATAACCGAGATCGAGAGATAACGTTATAATACGCCACATTAATTCATGATGTATGTTAAGATTGAGATCGAGATATGAAATCGCATACGTGAGAACTTTGAATCGAGAGATTTAGAGTAACGAGGTTTTGAAGATTTATGCAATATTGGATTAGTAAATAGGTGCACGAGAGTGACTTGTTCTAATTTGATATTAGTTTCTTTAAAGCTCGAGAGAGTGTATTGAATATTATTGAAAACCTTTCACCTTGAGAATCAATTGTTTGGTAATTTCCTATTCAAACGAATCTTTGAAGAGAACATAGTTGAACGAAGAGCGAGATAAATTTCTCGAGCGAATTACCTTTGCATATCCGGAACCCGATCAATTTTATTTATTCTTTTGTTTTAGTTCTAATTTCCGCATTAGTTAGTCTACCCCCATTTTAATCGTAGGCTAAATATAATTTTACTAATTTTATTTGGTACTTATACATTAGTCCCTGTGGATTCGACAACCCTTACTTTCATTTCACTATACTAAAACTTGAGAACCGTGCACTTGCGGTAGAATCGCTTCACACTACACTTTGAAATACTTTTGTTTAAAATAAAAGCGGTCAGTCCATTACATACCCAAGAGGAATCATCGAAGATGTTTTAGTAAATGTTGATAAATTCATTTTTCCGGTAGATTTTCTTGTTTTGGAAATGGAAGAAGACTTGGACACACCACTGATATTGGGGCAACCATTTTTAGCTACTGGGAAGGCATTGATTGATGTTCATCAAGGGAAACTGATCCTCCGTGTAGGAGAGGATCAAGTTACTTTTAATGTTTTCAAAGCTATAAAACATCCACATGATGAGAATATGTGTTTCAGTGTAGATATAGTTGATATGTTGTCTTCTAGTATGTTTCAGGGGTCACGAAAGGAGGAGTTAGAAGCATGCTTGATCGATGATACGGATGAGCTGAATGACGGTGACGAATTGAAGAATATAGTAGCTCAGTTGAATGCTAATCCTCCTCACACAAGATATACATGGAACAAGCTTGGAGAGTTGGGGCAACGGGACATCAAGCCACAAAAGCCTTCAATTGAAGAACCACCCACTCTTGAACTCAAGACCCTACCAACTCACCTCAAGTATGTTTATTTGTGTAATAATAATTCTTTACCAGTAATTGTGTCTTCATCTCTGATAGGTATCGACGAGGAGAAGCTCCTTAGGATTTTGAGGGCGCACAAGCAAGCCCTTGGATGGAAAGTGGCGGACATAAAAGAAATAAGCCCATCAATGTGCATGCATAAAATTTTGATGGAGGATACTTACAAGCCTTTGGTGCAACCACAACGCCGTTTGAATCCAAAGATGCAAGAAGTAGTAAAGGCGGAAGTGATTAAGCTACTCGACGCAGGTATTATCTATCCTATCTCAGATGGTGGATGGGTAAGTCCGGTGCAAGTGTACCAAAGAAAGGAGGTATGACTGTTATTACCAATGAAAATAATGAATTAATACCTACTAGAACAGTCACTGGTTGGAGAGTCTGTATTGACTATAGGAAAGTTAATGAAGGTACACGAAAGGACCACTTCCCTCTTCCCTTCATTGATCAAATGATAGAGAGACTAGCTGGGTATGATTTTTATTGCTTCCTAGATGGTTATTCGGAATATAATCAGATAGCAATTGCACCTGATGACCAAGAGAAGACCACCTTCACTTGCCCTTATGGTACATTTGCATTTAGAAGAATGCCATTTGGGTTATGTAATGCACCTGCTACGTTCCAAAGATGCATGATGTCTATATTTCATGATATGGTAGAAATTGTTTTAGAAGTGTTAATGGATGATTTTTCTGTGTTTGGAAATTCATTTGATTCCTGTCTGACAAGGTGTGAGGAGAATAGCTTGGTATTAAACATGAGAAGTGTCACTTCATGGTACAAGAAGGTATAGTCTTGGGCCATAAAATATCCCAAAAGGGTATTGAAGTGGAGCGAGCAAAGGTATAAGTGATACAAGAACTACCTCCACCTGTATCAGTGAAGGGAATTCGTAGTTTTCTAGGCCATGCTGGTTTCTATAGACGATTTATTAAGGACTTTTCTAAAATTTCAAACCTTTATCTCATTTGTTGACTAAAAAAGCACCATTTGATTTTAATGCTGATTGTTTGCAGGCATTTGAGACACTAAAGGAGAGATTGGTAACAACACTTGTTTTGATAGCACCTGACTGGGATCTGCCATTTGAGTTGATGTGTGATGCTAACGACACAGCTGTCGGAGCGGTATTGGGACAAAGAAGGAACAAGGTATTTCATATTATTTACTATGCTATTAAAACTTTAAATGAGGCACAACAAAAATATGCCACCACTGAGAAAAAACTTCAAGCAGTAGTATTTGCTTTTGATAAGTTTGACTCTTATGTTTGTCTATCAAAAGTGATTGTGTACACTGATCACTCGGCACTCAAATATCTTCTTGCTAAAAAAGAAACTAAACCACGTTTAATCCGATGGATTCTTTTATTGCAAGAATTTGACTCGGAAATTAAAGATAAGAGGGGTGTAGAGAACGTAGTGGCGGATCATTTATCTAGGATTGATAACGAGATTGAGAAACATGATACTGGAGTGGAAGAGATCAACGAAAAATTTCCTGATGAACAGCTTTTTCAAGTTCTTGCACTACCTTGGTATACCGATTGTGCAAATTATCTGGTTAGCGGTATCCTCCGACAAATGGCCTTTTATCAAAAGAAGAAATTCTTATTTGATGTTAATCACTACATGTGGGAGGAACCATTGTTGTTCAAGGTTTGTGCAGACAATATGATCAGGAGGTGTGTTTCAGAAGAGGAGATGGCATCCATCCTGAGCCACTGTCACGATCGCGAGGTAAGTGAACACATGAGTCCAACCAAAACTGCTGCGAAGGTACTTGAATCCGGCTTCTGTTGGCCTACATTATTTAAAGATGCATACATGTATGTTTCTGTGTGTGATAAATGTCAAAGGACGGGTAACATTTTTAGGAGGCATGAGATGCCCCTAAACAATATTCTTGAATGTGAATTGTTTGATGTTTGGGGCATAGATTTTATGGGACCATTCCTAATTCTTGTTCAAATTACTATATACTTGTTGATGTTGATTATGTGTCAAATGGGTTGAAGCTGAAGCTTCACGAACTAATGATGCTAGAGTGGTGGTGAATTTTTCGAAAAGTAACATTTTTACTCGATTTGGCACCCCTCGAGCAATCATTAATGATGGTGGGTCACAAATTTTGCAACAAAATTTTGAAAACCTTTTGAGCAAATATGGTGTCACCCACAAAGTTGCAACACCTTACCACCCACAAACTTGCGGACAAGTAGAAGTTTCTAATAGAGAAGTGAAACGAATTTTGGAAAAAAACAGTCAATGTGTCTAGAAAAGATTGTTCTTTGAGGTTAGATGATGCTATATTGGAGTATAGAACTGCATTTGAAACACTAATTGGTACAACACCATATAGGTTAGTTTTTTTGGAAAAGCCTGTCATCTTCCGGTAGAACTTGAACATAAAGCATATTGGGCAATCTAAAGTCTAAATTTTGATTTAACTGTTGCAGGTGATAAACGTCTTCTACACTTGAACGAAATGGAAGAGTTTAGGAACCAAGCTTATGAGAATGCCAAGATCTACAAAGACAAGTCCAAAAAGTGGCATGATGCTCGGCTAAGTCAGCGATATTTCCAAGAAGAAGACCTGGTTCTGCTATTCAACTCCAGATTGAGGCTCTTTCCAGGTAAGTTAAAATCTAGATGGTATGGCCCTTTTACGGTAACTAGAGTATTCCCATCCGGTGCCATCGAGATTAGAGATCCAAGTAAGGAACATTCACAGTCAATGGACAAAGACTGAAGCACTATCATGGGCATGATTTCAGTCGGCCCACCACGGTCCATTTTGACTCCTAAGCATAATTGGTGAAAAGTCCAGCTTGAGACTATAAATCAAGAACATCTTTCCCCCTTTTTCTTCGTTTTAAATTTATAGTTGGTTTATGTTTTAGTTGCAATTTTTTTGTTGTTTGTTCCAAGGATTGACTCCGTGTGTCGATATTGCAAAGTGGGTGGAGAAGAACTAATCCCGAGAGAAGAAGTGTTGATTTGATAAAAAAAATCGAAAAAAATGAAAATAAAAATTTCGGGCATTGTGTTTTGGTGATCGATCGCCATATCATTGCGATCGATCGCGGTGTCAAAAAATAAAAAAATAAGAAGGTAATCGCAATCGATTGGCATAACACCACGATCGATCGCGCCCTTCCAGAAAAATCTCGCGATCGATTGGCAACAAATCCACGATCAAAGTGTTGAATCTGATATTAAAAACGAAAATTTTCGCCTCACGATCGATCGGCAACAAACCCACGATAGATCGCGAGGCGAAAATTTTCATTTTTAATATCAGATTCAACACTTCACACACACACACACTTTACACACACTCAACCAAAAATCGAAACCCTCCCCTCTTTCCCCCAAATTTCATCTCCTCTTCACCAATACTCCACAAATTCTTCCTTTTTTCTTCCAATTTTCGAACATAATCCTCAAATCTAACATCAAAATTCGATTTTTCACAGGTATTGTAAAGGGAGAAGCACCCTACATTTCAATAGAAGAACTACCACGTCTTCAAGCTTCGAATTTTTGAGGTATTTTAGCTTGGTTCTACATGAGCTATGATTTGTGCTTAAGTTAGTGTTTGGGTTGTGAAAAAATAAGAATTTAAATTTTGATTTGGTGAAATTGGGATTGTTGTTCTTGATAAGTTTGGGGGAAAATGGAAAAGCTTATTTTTGGAGAGTGTGATTTGGGATAGTAGCTTACAATTGGATTGTGTGGTATTGGAATATTGCACTTGAATTGGATATTGTTGTTGTGGGAATTCTGGTGGATATTGTGTTGAGGTATGGCACCAAAAAGGAAACAAAAGCAGGTAGCTTCATCCTCCCCAGATTTTGATGCTTTCAAATTCGCAACGAGGTTGCTGTTGATTTTTATGAGGTATACCGAAGGAGAAATATCATTAGGGAGCGGGGAATTGACACCAGTAGTCTTGGTTGTGTTGTGATTACGGAGGCAATACAAAGAGACTGGTTCACGTTTGTCCGCCAACCACACGATGTGGTGGTTCCTCTTGTAAGGGAGTTCTACACCAATCTATGGACACAAACCCATCTTGAAACAAGCATAGTCACTGTCCGGTGACAGCCTGTTCATTTCGATACCACGGCCATCAATGCCTTATACCACATGCCCAACATCACGGATGACGACTATACTGCGTATTATAACTCACACATAAATTATGATGCAATTCTTTCCACCATCTTTATTGAGGGCACTGAATGGCGACTGGCAGTCGATGGATAGCCACAACTTGTATTGATATCTGAGTTAAAGGAGGAGGCCAAGGCTTGGTTCTCATTTATAGTAGCTCGAGTCATGATATCGACTCATACCTCTGAAGTCATGAAGGATCGAGCCACTCTAGTTTATGCCATAGTTACCGGACTCACTGTTGATCTCGGACGCATTGCCGAGGCATCCATCCGGAACTATACTCGTGGACCTCCCACTTCTGGCATGCCTTGCCCCTCCACTATTACATCGTTGTGCAATTATGCGGAGGTTGTATGGACCCCGCTGAGGAGGTGATTCCACCTAAAAATTCAATTGTGGTTGCTTACCCAGCACCACCCACAGGCTGACGGAGAGCACAACCATGACTCGGCATCAGCCATCCTACTAGACCATCCTCATCTGTTGCTGCAGTGCCGACATCTGTCACCCTGGACTCCCTCCATCGTGACCTACATGATATCCGACTTGAACAAAGGGATATCAGACATGAATAACGGGAAATTCGATGGGACCAACAACAGATGAATCAGCGCCATATGGAGTTCATGCAATACCAAGTTGCATGGAACTATGCATTGGCACAAGGTTTCCCTACTATCCCTTTCCCACCACAGCCGACATTCCTGCCATTCCAGCCTTACCAGCCATGCCAGCCAGATGAGCCATACTACCCAACCCCCCACCGGAGCATGATGAAGAGGACGACGATCACTCACACTCATCGTCGAGGTATGTGTTTTGCTACTGCACTTATTGTTTACTGTACATTGGGGGCAATGCATATACTAAGTTTGGGGGGTGTTTACTGATAGTTGTTATTCTGTTGTTACTATTCTTGCATGCTTATATCTATCTTTTGACTCAGTTGTTCTTGAGCATATCTAAATTTTTTTTTTGGCAAATGAGTTCATCGTTAAGAAATACATGACTTAAACTGTCAACTGTATTACATGATGAAAATAATCTCCATCTCAACTAGAGTCTTGAAACTTTTTGACTTGTCTGTGAATATCTTTGTTGAGTTAATATGTCTAAATTAAGGAACATTTTGGGAACTTTTGAATCATGATTGAATGAAGTATATATTGGAAAGTGAAAATTTTTGTTAACTATGATTTGTCTTGAGCATCTTAGAGCACTCTAGAACCTATTTGAGGGCACTTTGAGGCGAAATTTTATAATTATGAACTTGACTTGGACATGATTTAGGTGATCTTTGGAACACTTGAGCCTTTCATGCCTACCTTGTTTATATTTACCATTAGTGTCCACTTTAGAGCTTAAAATAAACAAGAATGGAAATTAACCACCATTCGACTTTTATTTATGAAACTCATTATATCTAACTTTAATTGATTTAAAAATATTTATCCTTACCCTAAGGGAGTAAAATCAATTTCATGAGCGAACTATGTTATGGGCAATTACAAGAAAAAAATTCAATGCCTTATGAAAGAGGAAAGAGAAAGGCATAGTGAACAAAATAACATAGTTTTGTGATGATGAACCATGCGGAGATCCAACATTGACTACATTCGGTGAAATCTAACAAAGCCCATGGTTCATCGAGATTAAAAGAAAAATTTTAGGGAGTTGAAGATGTGCTGAGATGAAATTTACAAATTATATTCTCTTCTTAGATTTTCCTACCTTTTCTTTGAAACCGACATCAAAGGCCTATAAGCTTAAAAATTAGGCGTATGGAGTGCTTGATAGTAATCTTAACTTTGAGTTTATTAGCATTATTTGATCTTGAAGATATGTATGAAACACAAGATTGACCATAGCACACACACGTTCCGATTTTGCGATGTATTGCTTGGCTTAGGAGAAAACACTTCTTGTTGATTTTTGGATTGACTCATGTTAATGTGTTAGTGGGATTTATGAGCTTTAACATTTGAGTTGCTAAGTTAATTCTTTTAAAGTATTGATGATGAACTCTACTTTTTGATCTTATTGCTTGCTCGAGGACGATCAAGTCTAAGTTTGGGGGAGTTGATAAGGGTAAATTTTTCACTTATTTTGCTATGATTTTATATGTATTTTCGCGTTGATTCTTGGACGATTTTACACTTTTTGGTATATATTTGTGTATTCAGGAATCAAGGTCCAAGGGAATAGAAGTGGAGAAAACGAGCTAAAAATGTTGAAAAAGGACTAAACCGAGCGAAGACTTTGAAAGATGGACATGAATTTCAAAGATTGAAGTTATACAGCTCGGCGATCGATCGGCATAATCACAGTGATCGATCACGGAGCTGTAAATCAAGGAACCAAACAGATTATATTGGCGATCGATAGGCAACTAGGCGCGATCGATAGTTGCCGATCGATCGCCAGCGTCCAGAAATAATTCACGATTGATCGGTAAGGAGCCGAGATCGATCGCGGATATGTGTACTTTGGTGGCCAGTGTCCAGTATGGTTCGGCGATTGATCGGGAGTTAATGGAGATCAATCGCAGATAGGAGTTTTGTGGAAAAAAAATATTTTTTGAGTTTGGTTTAAGATGGACTCATCCATACACCTGATTCCTTATATATAGCAGACCTAATGCACGAAAAGGGGACTTTGGCACCTCTTTTATCATACCAAAGAGCAGCTCTTTCCTCCTGGATACACACCAAAAATGCCACAATTCATTGAAGAAGCAAGAACAACACAAGAGACGGAATTACGGAGCGACACACGGAGTGACACCCGCGTTTATTAGTATTTCTGAACTTATTTACTGAATTTCAAATTTTGATGTTGATATTGTTGAAAGACATATTTTTGCATTATTATTTGATGATGGTAGTTGGCTAAGTTCTCTATCAAGACTAGGGGATCCTTTGTATGAACCCATGATTTAAGTGTTTGTGTTTTGATTGATTTTTCTACAATTCTTTGAGTATAATTATGTTTTTAATGCTTTTCAAGGATTAGCTACCTTTGAATTGATGTTAGTAATTATAATTGACTTGACCATACGATATTATAATTTGACGCGATAATTAATACCATGGGCTTTAGATTGAAACTGATCACATGAAATCTAGCACACTGTGATGACCATAGATCTACCAAGATCGAAAGCTAGAAGTTTTCATAGAGCGTATGCAATGTTGGATTTAAATGAGTACATGACCATTGACTTGTTACATTTCAATATTAGGTTCAATATAACTTGACCATAGTATATTGGATAAACTCGGAAAACTCGTCACCTTAGAAAGTAAAACTTAAAGTCGTAACTAAAAGGAGAACTGTGGGGGATTATATGGTTGAACCGAAGTCTTGATATCCGTCTCTATTAATTTCGGTATCTTTTCATTGCTTGTTTGTTTGGATTAGCAAAATTTCTGGGTTTGCAGTAATTAAATTTCTCTCAATAATCGTAGGCTAAATATAGATAGGCTAATTCGCGCTGGTAACACTACTAGTCCTCGTGGGTTCGACACTGGTACTTCTAATTTCATTATACTAAAACTTAACACTGTGCACTTGCGGTACACAATCGCTACACTCAAAAATTCTATTTAAAATAATAGCGCTCAATGTCCAATCCCTAATACAGCTCAACTAGCCCTTGTATGCACTTAGTACAATGCACCAATTCCATATTCTCAATTCATCATGCAATACACCATAACTAATTGCATGCAAACCATAAATGAAAAGAGAAATCTAACAAACTTTATACAAACCGTATACACATATGAGAATGCTCACATACGAGCATTGAATAAGTAATGTGTATCTATTGTATAAACATAATACCCAATACCAACATTGGTACCTTAGTCCTGGAAGCATTTCCAATCAACAGCTCGAACTCAACTCCAGAGCCAATATTGTACCTGTTCTACCTGTTCCAACAGAAACAGCCCCCCACACGTGGTGAGCATACCAATAACACCATCTCAATAACCGCAATATCACAATTCATAATTTACAGAATATAAAACTATAAATTTAAAAGATACTCCCTGTATAGTACGTCATCCTATGGGATGCCCCGTGCGGTTCATGTTCTCACAATAGCCAAAACCATCAAACTCCCAAAATCAGTTAATCAGTTCATTGATTAACTAAACTCATCCTCATCATGCCAATTTCATATCAAATATAGTTAATCATTACACTAATGATTTATAGAAATCACGTACATCTCAATTAATGATTTCCCAGTTTCACCACATTGTGTCCCATCGCTCGCTCAACAGCGGCGGTATCATAAACTCTCGCAGGCTCAACATCGGCGGTATCATATCCAATACTCGCTCAACAACGACATCAGTATATTCATTGCTCGCTCAATAGCGGCACCACATAATCCTCAATGCACATCAAAATGATTGCAACAATAATATATTATTCATGCACATGACAATAATATATTAACTATACTCGTACGTTACACATACCTTATAATCCAATAGTAAGAGTCAAACCTTGCCTTACCCCGAGATCCAGTGAATTATTCGCCAATTATTTGGTCGAGGTTCCACTTACAACAGGAGATCCATCTTCCTTCATGGGAAATGATAGGAAAAGAGGTAGAGAAAGATATGGGGGAGGGGAAACATAGAGGAGGATGGAGGGTGTGAAGTGGGGAATGGTTGAACACCGAGTCCACATGGTATATATAGTACCAAGGCTCCAAAACCCGAGTCTCAAATACTAGCACCCTGACTCATTAAATCATATGTGTTCAGTAATTATCTCACGCTCACTATTTTCATTACCAACCTCAATCCAAAGTTCCCAGACTCCAGATCCCACTACTAACACAATTCCAAGGTTTATCACCTCAATGAGAATAAACCTCAACTCTTGGATCCAACAACCCCGATACCGGATTAAAATCCTCGGGAATCTCAATACCGTAATTATTTTATAATTACCCCAATTAAAATCCATTAAGGATCATAATTACTCCAGGATTAACACAATTATTTTTGGATATCACAATATGTGATGATGATGTATTGTTGATTGAGATATGAGAATATTGTGAATATCATATGTGATCGGTGCTGCGAGGCACAATGTTGTTGAGGCATATACTTGATGCCATAAGGAGTATGCCATTGTTGGGCATGTTGTATATTGATGTTGTTGAGACATATAGTTGATGCCATAAGGAGTATGCCATTGTTCGGCATGTTGTATATTGATGTTGTTGAGGCATATAGTTGATGCCATGAGGAGTATGCCATTGTTGGGCATACAATATAGCTATTATAACGTGTGAGGGTGGTAATATGATATGTGCTGCTAATATGGGACATGAAGGCTGAGCCACTGACATATTAAGTTGTGAGGCATATCATATCTGTCCCGTTATAACAGGGTGTTGAATGAGATATGCCATGACATATGTGGCCAATTGTATCATGATGTATATTGTGTTTTGGGGTATGTACAGGAACAACCAGAGAGGAATATTGCAAATGCATGAATTACAGGACGTTGTTTATACAGTATTTATGCATTACATTGATGTTTGATTGTGAACATCATTTATATACTCATGTTTTGCGTGGTTGTTCTGTAGGGACTCATAGCTGGGGGAAAGCCGGGATTGTGAGTCTACCTTCTGCTGGTAGGAGTTAAACTGATCGAGATTGAATGAATTGTGATGTGTAAATTATATACAAGATGTAATGTATATGAACTATGTAAGCTAAAGACATAGTGAAAAATCTTGATCAGTAGTAATAGTATATTAATCCTGATAAGTAAAGATATGTGATTTACTTCATAAATGTATAATTGAGGATTAAGAATGACGAGGCGCCATATTAGTGGTATCAAAGTAGTGGTTAGATGACTGGGGTGAACAAGGGTAGAGGAAGTGAATTAAGGAGATGCCTATTGATGTGACTAGAAATAGACACATCTATTGCGTTTAATTGGTTACGATTTGGTATGTATTGATGGATAATTTGATAAATATGCTACCTAATCGTATATTTGTGTAATTGCAGGTGGAATCGAAGAAATCGAGCTAACTAAGGCAAATAAAGGTCAAAAAAAGCTTTGGAGCTAAGAAGGACTCAATGTAGATCAAGAAAAATGGCTAAAAATGTAATTTTAGTAGAGGCGATCGAACGCATGAAGGAGGCAATCGATCGCCTATGGACAGAAAGTTGAGCAACAAAATTCACGAAGCAGCGATCGATCGCGAAGATTAGGCGATCGATCACCAAAGCCCACTGGAGCCAAGCGATCGATCGTGAGAAAAGTGGCGATCGATCTCCTAAGGAAAATCGCCAAAAAAAAAGAGCTAGCGATCGATCACCACCTTATGGAGATCGATCGCCAGCAGTGTTTTGGAAAGATTGGATTCTTGATTTCTTTCCTTCCTACATGGGCTCTAACCTACCCCATCAGCCACCATACCTCTTGATACTCAAAAATTAATCTCTTTTAGAGAGATTTAAGACCTTAGAACATAGTTTTAATTTTTAGAATAATTTTTTTTCAATTTTTGTAAAGACACTTGAAGAACGAAGACGGAATCAACAAGCCAGAATCGTGCTTCGCTTTAGTAACTTTCGTTTCTATTGATTGTTTGATGTTTTTAATACAATTTTTGTTAGTTTTAAATTTAATTATGCAAGGCTTAACACCTTGATTCTTGGTTGAGGGATACTTGCCTTTGGAATAGAAAAACTCGTGAAACGTTTGATTTGATTGTTGAATTTTCAATTCAATTTCAATTTTTTTTTCGGATTATGATTCTTATGAGTATTGTGTTTGATTGATAGATTGATCACCTAGTAATCACATACAATATTTAATGCTAATTGAGAAGCAACTAAGATTGATAATTACCTGCTGTTGGTGTTACTAAATTCTTAGGAAGAATGATTGGATAATTAATTCTAACGGCTGTAGTTCTTATTAATTAGATTCATCAAACTTACTCGTTTTGAAACTATCATTGATTTAATCTTAACGGCTGTAGTTTTGGTTAAAGATTTGATAAGAGTCGAATTGAATGCTGTTTTCATTTTGACCACGATAAAGGTAAGTAAGGAATTAAGTTTTCAATTGATGAATAATTGAATGAATTCTTATGTTTAGTAATTTGATGATCGAGTGAATGATTTCCAAAGGTAAAGTTGACCGAAAACCAAGAATCGCTTCTTAATCTTGATAAACTGGTGATTTTTTTGCTTTCATTTAATTTAGTTATAGTTAAAGAATTCGATAACCCCCTATTTTGATACTTGTTAGCATAAAAAATATTCACTTCCCTATGAGATCGATCCCTACTCACGCTACTACATATTTACTGCTATTAACTTGAGAGGGTTAATTTGGGCGTACGCGATAAACACTACCACCTATTCACTTGAAAGCATGTTATATCCTTAATGTAGTATATGATGTTGTGTTAACATGCTTTATGTGTTTCAATATATTGTTGTTAACCCTTGTATTGCAGTACGGCGGTACGAGTTGTTGTGATGAATCCCAATGAACGTCAGAGGGGATGTTGTGAGTGTAACTGTGGTTGTTACTCCGGTTTCTGTACTACCATTTCCAGTGGGCCAAGGGCCAGGGGAAATAGATATGCTTATCTGGAGTGCCAGTAATTCAGTTCTTGAACTATATGTGTTTCGATATGAAAGGACTGAATCTGGGAAGCAAGTTGAGGAGTGGTTGGAGCGTGGTGACCAGATCATGGTGTCAGCTCCATGTGCAAAGTCAATGTGATTGAGACTGTGAATGGTGATCGATGATGGACTGGTATGTCTTCAGACTATGATTCTAAGTCACTAATTATTCTGTTGTTATCAGACATCTATACGAAGATGAGTTTCTGATTATGAAACAGGATATGAAAATGGTATGTGAGGTTGTTTTTCAGTTTTCGTTCTTGTTGAACTATGTGTGTGAGGTGATTGAGGCCTCGATTGTATGTTAGGGTTAGTATGATTAACCCTATGTCAGTTTGTGGATGTGGTGATGAGAGCTGAGATGGTACATGTTGGAGAAGATGTACATCGTATGAGATTGACGTGACGACTTACAATGGGTACTTTGTGCTGCCAGTTTAGTAAGTTCTGACTATCATATGATAGGCAATGGGTACTGATACCACCATTATGATGTGTGATGAGAAATGCATATATGGATGTCTCTATGGTAGTCTGTGAAAGGAATGTCATTGGTTGGCATATGATTGTATGTCCTAAATTGTCACGAGAGTACTAAGTCGAGTATGTTTGCTTGCGAGATGTATAGTTATGGCATCTGGTTCTATGGACTGCATAGTAGGATGCGATATATGTGTGCTGAGTAATACTTTGTATGTGTCTATGCATTGAGTTGGTTGGTATGGACATTCCATGAGTATAGCGATGTCGGGAAGAACATAGATAATCGCATGTGATATGAATGAACATGTGATATCCCCGGAATGATTATGTGATTTTAATCATTTAAGTTATATTGTGATGTTAAGGTGTTAATTCATGGGATTGGATAAATTTTATTGGGGAGATTTACTTCAGGGTGCATGTAACATGTATTGGGTTTTTGGGGTGTGTATTGTTTGTTTTGGTAAAGCATGCAAAAGGGTAATTGAAGTATTTTGTTGAGAAAATACTATAAATATCATGTGGGATATTTTAAATACATCGTGCTAATTCGGGACCAAAACATAACACATCAAACCACCCAACACTTAACCACCCCCCCCCCAACCCATACTTTGACTCAGCATGAGCTGGCCATGCTTCCACTTGGCTCAATAATTTAACACCTTTCCAGCACTCCAAATTTCGAACCTCCTCTTCCAAAATACCATCCAGCAGCTGCTAAGCAATTTTAGGAGGAGCCCTTCCATTTCCATCGCCTGGAAATCCTTCAAAAATCGGGGCAAAGTAGGGTGAGAAACCTACCCTGTTTCTTTCTGGAAAACTGGTTTGGTTCCACTTTTGAGCATGGTGAAAAACGGCATGTTAGCATATGTTTCTTGAAACCTGTGATTTAAATGCTTACATGGTGTTTTTATGAGTCTCTCTGTAATTTTCCTTAAGCATGATGCATGTTTTATGTGGAAGATTTAAGCTTGTGAAACGTAGTGCTCAAAAATCTGGGTAGAGATTTCCTCTGTTTTTCTGGAAAACGTGTGTTGGGAGTGTTTTTGAGGAGGTGTTATCATGCATGATAAGCTTATATTTTGGAGAAACTTTGATGTAAAAATATGCTTGGTAGTTTTGTGAAACCCATGGCATGTTTAGTTGAGCACGGTTTATGTTATATGTGTTAGTTTTAATAGCATGTAAAGAGGTGCTCAAGAATTCTGGAAATGAAAATGTGCCCTGTTTCCAGAAAAAGTTGATCCGGTGCTTGAATAAGGGGTCGACGTTTAAGCATGAGGGCTTATGTTTGGGGTGTAATTTTGGTATGAATACACTCAGGGGAGTGTGTTGTAACTGCTAGCATGTTGGTTTTGGCATGTTGTATGTTTTACATGTTAGATTTAAGGATGTGATTTCAGGTGTTCGAGAATTCTGGACTGGTATTTCTCGAACAGAGCGTCTCGATCGATCGACATTTCATCCCGATCGATCGAGCGAGGCAGAATCTTGGTTTTTGATTTAGGCGTCTTCTCGATCGATCGGGAAGAGGGGCCGATCGATCGAGAGACCCAGAATGTTGAAAAATGTAATTTGTTATATTTTGTTAAAGTTTTGATATTGGATTGTAATGAGACATCTAATATTGTGTTATACACTGGTGTAGAGCCTTCACAGGTAGCTACACAACGCAGGGGATAGAGTCCTGCAACACACCACTTTTTTGAAAGGTACGTAAGCGACGTACGGGCATCCCAACGGTAACATGTACTTTATGTTTGTCTTTATGACACATGATGAATGCAACGTGGTGCATTATGGTTATGATACATGTTTTTATGCATTGTTTTTGCATATGTATGTTGTGAAATATAAGAGGTGTATTTCACGAGTCAAAGTTATCTTAGTAAGGATTTTAATGGCTTACGCTAAAGTCCATTTGAAAGCGATGAAGAATTCCGCTTACATGGAGTAGCAACGCTAAAGTCCATTGGAAGCGATGAAGAATTCCGCTTACATGGAGTAGCAAGAAGCATTAAAATGTACTAATGATAAGGGCTCAGGATGAAATAAGGATTTAAGGGAAAAGGAATGTCATGACATTGCATATCCATACATTCATATAATGTGTTTCTATTATGAATTATGGTACAGGGACAACCAATGGGCGATATAAATGCTGGAAATACAGGAAGGGCTTGTGTTTAAGATTTGCATTTATGCCTTACTTTCATATTATGTTAAATATGAATTGTGTTATGCTCATGTGTTGGGGGTTGTCTTTGTAGGTGCTTTTGTTGACGAGAACCAGGGCCGGGGTTGATATGCTGAGCTGTAAGGAGTGCTACAGGATTAGCATGTTAGAGTTTTTGTATAGCTTCTACTGAGTAGAGTAAGACTATGATGTAGTACCTTTGTAGGAAGTATGTCTTTCCTTTTGGAACATTTTGGTACTGTAATCTCTAAAGCTCAGGTTAATCAACACGGCACATTACTCTGATATAATCACATGTATGTTTAGTTCTCTAAATTGCACCTTAATATCTTGATGTGATAACGGGGTCTCACATTTAGTGGTATCAGAGCAGTGGTTAGATAACCAGGGAAGAGTGAAGGGTAGCCTTTAGAGACAAGTTGGCTAGGTATTCATTTAGGCATGCTTATGCATGTGATGCATATGGTTGTATACGTGATATACTAACATGCTTTGAATATTTTACTCTTGTTATCTAACGGCTTATATTATGAACTGCTTTTGGTATTGTTGTTAACTATTGTGTTGCAGCATGGCGAACCTCAATGAAGAGGTAGGGGATATGGACAGTAGACATGCCAGTATTGCTCAGCCGAACCCCTTACCACCACCTGCTGTGGGCGTGGAGCCCAGTGTACAGATATTACTGCCAGGGGAGCTCAGTTTGAAGCAGTTTCTGAGTTTCCATCCGCCCATGTTTGAGGGGACTGAGTCTGGTGAAGTAGCTGAGGAGTGGTTGGAACGTATAGAGCAGATACTTGTGACTGCACCTTGTGCACTCACGGCATGGCTGAGGTTAGCAGAGTTTCAGCTGGCTAAGAAGCCTGCTATGTGGTGGAAGACCACCGTGATGGAGCTGAGAGCTCTAGGTATGGCAGTTGACTGGACTGTATTCCGGACCCGGTTCCTTAACCGGTATTTCTCTGCAGCTGCCAGACAATTGAAGGAGGATGAGTTCAACAGTTTGAAGCAGGGTAGCATGTCCGTAGCAGACTACGCTATGCAGTATTCCTCACTGCTGAGGTATGTACCTCATATTGTTGTCAACAGCCATGCCAAGATGAGGAACTTTCTGAAAGGTCTGAGGCCTGAGCTATTCGATAGGGTTATCTCTAACAACCCCAGCTCGTTTGACGACGCCCTGACACGGGCAGAGTTAGCAGAGATTGCCGTAGGCGCATACAAGGATGTTGTACCCCCTTTTGTACCATCACAGAGGCCTACTACTGATAGTCTGAGGCCACGAGGGGATCAGTTTAAGGCTCGTGGGGCCTCATCATCTTCCAGGTTTAGTGGGAAGAAGTCTCATGGACAGAAGCAGAACACCCGGGGGCACACACAGGGAAGCAGGACAGAGGTAACCAGGTGTACCAACTGTGGAGGATGGCATTTGTTACGTGACTGTCGGGGTTGCTATATTTGTGGCAAGATGGGCCACATAGCTCGGGGTTGCCCCAATCGGGCAGTTCAGACAGATTCAGGGCCGAATAGGCCAAGGCTTGACGCTGGGAGGGCACCACAGAGGCAGCAGTTTGCACCACGACCACTGGGAGGTCAGACGGCAGGACCGCCGCAGGGACAGGTGTATGCACTGACCAGGGAGCAGGCCGAGGCAGCCCCAGAGGAGGTCATTGCTGGTACGTGCCATTTACTTACGTACCCTGCACTTATATTGATAGATACAGGTGCTTCCCATTCCTTTGTATCTACTGCCTTTGTGGAAGGACACCATTTGTGCTCGTCTCTGTTACCCACGCCTCTCATGGTCTCGACACCTACGGGAAAGCATGTGATTGCGGATCGGCTATTATCCGATTGCCTCATTTATTTTGAGGGCAATGATCTGAGGGCCGATTTGATTCAGTTAGAGATGGCAGACTTTGACTGCATTATCGGCATTGACGTGTTGAGCAGATACCGAGCTATGGTAGATTGCCAAAAGAGGATGGTTCGTTTTCTGTCTGATCAGGGGTTCCAGTGGACTTTTTATGGGGACGGCTCTCGTCCAAGGATACCAGTAATCTCGGCGATTAAGATGTCGCGGTTATTGGAACGTGGCCACACTGGGTACCTTATTTATGCCATGGATACTTCAGAGGAGAATGAAGTGAGAGCCGAGGACATTCCAGTTGTGGCGGAGTTCAGTGATGTGTTTCCAGATGAGATTCCGGGATTTCCGCCTGTCAGGGATGTTGAGTTTGCTATTGAGCTGCTGCCAGGGACATCAGCCATTTCTCGTGCCCCATACAGGATGGCACCGGCAGAGCTAAGGGAACTGAAGGTACAGTTACAGGAGCTCCTCGACAAGGGATACATCCGTCCTAGTGTATCGCCTTGGGGTGCGCCAGTCTTGTTCGTGAAAAAGAAGGATGGATCAATGCGTCTGTGCATTGACTACAGGCAACTGAACAAGGCTACAGTGAAGAACAGATATCCACTTCCGAGGATTGATGATCTGTTCGACCAGCTTCAGGGTACAGAGGTGTACTCCAAGATAGACTTGAGGTCAGGCTATCATCAAGTGCGGGTTAGAGCTGGTGATGTCCAAAAGACGGCTTTTAGAACTCGGTATGGGCACTATGAGTTCTTGGTGATGCCGTTCGGTGTGACAAATGCACCTGCAGTCTTTATGAGCCTGATGAATAGAGTATTTCAAGAGTACCTCGATCAGTTTGTAATCGTGTTCATTGATGACATCCTGGTCTATTCAAGGAATGAGGAAGATCATGCCGATCATCTGAGGATAGTACTCCAGATCCTCAGAGATCATCAGTTGTATGCCAAACTCAGTAAGTGTGAGTTTTGGCTGAACAGTGTTGCATTTTTGGGCCATATCATATCACGAGAGGGGATATCAGTAGACCCGAGGAAGATAGAGGCAGTTATGGATTGGTCTACCCCTACTTCAGTCAGTGAGATTCGAAGTTTTCTTGGTCTGGCTGGCTATTATCGACGTTTCGTCGAGGGTTTCTCAAAGATCGCCAAGCCACTTACACAGCTGACTCAAAAGGGAGTCTCATTTTGTTGGTCAGAGGCTTGTGAGCAGAGTTTCAGGGAATTGAAGCACAGACTGACTACTGCACCGGTTCTAGTGATTTCCAAGGAGAACAAAGGATTTGTTCTTTATACAGACGCATCACTACAGGGCTTAGGGTGCGTACTGATGCAGGACAGACATGTAGTGGCTTACGCTTCGAGACAGTTGAAGCCACATGAGACGAGGTATCTAGTCCATGATCTGGAGTTGGCAGCTATAGTGTTCGCCTTGAAGATATGGCGACACTACTTATACGGTACCTCATTCACCATCTTCACTGATCACAAGAGCCTGAAGTTCTTGTTTACACAGGCTGAGCTGAACATGAGGCAGAGGAGATGGATGGACCTGCTGAAGGACTACGATTGTGAAATCGAATACCACCCGGGAAAAGCGAATTTGACAGCCGACGCTTTGAGTCGGAAGGTGAGGAGCACAGCAGATGATACTATGTCTCTATCAGCTATGTTTGGCTCCTACTGCCATTTGGGATTCGATTATGATGTATCTTCTTCACCAGTACAGGTTTTGACCTTGCTAGCTGAGCCTGTCATATTTGATCACATCAGGAAGGCTCAGGGGACCGATGCAGAGGTTCAGAGATGGATGTTAGTGGTTCATTCAGGACAGCCATCGAGATTCAGAGTGGCTGATGACGGTTCTCTGAGACTTGGCGACAGATGGGTGGTTCCAAATGCACCTGAGTTACGTCAGGGTTTATTACAGCGAGCTCATTGCAGTAGGATGAGTATCCATCCAGGTGGGAAGAAGATGTATAAGGATCTACGCAGCCAGTTCTGGTGGAGGCGTATGAAACAGGATGTCACCTCTTTTGTCAAGCGTTGTTTGATTTGTCAGCAAGTGAAAGCTGAGAGACAAAGGCCTGGAGGTGAACTAAGAAGTTTAGAGGTACCCGAGTGGAAGTGGCAGCACGTATCTATGGATTTCGTGACCCACTTGCCGAAGACTGTTTCGGGTTTTGATGCCATCTGGGTAGTCGTGGACAGATTGACTAAGAGTGCTCATTTCATTCCCTACTGTATGACCTTCACGCACTTAAGAATGGCGCAGTTATATGTCAGAGATGTGGTGAGACTGCACGGGATCCCTGTTTCAATTGTGTCAGATCGAGATCCGCGGTTTACATCTCACTTTTGGGAGGGTCTGCAGACAGCTCTAGGTACAGAGTTGAGGTTGAGCACAGCCTATCATCCCCAGACGGACGGACAGACCGAGCGTACGATACAGACGCTCGAAGATATGTTGAGGGCTTGTGTGCTGGAGTTCGACACTTCATGGCAGGACTCGATAGCCTTGGTGGAATTTTCTTACAACAACAGCTACCAGGCAAGTATTCAGATGGCTCCTTTCGAGGCCCTCTATGGTAGGCGTTGTAGGTCACCCTTGTGTTGGGATGACATGGACCGTAAGTCGGTTGGAGGACCTGAGTTGGTTCAGGAAATGGAAGAGAAAGTTAAAATTATCAGAATAAAGATGAAGGCAGCTCAGGATAGACAGGCAGCATATGCCAATCAGCGGCGTAGACCGTTGGAGTTTCAGTTAGGCGACAGAGTGTTTTTAAAGATCTCACCCTTCAGAGGCGTAGTACGGTTTGGGATGCGAGGGAAGTTATCCCCGAGGTATGTAGGGCCGTATGAGATCTTACAGCGTATTGTACTCTGGCGTACCGGTTGGCTTTACCGCCCTCTCTGTCTGGCATACACGACGTTTTTCATGTGTCTATGCTGAGGAAGTATGAGCCAGATCCCTCACATGTGTTGCAGCCTTCAGAGGTGCAGATTGAGTCCGATGTTTCTTATGTGGAGCGGCCTATCAGGATTTTGGATAGAGCAGACCGCAGACTTCGGAACAAGGTTATTCCTATGATCAAGGTACAGTGGGATCGTAGGGGTGTCGAGGAGGCCACGTGGGAGACAGAGCGACACATGGTGCAGCATTATCCAGAGTTATTTTCTGGTATGCGTTTATATACTGTTTTATTTCTGGTTAGCAGCATGTTTGATTTCGGGACGAAATCCTATAAGTAGGGGAGTATTGTGATATCCCCGAAATGATTATGTGATTTTAATCATTTAAGTTATATTGTGATGTTAAGGTGTTAATTCATGGGATTGGATAAATTTTATTGGGGAGATTTACTTCAGGGTGCATGTAACATGTATTGGGTTTTTGGGGTGTGTATTGTTTGTTTTGGTAAAGCATGCAAAAGGGTAATTGAAGTATTTTGTTGAGAAAATACTATAAATATCATGTGGGGATATTTTAAATACATCGTGCTAATTCGGGACCAAAACATAACACATCAAACCACCCAACACTTAACCACCCCCCCCCCCCCCCCAACCCATACTTTGACTCAGCATGAGCTGGCCATGCTTCCACTTGGCTCAATAATTTAACACCTTTCCAGCACTCCAAATTTCGAACCTCCTCTTCCAAAATACCATCCAGCAGCTGCTAAGCAATTTTAGGAGGAGCCCTTCCATTTCCATCGCCTGGAAATCCTTCAAAAATCGGGGCAAAGTAGGGTGAGAAACCTACCCTGTTTCTTTCTGGAAAACTGGTTTGGTTCTACTTTTGAGCATGGTGAAAAACGGCATGTTAGCATATGTTTCTTGAAACCTGTGATTTAAATGCTTACATGGTGTTTTTATGAGTCTCTCTGTAATTTTCCTTAAGCATGATGCATGTTTTATGTGGAAGATTTAAGCTTGTGAAACGTAGTGCTCAAAAATCTGGGTAGAGATTTCCTCTGTTTTTCTGGAAAACGTGTGTTGGGAGTGTTTTTGAGGATGTGTTATCATGCATGATAAGCTTATATTTTGGAGAAACTTTGATGTAAAAATATGCTTGGTAGTTTTGTGAAACCCATGGCATGTTTAGTTGAGCATGGTTTATGTTATATGTGTTAGTTTTAATAGCATGTAAAGAGGTGCTCAAGAATTCTGGAAATGAAAATGTGCCCTGTTTCCAGAAAAAGTTGATCCGGTGCTTGAATAAGGGGTCGACGTTTAAGCATGAGGGCTTATGTTTGGGGTGTAATTTTGGTATGAATACACTCAGGGGAGTGTGTTGTAACTGCTAGCATGTTGGTTTTGGCATGTTGTATGTTTTACATGTTAGATTTAAGGATGTGATTTCAGGTGTTCGAGAATTCTGGACTGGTATTTCTCGAACAGAGGGTCTCGATCGATCGACATTTCATCCCGATCGATCGAGCGAGGCAGAATCTTGGTTTTTGATTTAGGCGTCTTCTCGATCGATCGGGAAGAGGGGCCGATCGATCGAGAGACCCAGAATGTTGAAAAATGTAATTTGTTATATTTTGTTAAAGTTTTGATATTGGATTGTAATGAGACATCTAATATTGTGTTATACACTGGTGTAGAGCCTTCACAGGTAGCTACACAACGCAGGGGATAGAGTCCTGCAACACACCACTTTTTTGAAAGGTACGTAAGCGACGTACGGGCATCCCAACGGTAACATGTACTTTATGTTTGTCTTTATGACACATGATGAATGCAACGTGGTGCATTATGGTTATGATACATGTTTTTATGCATTGTTTTTGCATATGTATGTTGTGAAATATAAGAGGTGTATTTCACGAGTCAAAGTTATCTTAGTAAGGATTTTAATGGCTTACGCTAAAGTCCATTTGAAAGCGATGAAGAATTCCGCTTACATGGAGTAGCAACGCTAAAGTCCATTGGAAGCGATGAAGAATTCCGCTTACATGGAGTAGCAAGAAGCATTAAAATGTACTAATGATAAGGGCTCAGGATGAAATAAGGATTTAAGGGAAAAGGAATGTCATGACATTGCATATCCATACATTCATATAATGTGTTTCTATTATGAATTATGGTACAGGGACAACCAATGGGCGATATAAATGCTGGAAATACAGGAAGGGCTTGTGTTTAAGATTTGCATTTATGCCTTACTTTCATATTATGTTAAATATGAATTGTGTTATGCTCATGTGTTGGGGGTTGTCTTTGTAGGTGCTTTTGTTGACGAGAACCAGGGCCGGGGTTGATATGCTGAGCTGTAAGGAGTGCTACAGGATTAGCATGTTACATTTTGGTACTGTAATCTCTAAAGCTCAGGTTAATCAACACGGCACATTACTCTGATATAATCACATGTATGTTTAGTTCTCTAAATTGCACCTTAATATCTTGATGTGATAACGGGGTCTCACAGAACATGTCAATAATTTCTCATGATTGATGATTGAGATGTATTGGTTGACGACTTTGGCATATTTGATTATCTGTATCTGTAAGTGAGATTGGGAAGAGGATGCTCTCTTATCTCTTATTGTTGTATTATCATGATGACTTCATGATGGGAGTCAGGAAAAGTCTGTGTAGTAGTCGAATGGGACAGTGTGTTGGATGTTATATTATCCTTGATCGTATCACATGTTGGTGGTGATGTTAACACCTTATGCAGACAAGGTGTATTCATCAGGTGATAACATAGTATGGTAAGAGAGTGAGCTTGTTGTACCCATTCGATGGTACTGAGTATGATGAATTCTATGATGTGACAATAAGAACTGATGGTACACTTTGTATGGTCACTAGAACACGTTTGCGCTTGAGGTGAGAGCAAGTGTTTGTATGTATTTATACATTGCCAAATTGTATTCTCACCAAGTCAGTTTTGTTGGTGCGACCAACGTAAGTTGTACTTGTTGAGTACCAGGCGTTCGTGAGTATGATTGAGAATGTCAATCATATAAGGTATTGTGATGGGGTATGATCTCCATTGGGTTGATTGTACACTGGGGATGTGCTCGTGAATTGTAACCAGAGTTGTGGGCCATATGTGGTTTGATAACACGATATTGTCGAGTTTCGGTTGCGAATGATATCTGGTGTAGAGCCATTATGGGTTTGATTGCATGGTCATAGCAAAGTAATTGCCTTAAACAATACTGTAATATTTTTGGGCATTTGTGTCAGAGACATTGTACGGAGTGATTGTGACCGTGGTTAAGTCTTATTATGTTACTCCACAAGCATTGTTGGAATGTATATACATTGGATAGTCAGATGTGAGAGTGATTTGATAGGAGCAGTCGTGCATTATCAGGTATGCATTTGAATTTTAATATGTGTTGAATGTTCGACTGACAATGCAAGTTTGACAGGTGATGTTTTCTAGTATGACAAGATATCGTGACATATCTGGTTGGCATCAATAACAGCATTGTTGAGTTCTTGTGATATCGATGTCTAAGACGTGTGGGATTTGTTGGAGAAATCCATGTTGAAATTGGATTGTGCGTTTTGTTTTAACATGTTAAGTTGTATATGCCAGCATGTGTATGTTTGTTAATCATTGGGCAGTGTATATAGATTGATGGACCTCTTGGAAGAGCTTGTGATATCCCCGAGACTGGTAATCTCGAGGGAGTAGTTAATGTAAAGGGATTTTATTATAGAATTGATTACTCCTTGTTTGAGGAGAGAATGACTTCCTTGACTAAATGTGACATCTAACCATGGAAATGGTGTGGATAAATGTTATGTGAGAATACTCATTGTATTTGACTCGACGAATCACAGGGGTCAGTGAGAAATGACCAGAACTCAAATTCATTTGGTTATGATGGTGATATACGTGGTGAGTATGCAACGGAGTATCGTGTATGGCTTATGATGGAACTACATGTATCGTACAACGTTTTGATAGTGTGACGGTAGAATGTTAGAACCACGATATCATGTCTTTGACTACACTAGTGATGACATTTGAGTAGAAATATCTTACTGTTGTCTAATTGTTGAGGGTTGCTTGATTTAGTTAGCAACTGATGTACCTTATCTCTTTGATGTTTTCATTAGTTGTTATGGAATTAGAGATGTAGGACTATGTGCAGGTTTGACATACTGCGAATCTCTGTTACAAAAATCGGAGCAGCCCACTGTAATACTGCTTCCACTTTTCTAGGATCAATAGCTATTCCCACTTTCAATATTACATTCCCCAATAATACTATAGCCAAAACTCGCATTTACTGAATTTAGCAAACAACTCCCTATCCCTCAAAATTTGTAACATTGTCCTCCAATGCAGCTCATGATCCACCTTGTTCTTGGAATACACCAATATCATCAATGAAGGCAATCAAGAACTGATCCAGATACGGTCAAAATATTCGGTTCATAAATTCCGTAAAGATAGCAGGTGCATTTGTTAATCCAAATGGCGTAACCAAGAATTCATAGTGCCCATACATCGTTCGGAATACAGTCTTCTGAACATCCTCATCTCTTAATAAAAGTATGATGATATCCCAATCTTAAATCGATCATTGAGTAAACAGAAGTCTCCTGCTATTGATCAAATAGGTCATCATACGAGGAAGATGATGCTTATTCTTCACTGTCACCTTATTAAACTGCCGATAACCATCTTTCTTCTTTACAAATAACACTGGACTGTAAGACCCTCGCTACCTTAACCTGCTATTAGTGCATTATCACATAAATTAGTGTATACATTCATGTCATTAGGGAATTCTTACACACGCTTCCATAGAATTGACATACCATCTACAAATTTTTTGACATTAATCCACTTAATGTTTAAACCCCAATATAACTCAATTAGTCCACATATGCACTGTACAATGCACCAATTCCATATTCTCAATTCATCATGCAATACACCATAATTAATTGCATGCAAACCATAAATGAAAAGAGAGATCTAACAACCGTTATACAAATCATATACACATATGAGAATGCTCACATACGAGCATTGAATAAGTAATGTGTATCTATTGTATAAACATAATACCCAATACCAGCATTGGTACCTCAGTCCTGTAAGCATTTCCAATCACAGCTCGAACTCAACTCCAGAGCCAATGTTGTACCTGTTCCAACAGAAACAACCACCACACGGGGTGAGCATACCAATAACACCATCTCAATAACCACAATATCACAATTCATAATTTAAAGAATATAAAACAGTAAATTTAAAAGATACTCCCTGTATAGTATCGTCATCCTATGGGATGTCCTGCGCTGTTCCTGTTCTCACAATAGCCAAAACCATCAAACTCCAAAATCAGTTAAATCATTTCATTGATTAACTAAAACCATCCTCATCATGCCAATCTCATATCAAATATAGTTAATCATTACACTAATGATTTATAGAAATCACGTACATCTCAAGTAATGATTTCTCAGCTTAGCCACATTGTGTCCCATCGCTCGCTCAACAGCGACGGTATCATAACCTCTCGAACACTCAATAGCGGCGGTATCATATCCAATACTCACTCAACAACGACATCGTTATAATCATTGCTCGCTCATTAGCGGCACCACATAATCCTCAATGCACATCAAAATGATTGCAACAACAATATATTATTCATGCACATGACAATAATATATTAACTATGCTCGTACTTTACACGTACCTTATAATCCAATAGCAAGAGTCAACCCTTGCCTTTGCCCCGAGATCCGGTGAATTATTTGCTAAACACAGTTAATAACTCACAATTAATTATGTGCACACAGCACATACCCAAGCACGTATTCATCCTCCATATGCATCATCAAATCACGATGATAAATCATTTATAAGACTCGGGAGAAGCATGCATCGGTTCCACGACAAACCAATATTTTCACAAAATCTGGCCTCTCGATCGATCGGACATGAGCTCCTGATCGACGGAGAGCCACATAATTTTGGCAATGAAAATCGCTCGCGCGCAATCGATCAAGAAGATCGCTCAATCGATCGCCCGACCATCTCGATCGATCGGTCGTTTTGCTCGATCGATCGAGCGCACTGTTCATCGTCACCCATATTTGCCCAACGTCGTGGGATCGATTGAGCCCACTTGCCGATCGATCGGCGAGCTCTGAAATAGTCCAAAAATGGCGTTTTTTGAGCTAGAACCTCCAGAAAAACAATCCCAACACCTAATACACCCCAAATCCTCAACAAGAAACGATAAATCCTTCCCAAAACATAATAACCAAAAATCTCCAAAAATCCAAAACTCGATCCCAGCTCTATACTTAAATCAAATACAATAAAATTACTATCATATCGAAGATAAAAGAGAGGGGAAGAGTATTACCAAATTATCTGCTCGAAAATCCATCAAGAATTGAGCCTCCAACGAATTCCTTCTTCAAGGAAAAAGGGGAAGGGGAAAGGGAATAGAGAGGGAAACGTGAGGGAGAGAGAGAGAAACAAAATGCGAACTGATTGAACACCAAGTCCATTTGGTATATATACTACCAATGCTCCAAAAACCCGAGTCTCAAATAGTCGCACCCTGACCCATTAAAAATCATATGTGTTCAATAATTATCTCTCACTCACTATTTTCATTACCAACCTCAATCAAAATCTCCCCAGATTCCAGATCCCACTACCAACACAATTCCAAGGTTTAATACCTCAATGAGAAAAAATCTCAACCTCTGGCCCAACGACCCCGATACCGGATTAAAATCCCCGGGAGTCTCAACACCGTAATTATCTCATAATTACTACACTTAAAATCCATTAAGGATTATAATCACTCCGGGATCAACACAATTAATTTCCGGATATCATATTGAAAAATAAAGGCTGGCAATCGATCTCCAGACAGCGCCGATTGATCACCAGCAGAATCCTAAATGTTATGGAAACTCTATTTTTCCATCTTTGGATAGATTTTTACCTACTATATCTGATTCCTACCCTATATACACCAATTGGGGACCTTAAATAAGAACATTCTTCATTATAATTCAGAATTGGTATTACGATAGTTTTTGTACATTCTTCATTATAATTCAGAATTGGTATTACGATAGTTTTTGTACATTTTATTGAGTATCATGTGTTTTTCTATGATTATTGCCATGATTGATGTGTTTTGATTATAAGATTGACCATCTAATGATTTTTACATGCAATATAATGCTTGGCCTTTGAAGCAATGTTGTTAAATTCTTAGGAAAAACACTTGACTAGATTAAGCATAGATGCTTGGATTATGTTGTCTAAGTTTCATCATTCTTTCTAGATTTGAAAGCTATTGTTAATATTTATCTGAACTGTTGTTGTTTTATCGATATAACGATACGTGTTAATTAGAACATTTGGGCTATTTTAACTAGGCATAAGGTAAGATAGGAGTTGAATCTCTAATGATGAATATTCAAGTAAAATTACATATTTTGTGATACTCGATGATTGAATGCATAATTCCAAGGTAAATTCGAATGAAAAAGCAAGAATCGCTTTTCTCATAATTTAATCACTTTAGTTTAATTTTGCTAATTAGTTTAATTCTTAGATATTTGTTAGTAATAGTTTAATTCATATCCAAAACCCCCCTTTTACTATTTGCTTGCATAATTAACACAAAAATACGTCATTCCTCGTGGGATCGATCCATACTCACGCTACTATATTACTTATTGCTATTAATTTGAGAGGGTTAATTTGGGTGTACGCGATAAATACTAACAAATTTTTGCGCCGTTGCCGGGGAAGGCATTGTTATTTTTTGTGTTAATTTTTTATTATTATCCCGCACTACTACTTTGGTTTGTTAATGAGTACAGGTGAAACGTGTGATCACAAATATAATTTCCAATACGATCCTGAGATTGAGAGGACACTACATAGGAGGAGAACAGACGCTAGGCGATTGGAAGAAGAATAAGAGAGGAACACGATGGCTGCGAATCAAAGTTTGAGACAACTAGCGAATCCTACCTTGGATCAACAACTTCTCTGCATCACTTTCCCTGCTCTTGCAAAACGTAAATTTCAAACTTAAGTCTAGATTAATTCGTTTACTACCTTTTTTCATGGTCTTGCAGGTGAAAACCCCCACAAGCACTTGATGAAACTTCACGTGGTGTGCACTACTATGAAGCCGTATGGCGTAATGGAGAAGCAAATTAAACTGCGAGCCTTTCCATTCTCCTTGAAGGATGCTGCTAAAGATTGGCTATTCTACCTACCCTCCAGATCCATCACCACGTGGACTGATTTGCTAAGAGTCTTCCTTGAGAAGTATTTTCCAGCTTCGAGGGCGACGAACATAAGGAAGGAAATTTATGGTGTGAAGCAATACCATGAGGAGTCATTGCACGAGTATTGGGAGTGTTTCAAGAAGTTGTGTGCAAGCTTCCCACAACACCAGATAAGTGAACACAATTTAATTCAATATTTCTATGAAATTTACTTTCTGCTAACAGGATGAGGCAAGCGAAAGAGCTTTCATTGATAAGACACCGGAGGAGGCAAGGAACTTAATAGCATTAATGGCTGCCAACTCCCAACAACTTGGACAAGCTCGACATGGACAAACGCCGAGACAAGAGGTAAACGTATCTAACCTTGAACAACAACAAATTTACTCATCCTCTCTTGTGCGTCATCTTAAAGGTGGTAATGTGGGGAAGATGAATCCATGTGGAATTTGCCTAGCCATGAACCATGCCACTGAGGCATGTCCCTCCCTACAAGAGACATCCACTAGGTACGTGAGCACAACGGGCGGGTTTTCGGGTCCACCGCAAAAGTGCTATGACCACCCATCGACCAACTACAACCAAGATTGGAGGGACCATCCGAACCAGAGCTATGGGAATCAACAAATGCACCAACCTCCACCCTATAGACCGCCATTTTAGAGGCCTCCACAGCCGCCAATGCATGCTGCTGGTGACATGTTAGAAAATATGCAATTTCAACAGGAAACAAGGGAGAGCATTCAAAGCTTGACTACACAAATTGGGCAATTGATAGAGGGAAGAATATCCAATGGGCTTCCTTCACAGCTAGTGGTGAACCCTAGAGAGAATGTGAGTGCCATCACTTTGAAGAGGAGTGAAGATGAAGATGATGAGAAGGTGGCACTGACGCCACCCGGACAAAAAGAGGAAAAGGGAAAAGGACAAGAAGGACATCGAGGAGCCAATGCAAGAAGAGGAACCACGAGGTATGTCCCCCCCAACTTCGTGAATATAAAATTGAACCCGATTCCCATTTTCTTTGGAGGTGAATAGGAAAGATAGCGGCATCAAGGGACTATATGAGACATTTCGGAGGTGCGAGGAAAACGGTCCACTGTGTGATGCCATAAAGAAAGTGCCTCGATATGCGAGATTCCTGAAGGAAGTTTGGAAGCTGATAGGAGCAAAGAACGCAAAGGGGGTGCCCCGAGATTGAGATAAGTGAGAATGTTTCTGCGGTCATCCATAGAAGCATTCCCACAAAATGTTAGGACACTGGTATGTTTTGTATCCCATGTGTGGTTGGCAACACCAAGATTGATAAGGCGATGCTAGATTTAGGAGCTTCCATTAATGTCATGCCTACTCAATCTACACTCAACTGAAACCTGGACCTTTGAAATGAAATAATACTGTGATACAATTAGCTGATAGGTCCTTGGTTATTCATAGGGGGTAGTAGAGGATGTACTTGTACACGTAGATAATTTAGTTTTCCCCGCTGATTTATATGTCCTAGACATGGAAAATGGTGATCCATCTAGCCCCATCTTATTAGGGAGACCATTCTTGAAAACCTCTAAGTCCATAATCGATGTCAATAGTGTAACTTTAACTATGGAGTACACTGGTGAGATGGCGAAGTTCAATATCTATGAAACCATTCAAAGTCATGAACACACTAGTTACTCTGTTGATAGCACTAAGCATATGGCACAAGATGATTTTGAATTTGATGAATTGTGTGATATAGAAAAGGCTACTGGTGGCCTTGTTGACAAAGGAGGTGCGATCTCAAATCTTATGCATAATTTTCATACCCTCGCTGCTTTATCTACTCATGATACTATTGATCCTCTATCTCATCATTACAGGATCCTACTGTTGAATGGAAACACCCTCCGGATCGACCACATCAATCAACAAATGATGGAGGAGGAACGAAGACTGATGATGACTCAAAGAAGAGCAAGACAAACTAACCAAATTTTAAAGGAATCAAGAAAATATTGAGGTTGAAGAAGAAAGATCGAGCGACACCGCAAAACCCACCTTGATCAAGGACTGGTGTCGGGCCACCGACGTTAAACAGAGACGCTGCTTGGGAGGCAACCCAATTGGAGTTAGTTTCCCTTTCCATTTCATTTAGTTAGACTTTTCTCTTTCCTTACAATTTTTACGTTGGGGACAATGTAAGATTTAAGTATGGGGGAGATATTAATGGTGTGTTATTTCTTTCTTATTATAAAATAAAAATAAAAAATTGAAAAATTTGAAAAATTTTGAGCTCATAGTTAGTAATGAACGCATTCTGAGAATCGCCACTTTGAACTCTAATACAAATTTTGCTTTGACTTAGTAGTTGATTATTTTGAGCACGATGTTGTCATGACTTGTGAAGTGTGAATAGCGTAGTGAAGATTGTGTGAATTTTGTGATAGTCTTAGGAAGTCTCTAATACATGCTAGAATTTAACTACATGCTCTTTGAGGAGTATGTCTAGGCTTCTTGCGAACATGAAAGTGATATAGGCAGTCTTTGATGCGTTTGAGCTTTCAAGCCTTCCATGTAAACAAAATCATCAATAGTACCCATGTTGAGCCTTAATGCAAAAGAACGGTTGTGTGCTAAGCATACAAAAGACTCACATTCAACATTCTTTGACTAGCTTATCATCCATCCCTAATGAGCTTAAATATATTTTATCCATACATTTGAAGGGAGTATGATGTGTTTCATTCACATGCACTTATATTATCATTGAATCATATATTTGTGAGCTTATTGTTAAAAGAATGAAATGCATGAAAGAAAATGAGATGCCTTGAAAAAAATAGAAAAACATGACTCCAAGGGGAGCCAATGCACAAGAAGAAAATCAGTGAGTTCAACCTTGAAAAAATGAACAAGGTTTGAAAAAATCATGCAAGAAGAGAAGTTTATATCGTGCATATCATTATAGTCTCATGTTTGATGCATCTTTACCCTTTCTTTCATAAGCCAATACCTAGGCCAAACTACAAGCTAATAAAGACCTACTTGATTTGTGTTTGCAAGTGGCTAAGATAGTGGAGAAGAGTGTGCAAGTGAGCTTATACTTGTGTTAGTGTATAACTTGAGCTATTGTGGGTTTACATTTATTGGATCTATAATTGGTGCATGACACTTGTTTATGACCACACACACACATTCGCTACTTTGTTAAGTATGAGATGTCTAGGGATTGAACTTTTTCCACTGTTAACTTTTCACCACCTTTCATTACTATGCATGTTTGAAATTGTTGAGACATTGAATTGTGAGGACAAGTTAGTTTGTTATGATACTATGAACCAACAAAAATATTGTAGTTTTGTCTGATATACTCGAGGTCAAGAAAAGATTGAGTATGCGAGAGTTTGATGTGACTATAAATAGACACATCTATTGTGCTTAATTGTCTGCGATTTGGTATGTTTTGATGGATAATTGGATACATATGCTACCTAATCGTATATTTGTGTAAATGTAGGTGAAATCGAAGAAATCGAGCTAACAAGGGCAAATAAGGATCAAGAAATGCATTGGAGTTGACAAGAGATCAAAGTAGACCAAAAAAAATGCATAAAAGTGGAAAACGGAAGCCGCGATCAGTCGCCAAACGAAACGAGCCAACAAAAATCAAGGCTCGGCAATTGATCGACAAACATCCGGGATTGATCCGCGATCGATCGCCGAAACACACCGGACAAAAAATTTAAAGACTCGTTATCGATCGGCAAAAAGTGAAGATCAATAGCCAAAGCTTTCTGGTTGAAAAATAAAGGCTAGCAATCGATCGTTAGCCAGCGCCAATCGATCGCTAGCAGAATCCTGAATTTTATGGAAACTCTATTTTCCATCTTTGGATAGGGATTTACCTACTATATCTGATTCCTACCCTATACTTAAATTGGGGACCTTAAATCAGACCATTCTTCATTATAATTCAGAATTGGTAGACTTTAGAATAATTTTTATAGATTTTCTCTCAAACCTTTGAAGAACAACTTGAAGAACGAAGAACGAAGATGGAAGTGACGCTCTAATTCTTTCTTTTTCTTTTAGTTTAATATTTTCTAGATTAGTTTTGATTGTTTTTGATTTAGTCATGAGTGTTTGAACACTTTTGATTCTTGGTTGAATGAAGACAATACCTTGGAATTTATGTTTTTCATGAGATGTTTGTTCTTTTATTAATTTTTATTGAGTATCATGCGTTCTTCTATGATTTTGCCATGATTGTTGTGTTTTGATTATAAGATTGACTATCTAATGATTTTTACATGCAATCTAAAGCTTTGTCTTTGAAGCAACTAAGATTAATAATTGCTTGTTGTTAGTGTTGTTAAATTCTTAGGAAATTATGTTGTCTAAGTTTCATCATTCTTACTAGATTTGAAAGCTATTGTTAATATTTATCTTAACTGCTGTTGTTTTAATCGATATAACGATACGTTTAATTTAGAACGCTTGAGCTATTTTAACTAGGCATAAGGTAAGATAGGAGTTGAATATCTAATGATGAATATTCAAGTAAAAATTACATCTTTTGTGATAATCGATGATTGAATGCATAATTCCAAGTTAAAGTCGAGTGAAAAACCAAGAATCAATTTTCTCATAATTTTAATCACTTTAATTTAATTTTGCTAATTAGATTAATTCTTAGATATTTGTTAGTAATAATTTAATTCATATCCAAAACCCCCCTTTTACTATTTGCTTGCATAATTAACACAAAAATACGTCATTTCTCGTGGGATCGATCTCTACTCACGCTACTACATTACTAAATTGCTATTAACTTGAGAGGGTTAATTTGGGCGTACGCAATAAACGCTACAAAATTTTGGCACCGTTGCCGGGGAAGGCATTTTTATTATTTTTTGTTAATTTTTTTTATTATCCCGCACTACTACTTTTGTTTTTTAATGAGTACAGGTGAATCGTGTGATCACAAAGATAATTTCTAATACGATCCTGAGATTGAGGGACACTACATAGGAGGAGAAGAGACGCTAGGCGATTGGAAGAAGAAGAAGTAGAGAGGAACACGATGGCTGCGAATCAAAGTTTGAGACAACTGGCGGATCCTACCTTGGATCAGCAACCTCTCTGTATCAATTTCCCTGCTCTTGCAAATAACGTAAATTTAAAACATAAGTCTGGATTAATTCATTTACTACCTTCTTTTCATGGTCTTGCAGGTGAAAACCCCCACAAGCACTTGATGGAATTTCACGTGGTGTGCACTACTATGAAGCCGGATGTTAAAGGAGGAGCAAATTAAACTGTGAGCCTTTGCCATTCTCTTTGAAGGATGCTGCTAAAGATTGGCTATTCTACCTACCCTCCGGATCCATCACCATGTGGACTGATTTGCAAAGAGTCTTCCTTGAGAAGTATTTTCCAGCTTTGAGGCGACGATCATAAGGAAGGAAATTTATGGTGTGAAGAAATACTATGAGGAGTCATTGCACGAGTATTGGGAGATTTTCAAGATTTTGTGTGCAAGCTGCCCAAAACACCAGATAAGTGAACACCTTTTAATTCAATATTTCTATGAAGGTTAACTTTTTGCTGACAGGAATCTCGTGGATGCGGCAAACAAGAGAATAGAGATACATGTCTTGATTCTTAACGCTTCATCTTCAATCTCGACCTCCCACTAATTCTAAAGATTTTACATTTAAATCGTGCAAACAAGAGAATATAGATACAAATCCAGGGTGGGATGCATCAAAAAACAGATAGAGCAGGCTTGCAGGCCCGATAACCAAAAATCATAATTATAATGAAACAATAAAAACCTAAACATTCACCTAAACACATTGGTCAATGCCCCCATAATCATCCATCATGCAATCACATCATATGTAATTAAATATTAAACTAAACAATTACATCATATGTAATTATAATAATCACATCACATGTAATTAGAGCACAATAATTAATTTATCATTTCACCACTAATCATGTTATTAATTGAAAATAAAACTAACAAATTAAATAAAACAATTTTATTTAATTTATAATTAATTAAATTTCAATTAATTGGTAAAATATCTATTTTACCTTTCAAATCATAATATTAATCAAAATAAATTAAATGAAACATTTTCATCTAATTTTCAATAATTTTGTAAAATCTCTATTTTACATATAATAAATTAAAAATCATATTTAAATTAAATTTTTATGATTTGTTATTTGAAATAATATCGGAAAAATATCTAAAAACACCCAAAATTAATTTATGGACACCAAACTAATTTGGATCCAAAATAAAAAATTTAAAACCAAATCCTCAATTTGATTCGATAAATCGGCCAGAATAAAAAAAATTAAAAATCAAATTTTACTGTTCATCGTCCCACCAAATTGGCTAGGGTTTCACAAACCCTAACCATAACCACCTGCGCCGCCACCATCTCAACCAGCAGGTTCTGTAACAATTGCATCACTCACTACCCACTGGCCACCAGAAGGGTCCGTTTTGACCAAAGGTGCGGCGGGAGAAGGCTAGTCGCGACCTCTCATAAACTTTTGAGAAGATGGTCGCAAAAATACAGATTTAGGCGCCGTGCACGCATAAAAATACCAGCGACGAAGTCTCGCACTCTTTCTAAGGCTACGCACAGTGGTGGCCTTAGAACAATTCTCCGCTGCATACGCCACCGTGCCAGGGCCGTCGGAATCTGTTACAGAACGTGGAAAAATGGCATGATTTCGAAAACGATGAACATATGGGTTTCAATCAAAAATTGATTTTAATTGATATTCTATATTTTTCTGGATCCGTAATTTCTGAAATTTTCGAACATGATTAGCATCGATTGGGAACGATCTAATAAAAAAATAATTTTCAAATACATGAATCAAAGCGTAACCTGGCTCTGATACCACTATTGGGTTTTCGTACCCCGACGTCAGATCCAAATGCAGCGGAAATGAAATAATAAACAGATCTAACCCGGGGACGGATCGATCGCGCCTGATTCATATATTACATCATGTGCAAATATCAAATATAAAAGCACAAAAAGGAATTACCGATAACATCAAAATAAATCTGTATGATGTGATCCCTCGGGTCCAATCAACCTGACGAAATCTACAAGCTCGGCACCAGTGCTAGTGTGATGACGACTTATGAGAGTATTGAATGGTATGGTTCTAACCCTAAGTGATGTTATATTTATAGTTATAATCTGCTAATCGGGCCAGGGTTAAAATAAAGCCCATCGGGCCAACGTTTGGCTTGTAGGACATTTATGCTAACAGTCAGTGCCTCATCAAAATACATTGGATTGTTTGAAAAAACACGATCAAACAGCTCGGGCCTCAGTCCCTTCAAGAAGTGTCTCATCGTAGCATGAGCACTAGCCGAAATATAAGGTACATACCTTAGTAAAGAAGAATACTGAAGGGCATAATCGGACACTGACATATTTCCTTGTCTCAGATTTTTAAACTCGCCCTTCTTCAATTGTCTTACAGCAGCTGAAAAGTACCTGCTAAGGAATCGAGTTCGAAATAACTCCCATTCAATGACCTACCCTTGCGTTCTCACTTCTAGCACGATCGATCTCCACCACATTGAAGCTTTCTATCAAGTTGGAACTCTGCCAATCTCACTTCTAGCACGATCGATCTCCATTCTCCAGATCCAGTCCCCTCAAATCTAGGTGGATGGACCCAAGAATTGAGTTAGATTCAACTCTCCCTGCAATAACTGCAGGTCATTGGTCCTTGCCCCAGGTGTGGCTGATATAGAGGATTCGCTTGTCCATGGGCAGCATTGATGCTTGAAGCATCTCCCATACCTTCATTAGTAGGTTCATCTACTCTGTCTTCCACATTGTAATTCAATGTTAAACAACAACATTTGACAGAATATATTTACCTCACCGATCACAGTTATCACAGCATAGCATAACCAGCTATAACATTCAATCTCATAAACACATGCATATAATAATGCATTGTTCAATGTACAACATGCATTAAGAGTCATCCTATTCGACTCTAACCACCAATTCTAATCATTGGTTCAAGCCCATCTAACACTCCTCTCAAGTCATACTAGACCTGGAACGATCCCATAAGCCAACCTGGCTCTGATACCACTAATGTAAATAACACGAATACTTACTCACTAATAAAATGGAAAATTTGAAATTTTGACAGGAATCCCATAAATTTGTTTTTCCAATTTATACATGGTCACCACCTAGATCACATCAGTCTTATGCACGAGCGGATGCGGATGCGGATGCGCTAGTGCGTCAATTTTTAAAAAAATTGAGTGCGGGTGCGCCTATTAAAAATAAATAAATAAATATATATATACATACACACTGATAAAATGAAGTTAATCACGCATAACATACATCATATTTAACAAACTTACATAATTATTATATTATTTACAAATTTACTATATGAAGTTCTTAACAACTTTGGTGTTTGCAGCTTTACCATTCTTAAAAGGCATTAAAATTAGATTTTATTGAAGGATCTAACATTTGCAGCTTTGCAAAATGTTATAGCCAGTGATACAAGGTATTTGAATCTTGTATTTGATCGTTCTTCTAGTAAGGATCCTCCAAAAAATATATTTTAGAAAATGAAAAAATGAAAATGAAATAAGTATCAAAATTTTGTTTTATTTTAAAATATAAAATAACGAATTTGAAAAATGAAACCAAATTGTACATATATATTTCAACATGTTTGATAATAGTATGAATTTATTAAGAATGACTCATATTATTTCCGTAGACTTATATTATTACCTTATGAAATGACTAATATAAACATTTAAATTAAATCAATAAAAATAAAAGTTTTATTATAAAGTTCATTCTATTAATTTTCATGCAAAAAATTAAGATATCAAAATTATTATTATTTACTCAGCAAAAATGTTACAAAATCACAGATTTATCATACTTTCTTTTATCACATATTTTAATCTTTCATATGTTATTATAAATTTTCATTATTCATTACATAATAGTGAATATTATCTATCTATATATTTATCATATAATATAATTTTCTTACCAACCTGAAGTACCTAAAAACCATGATCTAAACCCAAAATCGGAGATTTTTTTTTTATCGAAAAACAAATTGGAGAATTAAGGAAGATTAACAAGACTAAGTAACTTAATGCGCGACTTAGTAAATCTTAGTGCACGAATTAGGAATTCTAAGTGTGCGAACTATAAAATCTTAGTGCGCGAATTAGAAATTCTTAAAGCATGAACTAGAAATTCTAATTCGCCTTAATGCAGCGCATGCGCACCCAGTTCGTCAGTTCGCGGCCGGAGCGCCAGTTCATGGAGAGGGGGGTAGGAGGATTATGTGACTTAGGTCACCACAACCCATACAATGAGATTCCTTCTACTAATATTTCATTACTTACACAAGTTTCCAAATCATTATAACAATCATAGGAGTATTTCAAAAATAGCATTTCATGTCTCTAGTACTGACATCAGAAGAATACATTAACAACTTTAATACCAAACATAATGGCAAGCAAAAACATGACTATAATAGTTCTATGTTCCTAGTCATGACATCAACCCAAAATGATCTTCTGATTATCTTCTAGGCATGACAATCCTATCACTCCCATGCCATCCAAAAGTCTATCTTGCCACCTATTCCTAAAGGACAATTCCCACACATGGTGAGAACAACAACAATATTCATAATCACAATGAATAAAATTACATACTTAAAACAATAAGATGTAATAACACTTCATATAGAAAATGTACCACACTTGATCCTTTAAATTTTCCATGTTCTCAACATAATATAATTTCATATCGGTACACTTATCGATATACTCATCGCTAATATAATAGTGGTACCATAATACTCATCATTAATAACATATCGGTCCAATAATACTCATGGTAATAACATAGCGGTCCGACAACACTCCTGCTAATAACATAGCAGTTTAATAATACTCATTGCTAATAACATGGAGGTCCAACAATATTCATCGCTTATTCCATAAGCACTACAATTTAGCTTAAGCAATTAAGCATAACTCAATAACATCTCATTGCTCGTACGTCACTACGTACCTGTTGGTCCAAGTTTTATATCAGGCTATCCTCCTCTATGTCCATAGGCCTGAGCATGATCTACATTAATTCAACAATGCAAATATAAATTCTTTAACAAAGCCTTTAAATTATTAAACTTCACTTCATTAGTATAACTCTTATGCTTCATATCATAATCTCAAATCCAAACAATAATCATCTATGGGCCAATAGAATCTTCCCACAAATTGATAAGTTGAATTTGTTTTTTAAAACTACCAATACTGATCGATCAGTAGAGCTCAAAATCCCAACCTCCGCCTACGCACTTCACCAATCGATCGGTGACTCCTCACCGATCGATCGATGAAACACCAAAATTTCTCCCTTTTGCTACGAAAAGCACCGATTGATCGGTATATTGCTTCCGCTCGATCGGTAGACCCTGAACTACGAAAAAACCATTTTTATCTCCTCAAAACTTCACCCAACTCAAAATCATCAATACCTCCACCTCACTATAACACCAACTTCCACAAACCAAACTATTATAACAATAACATCAACAAACCATAACTTTAAAACTCAACATCATTAAATTCAAAAACCACCAAACTCCATTAAATATACATTTAAATATCTCAAAAGCTAAGAAAAGAGTAATTCAAGCACAAATGCAACTTACCCCTAAGATTTTAGAAGGAGTTTGAGCTTGAAAATCCAACTTTGGAGATTTCTCCTTCCTTGGTGATTTTTTTGGCGTGAAGAATGAAAGAGAAAGGGATTGGCTGTGTGTTAGGGATGAGTCCAAGACTTTAAAAAAGTCTTCACAAATTGTCCAAAAATCCCTTATTAAAAATTGGTTTACAAAATCTACCCACTATCAATCATACTACTAATTCAAGGCCTCAATTTCATTTACCACGGTTAATTTAAGCATTAACATAACACAAAAAAATCAGGCATCAAACCTCAATTGTCTAGTAAAGTAAGATATCCAATGAACCAGTATATGTCGACACATAGCTTGTCACAAACGAATCAGTCATTTGTCAATCAATTATGTGATGCCCAGAACTTAGTTGCCTTAATTGAGTTAAGTTTAATGCGATAGTTGGGAGATAATTATGGATAAGCATCATTTTGTATTTAGACTTAGTTCGAGATAAATCGAGTAGGGTTTAAAATATTATGATTGAGTCATAATTTTTGAAAAGATAAAGGGTCTAGATAAATTATGTGATTTGAACTCAGTTTTGAGATAAATCGAGTATGATTGGATTGTGTAAATTAATCTTGAAGTTGGATGTTAAATTGTGAAGTTGATAAAATAAATTAAAATAGCATGGATTAGAATATAAATATTCATGTTGGTATATTGTGGGGTTAATGAATTGGTCAAGTGATGCATTGGGTATATAAGGCATTTACATGCCCAAAATCCTACAAAAAACACATACATTTACCACTTTACACCTACAAAACCTCTACTTCTCACTCTTCCAAACCCTTCTCCCCTTTCTTCTTCAATTGTGGAGAGGCTTGTATTCAAGAACAAATCTTGTTTATAACTTGATTTTTGGTGTCAAATAGGTATGATATTTATATTTATGAGTTGTATTTGAAGTTTGGAGGGTAGTTTGATAACTTGACGATGGAATTTTTGTGGGTTTCAGGTGGAAGAGGTAAATTGTTGATAGGGAAAGAGTTATCTTTTATGATGAGTATGTTTATAGTTTTTGTTGAAATGTTGGAGGTTTATTATGTGGTATGTGTGTGTGATGGAGTTTATGCACAAAAATGGAGTTTTTTAGCAAAAACAGAGTGCCGCGATCGATCGCGAGGCAATGATGAAACTTTTTTGGCAGATGCATAGTGCCACGATCGATCGCGAACTGGACTGCGATCGATCGCGGAAGATCGAAACTTGGCTTTTAATTTTGAGATCTCGTGATCGATCGCAAGATGTCTAGCGATCGATCGATCATGATTTTTGAGGAAATTAGTTAAGTTGTGGGGATTTTGAACTATGATATTTTATGGATGAATTTTTATGATGTTTAGCACATTCTAAAGAAATCTTGAACAATGGAATAAGACTGCGTGAAATGAATCTTAGAAAAGAATATACTACTTGATTGAGTTAATTGATAACTCAAGTTAAGAAATGATAAAATGGGATGATTGAGTAGTATACGGAGTACGATTAATCGTGACTGATTATGATAGGAAGCATGACGGATTTGTATGATATATGTGTTCTAGTTGTGAGTTATTGTGATATCCGGAAATTAATTTTAGTAATTCCGATTTATCATATTCATTAATTGAATTTAATTGTGGTAGTTATGAAATAATTATCGAATGAGGTTTTAGGGGATTTTTTGATCATCCGGTGTTGGATTTGTTGGATGCAAGGTTCGAGAATTTTATGATCGTTGGTGGGTTGAACCTTGGAATTGTGTTTGTATTAGGATTTTGAGTTGGGAATGTTGGATTGAGGTTTGAGATGTTTTTGAGCGAGTATGAGTTGATTCATTGAACACATTTGGTTATTAAAGAGTTTGATACGAGTATTTGAGACTCGGGTTTTTGGAGCCTTGATATTATAAATATCAAGTAGACTCGGTGTTCAATCATTTTGCACTCGCTTCTCTCTCTCCTCTTCACCGCCTTCCCCTTCTCTCCTCTTCCCTCTTTCCCTTTTTTCCCTTGAAGAAGAAATCGATGGAGCTCGGTTTTGGGTTAGATTCTTGAGAAAATTGTTGGGTAATCTTCTTCCCCACTCGATTATCTTTGTTTTGATAGTATTTTTGTAAGTTTTGGTTATGATTTTTGAGGTTTTGTTTGACTCTCGCTTGGGAAGAGGTCGGCAGGAATCATTTGAGGAGACGTCTAGCAATTCAGTGATGAACTGATTGCGGTGGTAAGAATGTTTGACATTGTTTGCTGAGCTATCCGAATTCCTTACATAGGATGTAGTTGAGTCTATGGAAGAGGAGTTCATTGATGAGTGTAATCGATAGTTATCCTTGTATTAGAATTATTGATTCTAAGGGGTAAACAAGTGATAATCAGGACTCGAATTCGTTTGGTATTGGATCTTGACACACATTGCGAGAATACAATTGAGCATCAGGCATGTTCTCTGTGGATTACATTATGTTGTGAATTTTTGGTAGTTCGTTGTGGCCAAGATATGATTTCATGAAACACACCGATGTTAACATCTGTGAAGATGTGCATTTGTGTTGATCGGTGCAAGTCGTAACTTTGGGAGATTTTTCTATCGATGACCAATCGATCGGAGGAACGAGCGATCGATCGGTGGAGGCGAGTGATTGATTAGCCGATCCAACCGATCGATCGATAGGTAAGGGACGATCGATATGTAGAAGGGATTTATTGAAAAATATTTTACTAATCAGGTGTCGACGTACGCTTTGCCCAAGTCTTTTATGTGCTTATCATCATGATTGGATGATATTTATGGATGTTAAGTACTTGCTTGAGTGTGTGATGGTGTGCACATAATTCATAGTGAATTATTGATTGTGTGTAGCGAATAATTCACCAGATCTCGGGGCGCAAGCTAGGAGTGACTCTTGCAATTGGACTATAAGGTACGTGTGACGTACGAGCATATGAAAATGTATTATTGTTACAATGAATAATATATTCACGTTATATTTGTAGAGGCGTACACGTATTGAATGACTACAATTGTTGAATAATGTGTATGCAGGTATTGAGGGCACCAATGAATGATGTTATGAATTGTCGAGGATGTCTAAACATGTTGTCAACTTTAAGGTACGTAGTGACGTACGAGCAGGTATGTGTAATGTTAATTATGAACTATGAGTCGTAAATATATGGAAATTTGATATGTGGTAAGTTAATGATGCGGGGCCTCGTCATTCTTAGTCCTCAATTATACATTTAATGAAGTAAATCACATATCTTTACTTATCAGGATTAAGATACTATTACTACTGATCAAGATTTTCACTATGTCTTTCGCTTACATAGTTCATATACATCACATCTTGGATATCATTTACACATCACAATTCATTCAATCTCGACCAGTTTAACTCCTAGCAGCTGAAGGTAGAATCACAATCCCGGCTTCCCCCCAGCTATGAGTCCTTACAGAACAACCACGCAAAACATACGTATATAAATGATATCCAATATTAATGTAATGCATAAATACCGTATACACAACTTCCTGTAATTCATGCGTTTGCAATACTCCTCTCTGGTTGTTCCTGTACATACCCCAAAACACAATATACATCATGATACAATTGGCCACATATGTCATGGCATATCTCATTCAACATCCTGTTATAACGGGACCGATATGATATGCCTCTCAGCTTAATATCTCAGTGGCTTAGCCTTCACGTCCCATATTAGCAGCACATATCATAATACCATCCTCACACATTATAACGGCTATATTGTATGCCCAACAATGGCATACTCATCACGGCATTAACTATATACCTCAACAACATCAATATACAACATGCCCAACAATGGCATACTCCTTATGGCTTCAACTATATGCATCAACAACATAAATATACAACATGCCCAACAATGGCATACTCCTTATGGCATCAACTATATGCCTCAACAACATTGTGCCTCACAGCACCAATCACATATGATATTCACAATAATCTCATATCTCAATCAACAAAACATCATCATCATATATAATGATCATAAATGGAATATCAATACTTGTACGTCATCACGTACCTATCATGCTGTACAGAATATAGAAAATCAGGAGTTAACGCTTAACCTCCTTTCTGACCCGTCCTTTGTGATGGTGCACACAAAGCTTTGAATTCACTTCCCAAAATTGACAGCTTGATTTCTACTCTTACTCGAAGAAAAGAAGTAAGAATAAGCAAGGAGATGATGATGAGCTTGTGTAGAGATTTGCTAGGTGTTAGAAGGTGAAGTGTGAGTTTATCAATCTGATATTAATGTTATATAACCTCCAAAACTACCAAAACTCAAGCCACATGCATATGAAATGACTCTCAAATTCAAATGCATTTTCAACTCATATTCTTCTATTGTTTACTAGCACCAACTCACATTAAATTCCAAGTCACATTATATATCTTTGTTATCTCATTATGTGTGGTTCATCCTCTTTTCTACCACATGAATTCTCTTGCTACACATTCAACAAGCCATGTCAAGTGTGCTTCATGTAGTCTAACATGTATTACAACAATTCTAGCAATGCCATATAGTTGGTCCTATTTCATGCCATTTCAGAGCATACTTTATTTATCACACATAAACATCATTTCATTGTTTTCAACTATGTTTCATTCATTGCAACATAACCATTAGTCCTTTCATTCATTTCATCATTCATACTCGGTTCAACCCGAACCCGAGTCCACATCATACATTATCTCATAATTACCCAATAAGAAAATAAAACATGTACGAGTCATATCGAGGGATCACAACTCTCCCCTACCAAAACGATCTCCGAATATTGGCGTATCATATACTTACTCTGTCGTGCACTTCATCGTTTCAACATTCCACTTATCACAGTGACTTTTTATTAATAAGTACCCAATAAGTACCACTGTACTTTGTAATTGACAGCCTGCTCCCGTCAAGATCCGAACTGGTCGTGTCATACACATACAATTCATATGTATCTCATTGTACATTATGATTCATACGTCTGTCATAAAACACAGTACATATAACAATCACTGAGAGTGGCAATATCCAACGGTATGCCAATGTACCAACACAGTGGACCACAACATATAGTCCATATATCTTAACAATATTTGTCCTCTTATGTGAGTTTCGCACCTGATCTTCTTCAAGCAAGGTGAACAATCTACCAAACTGGACCAGACCCTTTCACAAAACAATGTTCCATAATACATTGACGCATCAATGAATATAAATGAGATACAAGACTAATCAACAATAGTCCAACATAAGAATGACAAATATCCTGGACCATACACCACTATCGTATAGTGCCGCTGATATGTCACAAATTGATCATTCATCGCATTTTTTAATCATGCACAGATGTACTCAACGTGCCACACAAACCATTTAACTGTACACCAATACACGGTATCGTGTCATATATACATCATAAATAAAACATCAACTTTGAGGACTTCACCCTCACACCAATCTCGTATATGAAGAACTTCTCTCACATCAACAATTATGTGAACACATCTTGATCTCACCAAATTCAAGTAGTTCATTACTTGCAAACTACTATCTCACCAAATCAGATGTGAACAGAGCTACCCCCGCTATAACATCTCAACAACTTGTTCTTTACAATGCAATTACACAATGTGTCAAACGAAATGTTTCCATCTATCGCGATATGTCAAACCTGCACACAGTCCTAAATCTCCAATTCCATAACAACTAATGGAAACATCAAGAGATAAGGTACATCGGTTGCTAACAAAATGAAGCAACCCTCAACAATTAGACAACACAAAGATATTTCTACTCAAATGTCATCACTAGTGTTGGTTTCAACATTCTACCGTCACACTATCAAAACTTTGTACCAAACATGTAGTTCCATCATAAGCCATACACGATACTCCGTTGCATACCCACACATATATCACCATCAATAACCAAATGAATTTGAGTTCTAGTCATTTCTCACTGACCCCTGTGATTCTTCGAGTCAAATACAATATTCTCACATAACATTTATCCACACCATTTCCATGGTTAGATGCCATATTTACTCAAGGAAGTCATTCTCTCCTCAAACAAGGAGTAACCAATTCTATAATAAAATCCCTTTACATTAACTACTCCCTCGAGATTACCAGTCTCGAGGATATCACAAGCTCTTCCAAGAGGTCCATCAATCTACATACACTGCCCAATGATTAACAAACACACACATGCTGGCATATACAGCTTAACATGTTAAAACAAAATGCACAATCCAATTTCAACATGGATTTCTCCAACAAATCCATACGTCTTAGACATCGTTATCACAAGAACTCAACAATGTTGTTAATGATGCCAATCAGATATGTCACGATATCTTGTCATACTAGAAAACATCACCTGTCAAACTTGCATTGTCAATCAAACATTCAACACACATTACAATTCAAATGCATACCTGGTAATGCACGACTGCTCCTATCAAATCACTCTCACATCTTACTATGCAATGGGTATATATTCCAACAATGCTTGTGGAGTAACATAATAAGACTTAACCACGGTCATAATGACTCCGTAAAATGTCTCCCACAATTGCCCAAAATGATTACAGTAATGTTTAAGGCAATTACTTCGATATGACCATGCAATCAAACCCATAATGGCTCTACACCAGATATCAATCCCAACCAAAACTCGACAATATCGTGTTATCCACATATGGCCCACAACCCTGGTTACAATTCACCAGCACATCCCTAGTGTACAATTAACCCAATGGAGATCATACCCCATGTGATACTCGAAAATAACTAAATGAATTATGACTTGATTATGGTAATTATGGAATAATTACGTAATTGTAATTACGCTCGATATGGAGATAAACCGAGTATAGATGGCTTGTATTAATCAAATGAGAACTTGAGTAAAAGATGAATAAAATCTTGATGATTAAGGAAATGAGTTGAAGTGGAAAGGATTTGGGAATGATTATTCATGATCTTAGAGATTAAGGCCTAATTATCCTTGTTATAATCATGTTGCTAAACACTTGGATTAGTGTGATAAAGTTGATGGCAATAGATTGGACTTGAAGCACCTTTTTATCAACACAATCTGCACTCTCACACACACCACACCACTTTCACCTAAAAATCTCTACACTCCATCTTCCTCCTCCATTCATGCTATCTGAAAGATTTTGAACTTCCTCCCCAAGGACTTGGATTTGAAGAAGTGTAGAGGTGAGGAATCATGTTTTAAAGGATGTATTAAGTGTTGTTTGTGTTCTTGCTTAACATTTCCTTCCTACTTTTATTTTGAACTTAGATTGAAGTTCCTTGTTAGAAATTTAGCTTGATGTTGAAACTGAAGTATATTATGGTGTATTGGTGAATAATACATGAATATGTGCATGGTAGTTGAGATATTTGAATAATACATGTTTTATTGCCAGTGGTTTGTTGCTTGGTTTGTTGCTGGCAATAAAACACTTCCTCGATCGATCGAGCGGAAATCCGATCAATCGAGGCGACTTCTCAATCGATCGATGAGTCTTCTCGATCGATCGAGGAGGGTAGCGATTTGGTGCCAAGATTGATCACCCCACGACCGATCTAGCGCTGGGGGCCGATCGATCGCGAGGCATGGAATGGTGGAATTATTTGATTTGTGTTAAACTAATAGGATTTTTGGTACTTGAGTATTATGTGACTTCTAATATGTTATTGTTGGGTTGTGTAGAGCCTTCCCAAGCACAGGGCAACGAAGGGGATAATCAAGTGTCACATATTTTGTGGAAACGACAAACAGGTACGTAGAAAGATGTACGAGCAATTGGTGATGCAATTAATTATGCAATGTGCATTGATATGTGTTTGAGTACGTTTGGATGTTCCGTATGGTTGTTATATTCGAGCGAGGAATAGGGTACTTGCCGCTGTCATAAGAAGCGATGGAATTATGATACTTGCCGATGTCATCGAAGCAATGATTATGCCGCTGTCATGTAGAAGCGAGGGGAATTATATAATGCCGTTGTCATGTCGAAGCGAGGGGTACTAAAATACCGTTGTTATAACAAGACCGGAATAGTTGCGTTAGATATGTGGATATTAATATGTATTGTTACATATGAATAAAATATGGAGTTGAATACTTATATTATGAAGTGATGATTATGTACATGAGTTATGAAACAGGAACGACCGACGAGAATATGTTAATGCATCATTTCAGGGAGTACATGATAAATGTCTTATGCAATTATTTATATTATTGCGCTTGAGTTTTGTTAATGAACGATGTATTTGCTCATGGACGGTGTAGGAAATTTTGGCAAGGAAGATTGAGGCAAAGATAGAGTCTGGTGGGCTTAGCGACTTCATCAATATAGAAGGATGATGTTATTGTGATTATAATCTTTTGAACTAGTAGGATGAACTACTAATTATCACGTTCTTGTATTGAAGATGTAATCATTTGAATATGAATTTTGTAAACCCATCGAATGCCCGGTGTTATTAACATAGAACCTCATTTCTCCTTGTTTAATCAAGCACACTTATGTACAAATGAATGCTTAAGGTATTTGAGGCCTTACATTAGTGGTATCAGAGCAGTGGTTAGGTAACCAGGACTGGGAAATGGGTAGTGCTAGTGGATAGACTGAATAAATGTCCACTTATGAGCATGTTCATGTGTTTTATGCCATGTATAAGTATGTTATGCTGATGTGCTTGATAATGATTGATTGATTGTGTTTTGCTAACTAACATGGTTTAGATTATGCAATTGTTAACCATTATGTAACAACATGGCAGCAAGAATTGAGATAGGCAATGCATTAAGTGTTAATGCAAGTGATGGGCATACCAATCCTCTACCACTGCCAGCTGTGGGTCAAGAACCTACTGAGCAACAATTACTACCAGGAGAACTGAGTTTGACCCAATTCCTCGGATTCCGACCACCGATGTTTGAAGGGACTGAGACAGGGGAACAAGCCGAAGAATGGTTGGAAAGAATAGAACAGATCTTTGTAGCAACCCCTTGTGTAAAGTCTGCTTGGATCAGATTAGCAGAGTTCCAACTTGCCAAGAAGGCATCCATGTGGTGGAAGACAATAGTGATGGAACAAGAGGATCAAGGACATGAAATAAATTGGGGATTATTTAGAACTAGGTTACTAACCCGATACTTCTCAGCCGCTGCACGACAAGTTAAAGAAGATGAATTCCCCAAGTTGAAACAGGGCAATATGGCAATATCAGATTATGCTCTTCACTACTCTTTGTTACGCAGATATGCGCCTCACATCGCCACTAATACTCAAGCAAAGATGAGGCACTTCTTTAAAGGTTTGAGGCCCGAGCTATATGACAGGGTGATCACTAATGGCCCTACTTCATTTGACGACTCTCTCATACGAGCTGAATTAGTAGAGTTGGGAGTGGGTGCATATGAAGACTCAATACCCCCACCAGTGCCCCCACAGAAATCAACCCCTGATAGTCTGAAACCAAGAGGTGATCAATTTAAGTCAAGAGGAACTTCATCGTCTTCTAGATTCAGTGGTCGACGACCTGATTTTTGTCACATGGGAGACCGCAGGAGTAATACTCAATCAAATAGGGGACAGACGCAAGCAAGTAGGTTTGGAGGAATCAAGTGCTATCATTGTGGAGGACCTCATCCGATAAGGAAATGCACTGCTTGCTATGAATGTGGCAAAAAGGACCACATTGCTCGTGAATGTCCTAACCGTGGAGGACAACAAGACACTATAGAGAGATTCTCAGATAGAGCAGTACAACAGAGACAACAGTATATGCCGAGACAATTGGGAGGTCAAATGTCAGGACCGCCTCCGGGCCAGGTGTTTGCATTGACTAGAGAGCAGGCAGAGGTAGCTCCAGAAACAGTGATTGCGGGTAAGTGATCTTTAATTACTTACCCTGCCTTTATATTGATAGATACGGGCGCTTCCAATTCTTTTGTTTCTGTTGAATTTGTTAAGAAGTATCATAAATGCTCGTCTCTATTACCCACGTCTCTCCTTATCTTGACACCCACGGGAGAACACGACCACTAACCGGGTAGTATCCGATTGCCTCATTTATTTTGAGGGTGATAGCTTGAATACATACTTGATTGTATTAGAGATGAAATAATTTGATTGTATTGTGGGAATTGATGTGCTGAGCCGTGTTGGGATATGCCCTAAGACAAATCATTAGATGATTGTTTTGACATACAATGTTTATGATTTCTTAAATGGCAATTCATTATTATATATTATTCTTTTAACTGTGCAATGTGAATTAATATATATGTTAATGTCCTTAGAATAATATTGTATTATTCTTAAAGATGTCCCTAGTCAAGTATTATCATGAATAGGGATAATGATAATACGTAGAGACTAGTATGTGTTGATTGATGAATTGTTCATTGATATGAGATATCAAATCAACACATGGGTACATGTTAGAGAACGATGTACTGGACAGACCCACCATGAGAATGCAACATGGATAGTTATATGATCGCCATATGCAATTCTCATAGTGATAATAATGTATGTAATCCTTACGACTTGTGATCATCAGAGATCCCAACATAAGGAGTTATGTATCTTGATATCGTCAAACGTTACCCGTAACAGGGTAATCTATAAAGGCGACTATTGGATACACTACGAATTATGTAGAGGGATGTTGACTGATCGAGATAGGATTTGTCCCTCCTATATAACAGGAGATGTGTTTGGCCCTTGATCAAGTGAGAACTAAAATGCATGGCAATGCTCGAATGAGTCGATATGAGATATCGAGCTTATTCGTTTATTCTAGTTCTACTTTGGGATCAAGAAATAGAGATTGAATATACGAGTATGACTATTCCATGACTCGTGTTCAATCTAAACACAAATGACAAAGGGATTAAGTTACATGGTTAATATTATCACAAGTTCTAAATGTTATGTCGAGTCATTGACATTCTTGTAATTTGGGTAGCCTCGATGTGTTGCTAGACACCGCTCTTAGCTTGTAACGTAAAATGAGATTTTATGTCACTGCCAACATTACAAGATCCTATCGGGTCGCACAAAAGATTAAATCGATAAGGGAAATTAAATTCATTGGATGAATTAATTAATTAAGAAGTGTCTTAATTAAGTGATTAAAAGGTTTTAATTAAATCATGGATTTGGGCCCATAAGACTTTAAGAAAGTCTTGAACCTTAATTAAAGCCTTATAATATAAATACAAGGTTTTGATTAATTGTTAATCATACTTTCATATCATACTTTGATATTCAAAAACCTAGCCACCAAGACAAGGAGCTCTCGGCCGCCATCCTTCTTGCTTCACTCGACTTCTTTGTAGTCGACGTGAGGTAGAGTTAGTTGAGCGCCATCCTTTTGGTTTTGAACCGAGAGTTGAGTTTTGGTTCAAGAATAAGTCTAGCAACTTGTTCTTGAACATCCCTTTCGATTTGATCGTGTGGATACCGTAGAGGCAAGACCTTGGAGTGTTGCTTGTGACTCAGAGTTCGTTGGACGTGCTGCTCCGTGGAATCTGCTCAAACACGCTACAAGGGTGAGAATTTTGTAAACCTTTATCCGATATGAATCCCTATGTATAGATCCATTGTTCTAGTAATCCAAATATTTTATTCCGCTGCGCTGTATGCTCTAAGGATTACTTACAGTGGTATGAGAGCCGTGTACAAGGCTCATATCAGATTTATGTGGTTAAATAGTTTAATCATATTTAGATTAATATTGCATGCTATTTAAAACTGTATGAACATATATGATATGTTAATATCGAATTTGTGAAAATCATCGTAAAATTATATTTGATATAAATTGGCAAAAAATCGAACCATACATCACAAGTGTTCGGCCATCACCATCACAAATGACACACGGCTAACCACATGAGGGCTAGGGTTTTCGAACCCTTGGCTCGAGATGGCTTAGTCGTTGTGGCTAATAATTGTGCATGGAAGTGTCGAAACTTGATTAGGGTTTAGAACCCAATGGCTCGTGACGGCTAGCTCATGACGGCTAGGGTTTCGAACCCTAGTAGCCGTGCATGGGCTCGGCCATCGTCGCCTCTTTGCTAAGGTTTTGAACTCTTTGGCTCGATAATGGTTCAAGCATGCATGGATAAGTGGCTTCACCACATGAGAGCTAGGGTTTTTCGAACCCTTGGCTCGAGATGGTTGAGCCACCACCATGCATGAACTGACCATGATTCGTGGCTCAAGAATTCCGGCGTTTTCGATCAAGTTGGCTCGATGAAGACCAAGAAGTGGTGCACGGCGGCTAGGGTTTGGAACCCTAGCGCCGCCGCCGCTAGCAAAAGGCTCGGCCATGGGCTAGGGTTTCGAACCCTAGGCCCATGCCATGGTCCAGCCGTGGAGCATGGTTGGTTCGAACCATGGTGGTTCGTAGCTAAGTCGAAATTAGTTCGTGGCATGTGATGTCCCGAGCGTACGATAATTTTTCAAAATTCTATTTTACAGTTTTAATTAGAATTAAATTTAAAATGTTTAGAATTTAATTAATTAAATGTTAATGCATGTTTTATGTGTTGTTTGAGCATGGTGCGTGGTTATAACCCTTTGACCTATTAGATAGGATTTGTGGATGTTTGTAATTCATAATACGACCTGCGTGTCGTGCCTTCTCTATTTCATTCTAAATGTAATCCCTCCCCTATGTTCCCCTCGAATGTGAATCGAGGAATTCTATATCTTGTAAATAGTGTAGTTTATTTTATTGATGGTGATCAATGAAGATGGAGCATCGTGCCGGGATGAGGAGGCCATTCACAAATTGGAGCCAAAGGAAGGTGCTTGTGAAGTTACCTTAGGTTGACTCTTAGGATTTTCTCATTGGCTTGAGAAAAATTATTAGTAGGGGCTATAACCATGTCACGTTTAATTATGTATGTTGATGCATGATTTATCTTATGTTTTAGATTGATAATAGTATTACACATATATGTAGATATGTATACAACTATATGTAGTGGACATATTTTAAATTATCAAACTAATCATGAGATCAATAAATCCCTCTAAAATATTAATTTTTAGATGCCTTCCAAAATTAAAAGTACTCGTCAAAAAACTTCGATTGTACATGTGTGGGTTTGCCAAAGCAAAGCACCGTGGCAATCTTAGTAAGGCGCGAAAGGATAAATGTGATATCCGTTATACTTAAAATTGGGTACGACTTAACTAAGTTATCTCAATAGGATTGGGAAGTTAGAGGCATGGGTTGGATTATAATTCATTTGATGAATTGAACAAAGTGTTGTTCGTCCAACTATCCAAGAATTATATGTGATATAATTAACAAAGTGTTGTCTACCTAAACAACCGAGTCTTGGGCGATTAGCCAAAGCTAACTCAAGATTAGGGGAAATATGGATCTTGGCCCACTAAAGGTTTTGAGGGTTGATATTTTTAAACAAAATAGTGGGAGAATCATTTAATGTAAGACCATGTTAAATGATTAAATCATAAACTTATTTTGCATATTTATATTGTAGATATCCATGGCAACTAACAACGTAACAAGCATTTTATCACTGCGATCGGTCCTTGAGAAGGACAAATTAAATGGGACAAACTTCCTAGACTGGCATAGGAACTTGATGATAGTCCTCAAACAAGAAAAGAAACAATATGTCCTAGAGGAACCCTTGCCCGCTGAGGAACCTCCCCTAACAGCTACAATAGCTGATAAAGATGCTTACAAGAAGCATCAAAGTGACGCACTTGATGTTGGGTGCCTTATGCTTGCCACCATGAACTCTGAGCTTCAGAAGCAACATGAGGAAATGGAGGCGTTCGATATGATCGAACACTTAAAGCAATTGTACCAACAGCAAGCAAGACAAGAGAGGTATGACGTCTCTAAGGCGTTATTTCAGTGCAGGATGGTAGAGGGAAGCCTAGTTGGAACTCATGTGCTCAAGATGATTGGGTACATTGAGAATCTGGACAAGCTGTGTTTTCCATTGGACCAAGAGTTGGCCACCGATGTGATCTTGCAATCGTTGCCTGAGAGCTTCAGTCAATTTGTAGTAAATTACAATATGACTGACATGGAAAAGACTCTACCACAATTGCTTGGTATGTTGAGAACATATGAAGCAAATACAAAGAAGACTAAGGCCACAAATGTTCTTATTGTGAATAAGGGCAAAGGAAAGGCCAAAGCTAAAGGCAATAAGAAAGCAAAGAAGGTCTTTGTTAAATCTAAGCCAAAGTCTTATGCACTGAAACCAAAAGGAGGGATAGCAAAGGAACGGAACTGTTTCCATTGCGGTGAGATCGGCCATTGGAAAAGAAACTGCAAAGTATATCTGGAGGGTCTAAAGAAAGGAAGTGTGACTTCCACTTCAGGTATTTTTGTTATAGAAGTCAATTTATCTACTTCTTCATCATGGGTATTAGATACTGGATGTGGATCTCACATTTGTGTAAATGTGCAGGATCTAAAAAGGAGTGGGACGTTGGCAAAAGGTGAAGTTGATCTCCGAGTTGGAAATGGAGCAAGAGTTGCTGCATTAGCTATAGGCGATTATTGTTTAGCTTTACCTTCTGGTTTATCGTTGATTTTAAAAGACTGTTATTTTGTGCCATCTATTACAAAAAACATAATTTCTATTTCTTGTTTAGACAAGTATGGTTTTTCATTTATAATAAAGGACAACTGTTGTTCTATTTATTTAAATGATATGTTTTATGCTAGTGCACAAATGGTGAATGGTCTTTATTTATTAAATCTTGATATGCCTATCTATAACATAAATACTAAAAGGATTAAAAATAATGATTGTAATCCGACTTATCTCTGGCATTGTCGCTTGGGCCACATAAACGAGAACCGCATATCTAAACTTCATAAGGATGGAGTATTAGATTCATTTGATTTTGAATCATATGAAACATGCGAATCTTGTTTAATGGGCAAGATGACTAAAGCCCATTTCAAGGGACATGTTGAAAGGGCAAATGTTTTATTGGGACTAATACATAGTGATGTATGTGGACCAATAAATACACAAGCTAGAGGTGGTTTTCAATACTCCGTTACATTTACTGATGACCTCAGTAGATATGGGTATGTGTACCTAATGAAGCATAAGCATGAAACCTTTGAAAAGTTCAAAGATTTCAAGAATGAAGTACAAAACCAACTTGGCAAAAGTATCAAAATCCTTCGATCAGATCGAGAAGGTGAATACTTAAGCCAAGAGTTTCATGACTATCTAAAGGAATGTGGGATAGTCCCACAACTCACTCCTCCGTATACTCCACAATGGAATGGTGTATCCGAGATGAGAAATCGAACCTTGTTGGACATGGTTAAATCAATGATGAGTCATGCAGATCTTCCGATATCGTTTTGGGGACACGCTCTAGAAACAGCGATTTTCTTACTGAACCGTGTTCCATCTAAATCAGTGAAAAGACACAATATGAGATATGGACTGGGAAGCGTCCTAGTATGTCTTTTATGAAGATTTGGGGTTGTGAGGCTTTCGTTAGACGTCACGCCACTAACAAACTTAGACCCAAATCTGATAAGTGTTTATTTGTGGGGTATCCTAAGGAAACGAAAGGATACTATTTCTATTATCCCACCGAGAACAAAGTAGTTGTTGCTCGGACTGGTGTATTTCTTGAAAGAGAATTTATTTCTAGAAAAACCAGTGGGAGAAAAATAGAACTTAGTGAAGTTCAACCACAAGAAAACACTGAACCTGAGATTGAGATGGAAACAGAGCAGGCACCGCAATCTGTTGTGGAAGAAGTACCTGCTCAAGAGACACAAGCCCAGCGTAGGTCTGTAAGAGAACACCGTGAGCCACAGAGATATGGATTTCTTGTGACTCAACAAGGTGACTTACTACTTATTGATGAGGATGAGCCGTCATCTTATCAACAAGCTATAATGGGCACTGATTCTGAGAAATGGCAAGAGGCCATGAAATCTGAGATGGAATCCATGTATGCAAACCAAGTATGGACTTTGGTTGATCCACCTGAAGGGGTGCGACCCATAGGGTGCAAATGGATTTTCAAGAAAAAGACCGATATGGATGGTAACGTACAAACCTATAAAGGTCGGCTGGTTGCAAAATGATTCAAACAAATTCATGGTATTGACTATGATGAAACCTTTTCACCAGTGGCCATGGTTAAATCCATAAGGATCTTACTTGCAATAGCTGCATTTCATGATTATGAAATATGGCAGATGGATGTCAAAACACCTTTCCTTAATGAAAATCTGCTCGAGGATGTGTACATGACACAGCCCGAGGGTTTTGTCGATCCAAAGGATGCTGGAAAGATATGCAAGCTACAACGATCCATTTATGGATTGAAGCAAGCTTCTCGGAGTTGGAATCTTCGTTTTGATGATGCAATCAAAGAGTTTGGTTTTATCAAAAACGAAGATGAACCTTGTGTCTACAAGAAGGTCAGTGGGAGCGTAATCATTTTCCTAGTGTTGTATGTAGATGACATACTTCTCATTGGAAATGATACCCCTGCCTTACAATCTGTAAAGATTTGGCTAGGGAATTGCTTTTCGATGAAAGACTTGGGAGAAGCCACCTATGTATTAGGAATCAAGATCTATAGAGATAGATCGAGAAGGTTTCTTAGCCTAAGTCAAAGTACATACATAGACAAAGTGCTTAAAAGGTTTAGCATGCAAGAATCAAAAAGGAAGAGCTCAATGTAATGGGTTACACTGATGCAAGATTCCAAACTGACAAAGATGATTTTCGATATCAATCTGGATATGTGTAGTGCCTAAATGGAGGTGCTGTGAGCTGGAAGAGTTCAAAGCAAGAAACAGTAGCCGATTCTACAACGGAAGCTGAGTATATTGCTGCCTCGGATGCAGCAAAGGAAGCGGTTTGGATGACGAAGTTCATTTCTGAACTTGGAGTGGTGCCTAGCATTAAAGATCCGATAGAACTCTATTGTGACAACAATGGAGCGATCGTATTGGCTAAGGAACCAAGATTTCACCAAAGATCCAAGCACATACTTAGGCGTTTCCATTTCATTCGAGAAATCGTTGAAAGGGGAGATGTTAAAATATGCAAAGTACCAACAGATGATAATGTATCTGACCCATTGATGAAGCCACTGTCACAGCAGAAGCATGATCGTCATAATAGATCTCTAGGCATTAGGTATATGTCTGAGTGGTCTTAGTGCAAGTGGGAGATTTGTTGGGATATGCCCTAAGACAAATCATTAGATGATTGTTTTGACATACAATGTTTATGATTTCTTAAATGGCAATTCATTATTATATATTATTCTTTTAACTGTGCAATGTGAATTAATATATATGTTAATGTCCTTAGAATAATATTGTATTATTCTTAAAGATGTCCCTAGTCAAGTATTATCATGAATAGGGATAATGATAATACGTAGAGACTAGTATGTGTTGATTAATGAATTGTTCATTGATATGAGATATCAAATCAACACATGGGTACATGTTAGAGAACGATGTACTGGACAGACCCACCATGAGAATGCAACATGGATAGTTATATGATCGTCATATGCAATTCTCATAGTGATAATAATGTATGTAATCCTTACGACTTGTGATCATCAGAGATCCCACATAAGGAGTTATGTATCTTGATATCATCAAACGTTACCCGTAACAGGGTAATCTATAAAGGCGACTATTGGATACACTACGAATTATGTAGAGGGATGTTGACTGATCGAGATAGGATTTGTCCCTCCTATATAACAGGAGACGTGTTTGGCCCTTGATCAAGTGAGAACTAAAATGCATGGCCATGCTCGAATGAGTCGATATGAGATATCGAGCTTATTCGTATTCTAGTTTTACTTGGGGATCAAGAAATAGAGATTGAATATACGAGTATGACTATTCCATGACTCGTGTTCAATCTAAACACAAATGACAAAGGGATTAAGTTACATGGTTAATATTATCACAAGTTCTAAAGGTTATGTCGAGTCATTGACATTCTTGTAATTTGGGTAGCCTCGATGTGTTGCTAGACACCGCTCTTAGCTTGTAACGTAAAATGAGATTTTATGTCACTGCCAACATTACAAGATCCTATCGGGTCGCACAAAAGATTAAATTGATAAGGGAAATTAAATTCATTGGATGAATTAATTAATTAAGAAGAGTCTTAATTAAGTGATTAAAAGGTTTTAATTAAATCATGGGTTTGGGCCCATAAGACTTTAAGAAAGTCTTGAACCTTAATTAAAGCCTTATAATATAAATACAAGGTTTTGATTAATTGTTAATCATACTTTCATATCATACTTTGATATTCAAAAACCTAGCCACCAAGACAAGGAGCTCTCGGCCACCTTGTTGGAGAAGCTCTCGGCCGCCATCCTTCTTGCTTCACTCGACTTCTTTGTAGTCGACGTGAGGTAGAGTTAGTTGAGCGCCATCCTTTTGGTTTTGAACCGAGAGTTGAGTTTTGGTTCAAGAATAAGTCTAGCAACTTGTTCTTGAACATCCCTTTCGATTTGATCGTGTGGATACCGTAGAGGCAAGACCTTGGAGGCGTTGCTTGTGACTCGGAGTTCGTTGGACGTGCTGCTCCGTGGAATCTGCTCAAACACGCTACAAGGGTGAGAATTTTGTAAACCTTTATCCGATATGAATCCCTATGTATAGATCCATTGTTCTAGTAATCCAAATATTTTATTCCGCTACGCTGTATGCTCTAAGGATTACTTACAAGCCGTTATCAGGAAGTTGTAGATTGTTGTCAAAGAACAGTTTGCTTTCAGTCTGAGCCGGGAAAGCGATGGACGTTTTATGGACAGGGGTCTCGTCCAAGGATTCCGTTAATATCTGACGTCCGAATGTCACGACTATTAGAACATGGGCATTCAGGCTATTTGATCTATGCGGTTGATATTGCTGAAAAGAAAAAAAGGAAGTAAGGATCGAGGAGATACCGGTAGTTGCTGAGTTTGTGGATGTTTTTCCGGATGAAATTACAGGATTTCCTTCGGGTCACGAGGTCGAATTGAAGATTGAATTACTACCAGGCACGACTCATATTTCCCGTGCCCCTTAGAGAATGACACCGACAGAATTGAGAGAATTGAAGATTCAATTACAGGAGCTTCTTGATAAATGATACATACTGTTGGGATATGCCCTAAGACAAGTCATTAGATGATTGTTTTGACATACAATGTTTATGATTTTATGAAATGGCAATTCATTATTATATATTATTCGATTAACTGTGCAATGTGAATTAATATATATGTTAATGTCCTTAGAATAATATTGTATTATTCTTAAACATTGTCCCTAGTCAAGTATTATCATGAATAGGGATAATGATAATACGTAGAGACTAGTATGTGTTGATTGATGAATTGTTCATTGATATGAGATATCAAATCAACACATGGGTACATGTTAGAGAACGATGTACTGGACAGACCCACCATGAGAATGCAACATGGATAGTTATATGATCGTCATATGCAATTCTCATAGTGATAATAATGTATGTAATCCTTACGACTTGTGATCATCAGAGATCCCAACATAAGGAGTTATGTATCTTGATATTGTCAAACGTTACCCGTAACAGGGTAAACTATAAAGGCGACTATTGGATACACTACGAATTATGTAGAGGGATGTTGACTGATCGAGATAGGATTTGTCCCTCCTATATAACAGGAGATGTGTTTGGCCCTTGATCAAGTGAGAACTAAAATACATGGCCATGCGCGAATGAGTCGATATGAGATATCGAGCTTATTCGTTTATTCTAGTTCTACTTGGGGATCAAGAAATAAAGATTGAATATACGAGTATGACTATTCCATGACTCGTGTTCAATCTAAACACAAAGGACAAAAGGATTAAGTTACATGGTTATTATTATCACAAGGTCTAAAGGTTATGTCGAGTCATTGACATTCTTGTAATTTGGGTAGCATTGATGTGTTGCTAGATACTGCTCAATGCTTGCGACATAAAATGAGATTTTATGTCACTACCAACATTATAAGATCCTATCGGGTCGTACAAAAGATTAAATCGATAAGGGAAATTAAATTCATTGGATGAATTAATTAATTAAGAAGAGTCTTAATTAAAAGATTATAAGGATTTAATTAAATCATGGGTTTGGGCCCATGAGGCTTTAAGAAAGCCTTAAAGCATGCAATATAATTCTAATATGATTAAAACAGTTTAACCACATAAATCCGATATGAGCCTTGTACACGGCTCTGATACCACTGAAAGTAATCCAACAAGCATGGAACGCAGCGGAATAATAAAATTTTGGATTACTAAACCGCGGATCTATACATAGGGGTTCATATCGGATGAAGTTTTACAAAAGTCTCACCCTTGTAGCGTGTTTGAGCAAATTCCACGGAGCAGCACCACGTCCAACGTCTCCTTCGAGTCACTAGCAAAACTTGTCAAGTTTTGCCTCAACGGTATCCACACGATCAAATCGAATGAAGGGATGGTTTAAGAACTTGTCTAGCAACTTGTTCTTAAACTATCCCTTCATTCGATTTGATCGTGTGGATACCGTTGAGGCAAAACTTGACAAGTTTTGCTAGTGACTCGAAGGAGACGTTGGACGTAGTGCTGCTCCGTGGAATCTGCTCAAACACGCTACAAGGGTGAGACTTTTGTAAACCTTCATCCGATATGAACCCCTATGTATAGATCCGCGGTTTAGTAATCCAAAATTTTATTATTCCGCTGCGTTCCATGCTTGTTGGATTACTTTCAGTGGTATCAGAGCCGTGTACAAGGCTCATATCGGATTTATGTGGTTAAACTGTTTTAATCATATTAGAATTATATTGCATGCTATTAAAACTGTATAAACATATATGATATGTTAATATCGAGTTTGTGAAAATCATCGTAAAATTGTATTTGATATAATTGGCGAATAATCAAATTAATTGGGCAATGTTTCGGCCACCACCTAGCACAATTGACCCACGGCTTAGCCACATGAGGGCTAGGGTTTTCGAACCCTTGGCTCGAGATGGCCTAGTCGTTGTGGCTCATGTTCGTGCATGGAGGTTTCGAGACATGGATGACTTTGGCTCGATAATGGTTCAAGCATGCATGGATAAGTGGCTTCACCACATGAGAGCTAGGGTTTTCGAACCCTTGGCTCGAGATGGTTGAGCCACCACAGTGCATGACCTGACCATGATTTGTGGCTCAAGAATTCCGGCGTTTCGAACAAGTTGGCTCGATGAAAACTCAAAGTGGTGCGAGGCGGCTAGGGTTTGGAACCCTAGCGCCGCCGCCGCTCGCTCGAGGCTCGGCCATGGGCTAGGGTTTCGAACCCTAGGCCCATAATTGGTCCAGCCGTGTGTTTGGTTGGTTCGAACCATGGTGGTTCGTGGCTTAGTCGCTTAAGTTCGTGGCATGTGATGTCCCGAGCGTACGATAATTTTTCAAAATTCTATTTTACAGTTTTAATTAGAATTAAATTTAAAATGTTTAGAATTTAATTAATTAAATGTTAAAGCATGCTTTATGTGTTGTTTGAGCATGGTGCATGGTTATAGCCCTTTGACCTATTAGATAGGATTTGTGAATGTTTGTAATTTATAATACGACCTGCGAGTCGTGCCTTCTCTACTTTATTCTAAATGTAATCCCTCCCCTAAGTTCCCCTCGAATGTGAATCAAGGAATTCTATATCTTGTAAATAGTGTAGTTTATTTTGTTGATGGTGATCAATGAAGATGGAGCATCAAGCCGGGATGAGGAGGCCTTTCACAAATTGGAGCCAAAGGAAGGTGCTTGTGAAGTTACCTTAGGTTGACTCTTAGGATTTTCTCATTGGCTTGAGAAAATCACTAGTAGGGGCTATAACCATGTCACGTTTAATTATGTATGTTGATGCATGATTTATCTTATGTTTTAGATTGATAATTGTATTACACATATATGTAGATATGTATACAACTATATGTAGTGGACTTTTTTTAAATTATCAAACTAATGATGAGATCAATAAATCCCTCTAAAATATTAAGTTTTAGATGCCTTCCAAAATTAAAAGTACTCGTCAAAAACTTCGATTGTACATATGTGGGTTTGCCAAAGCAAAGCACTGTGGCAATCTTAGTAAGGCGCGAAAGGATAAAAGTGATATCCGTTATACTTTAAATTGGGTACGACTTAACTAGGTTATCTCAATAGGATTAGGAACCTAGAGGCATGGGTTGGATAATAATTCATTTGATGAATTGAACAAAGTGTTGTCTACCTAAATAACCGAGTCTTGGGCGATTAGCCAAAGCTAACTCAAGATTAGGCGAAATATGGATCTTGGCCCACTAAATGTTTCGAGGGTTGATATTTTTTTAAACAAAAGTGGGAGTATCATTTAATATAAGACCATGTTAAATGATTAAATCATAAACTTATTTTGCATATTTATATTGTAGATATCCATGGCAACTAACAACGTAACAAGCTTATCACTGCGATCGGTCCTTGAGAAGGACAAATTAAATGTGACAAATTTCCTAGACTAGCATAGGAACTTGAGGATAGTCCTCAAACAAGAAAAGAAACAATATGTCCTAGAGGAACCCTTACCTGCTGAGGAACCTCCCCTAACGGCTACAAGAGCCGATAAAGATGCTTACAAGAAGCATCAAAGTGACGCACTTGATGTTGGATGCCTTATGCTTGCCACCATGAACTCTGAGCTTCAGAAGCAATATGAGGAAATGGAGGCGTTTGATATGATCGAGCACCTTAAGCAACTGTACCAACAACAAGCAAGACAAGAGAGGTATGACGTCTCTAAGGCGTTATTCCAGTGTAGAATGGTAGAAGGAAGTCTTGTTGAAACTCATGTACTCAAGATGATTGGGTATATTGAGAATCTGGATAAGCTGGGTTTTCCTTTGGACCAAGAGTTGGCCACTGACGTGATCTTGCAATCGTTGCCTGAAAGATTCAGTCAATTTGTCTTAAATTACAATATGATTGAAATAGAAAAGACACTACCACAGTTACTTGGCATGCTTAGAACTTTTGAAGCAAATAGCAAGAAGTCTAAACCTACAAATGTTCTTATTGTGAATAAGAGCAAAGGAAAGACTAAAGCTAAGAGCTTCAAGAAGAACAAGAAGGTCTTTGTTAAATCTAAGCCAAAGTCTTCTACACTGAAACCAAAGGGAGGGATAGCGAAGGAAGGGAACTGTTTCCATTGCGGTGAGACCGGTCATTGGAAAAGAAACTGCAAAGTATATCTGGAGGATCTAAAAAAAGGAAGTGTGACTTCCACTTCAGGTATTTTTGTTATAGAAGTCAATTTATCTACTTCTTCATCATGGGTATTAGATACTGGATGTGGATCTCACATTTGTGTAAATGTGCAGGACCTCAAAAAGAGTAGATTGTTATTAAAGGCGAAGTTGATCTCCGAGTTGGAAATGGAGCAAGAGTTGCTGCATTAGCTATAGGAGATTATTATTTATCTTTGCCTTCTGGTTTATCGTTGATTTTAAAAGACTGTTATTTTGTGCCATCCATTACCAAAAACATAATTTCTATTTCTTGTTTAAACAAGTGTGGGTTTTCATTTATGATAAAGGACAACTGTTGTTCTATTTATTTAAATGATATGTTTTATGCTAGTGCACAAATGGTGAATGGTCTTTATTTATTAAATCTTGATATGCCTATCTATAACATAAATACTAAAAGGATTAAAAATAATGATTGTAATCCGACTTATCTCTGGCATTGTCGCTTGGGCCACATAAACGAGAACCGCATATCTAAACTTCATAAGGATGGAGTATTAGATTCATTTGATTTTGAATCATATGAAACATGCGAATTTTGTTTAATGGGCAAGATGACTAAAGCCCCTTTCAAGGGACATGTTGAAAGGGCAAATGTTTTATTGGGACTAATACATAGTGATGTATGTGGACCAATAAGTACACAAGCTAGAGGTGGTTTTCAATACTTCGTTACATTTACTGATGACCTCAGTAGATATGAGTATGTGTACCTAATGAAGCATAAGCATGAAACCTTTGAAAAGTTCAAAGATTCAAGAATGAAGTACAAAACAACTTGGCAAAAGCATCAAAATCCTTCGATCAGATCGAGGAGGTGAATACTTAAGCCAAGAGTTTGATGACTATCTAAAGGAATGTGGGATAGTCCCACAACTCACTCCTCCGTATACTCCACAATGGAATGGTGTATCCGAGAGGAGAAATCAAACCTTGTTGGACATGGTTAGATCAATGATGAGTCATGCAGATCTTCCGATATCGTTTTGGGGACACGCTCTAGAAACAGCGATTTTCTTACTGAACCGTGTTCCATCTAAATCAGTGAAAAGACACCATATGAGATATGGACTGGGAAGCGTCCTAGTATGTCTTTTATGAAGATTTGGGGTTGTGAGGCTTTCGTTAGACGTCACACCACTAACAAACTTGGACCCAAATCTGATAAGTGTTTATTTGTGGGGTATCCTAAGGAAACGAAAGGATACTATTTCTATTATCCCACCGAGAACAAAGTAGTTGTTGCTCGGACTGGTGTATTTCTTGAAAGAGAATTTATTTCTAGAAAAACCAGTGGGAGAAAAATAGAACTTAGTGAAGTTCAACCATAAGAAAACACTGAACCTGAGATTGAGATGGAAACAGAGCAGGCTCCGCAAGCTGTTGTGGAAGAAGTACCTGCTCAAGAGACACAAGCCCAGCGTAGGTCTGTAAGAGAACACCGGGAGCCACATAGATAAGGATTTCTTGTGACTCAACAAGGTGACTTACTACTTATTGATGAGGATGAGCCGTCATCTTATCAACAAGCTATAATGGGCACTGATTCTGAGAAATGGCAAGAGGCCATGAAATCTGAGATGGAATCCATGTATGCAAACCAAGTATGGACTTTGGTTGATCCACCTGAAGGGGTACGAACCATAGGGTGCAAATGGATTTTCAAGAAAAAGACCGATATGGATGGTAATGTACAAACCGATAAAGGTCGGCTGGTTGCAAAAGGATTCAAACAAATTCATGGTATTGACTATGATGAAACCTTTTCACCAGTGGCCATGGTTAAATCCATAAGGATCTTACTTGCAATAGCTGCATTTCATGATTATGAAATATGGCAGATGGATGTCAAAACAGCTTTCCTTAATGGAAATGTGCTTTAGGATGTGTACATGACACAGGCCGAGGGTTTTGTCGATCCAAAGGATGCTGGAAAGATACGCAAGCTACAACGATCCATTTATGGATTGAAGCAAGCTTCTCGGAGTTGGAATCTTCGTTTTGATGATGCAATCAAAGAGTTTGGTTTTATCAAAAACATAGATGAATCTTGTGTCTACAAGAAGGTCAGTGAGAGCATAATCATTTTCCTAGTGTTGTATGTAGATGACATACTTCTCATTGGGAATGATATCCTTGCTTTACAAACTGTAAAGATTTGGCTAGGGAATTGCTTTTCGATGAAAGACTTAGGAGAATCCACCTATGTATTATGAATCAAGATCTATAGAGATAGATCAAGAAGGCTTCTTGGCCTAAGTCAAAGTACGTACATAGACAAAGTGCTTAAAAGGTTTAGCATGCAAGAATCAAAGAAAGGATTCGTGCCTATGACACATGGTATATATCTCTCGAAGGAACAGTGTTCTTCAACACCAGATGAGAGACAACGCATGAGTAAGATTCCATATGCGTCAGCTATTGGATCTATCATGTATGCCATGATATGTACTCGTCCCGATGTATCGTATGCTTTGAGCATGACGAGCATATATCAAGTTGATCCAGGTGAAGGTCACTGGATTGCTGTCAAGAATATCCTGAAGTACTTGAGAAGAACTAAGGATACATTCTTGATTTATGGAGGTGAGGAAGAGCTCAATGTAATTGGTTACACTGATGCAAGCTTCCAAACTGACAAAGATGAATTTCGATCGCAATCTGGATATGTGTATTGCCTAAATGGAGGTGCTGTGAGCTGGAAGAGTTCAAAGCAAGAAACAGTAGCCGATTCTACAACGGAAGCTGAGTATATTGCTGCCTCGGATGCAGCAAAGGAAGCTGTTTGGATTAGAAAGTTCATTTCTGAACTTGGAGTGGTGCCTAGCATTAAAGATCCGATAGAACTCTATTGTGACAACAATGGAGCGATCGCATTGGCTAAGGAACCTAGATCTCACAAAAGATCCAAGCACATACTTAGGCGTTTCCATTTCATTCGAGAAATCGTTGAAAGGGGAGATGTTAAATTATGCAAAGTACCAACAGATGATAACGTATCTGACCCATTGACGAAGCCACTGTCACAGCAGAAACATGATCGTCATACTAGATCTCTAGGCATTAGGTATATGTCTGAGTGGTCTTAGTGCAAGTGGGAGATTTGTTGGGATATGCCCTAAGACAAGTCATTAGATGATTGTTTGACATACAATGTTTATGATTTTATGAAATGGCAATTCGTTATTATATATTATTCGATTAACTGTGCAATGTGAATTAATATATATGTTAATGCCCTTAGAATAATATTGTATTATTCTTAAACATTGTCCCTTGTCAAGTATTATCATGAATAGGGATAATGATAATACGTAAAGACTAGTATGTGTTGATTGATGAATTGTTCATTGATATGAGATATCAAATCAACACATGGGTACATGTTAGAGAACGATGTACTGGACAGACCCACCATGAGAATGCAACAGGGATAGTTATATGATCGTCATATGCAATTCTCATAGTGATAATAATGTATGTAATCCTTATGACTTGTGATCATCAGAGATCCCAACATAAGGAGTTATGTATCTTGATATCGTCAAACCTTACCCGTAACAGGGTAATCTATAAAGGCGACTATTGGATACACTACGAATTATGTAGAGGCATGTTGACTGATCGAGATAGGATTTGTCCCTCCTATATAACAGGAGATATGTTTGGCCCTTGATCAAGTGAGAACTAAAATGCATGGCCATGCTCTAATGAGTCGATATGAGATATCGAGCTTATTCGTTTATTCTAGTTCTACTTGGGGATCAAGAAATAAAGATTGAATATACGAGTATGACTATTCCATGACTCGTGTACCATCTAAACACAAAGGACAAAAGGATTAAGTTACATGGTTAATATTATCACAAGTTCTAAAGGTTATGTCGAGTCATTGACATTCTTGTAATTTGGGTAGCATTGATGTGTTGCTAGATACGGCTCAATGCTTGCGACATAAAATGAGATTTTATGTCACTAACAACATTACAAGATCCTACCGGGTCGCACAAAAGATTAAATCGATAAGGGAAATTAAATTCATTGGATGAATTAATTAATTAAGAAGAGTCTTAATTAAAAGATTATAAGGATTTAATTAAATCATGGGTTTGGGCCCATGAGGCTTTAAGAAAGCCTTAAACCTTAATTAAATCTTATAATATAAATACAAGGTTATGATTAATTGTTTAAAAGACAATTCATATCATTCCAACCTACACAAAAGCAACACACGACCGCCTCCTCTCCATGCTCTCTCGGCTTCATCATAGCCGAAGTGAGTTGTGGTGATTTTCGTGTCATTCCTCGATTTAGAATCGAGTGTGTTTCTTGTTCCGGTTTAAGAACTTGTCTAGCAACTTGTTCTTAAACTATCCCTTCATTCGATTTGATCGTGTGGATACCGTTGAGGCAAAACTTGACAAGTTTTGCTAGTGACTCGAAGGAGACGTTGGACGTGGTGCTGCTCCGTGGAATCTGCTCAAACACGCTACAAGGGTGAGACTTTTGTAAACCTTCATCCGATATGAACCCCTATGTATAGATCCGCGGTTTAGTAATCCAAAATTTTATTATTCCGCTGCGTTCCATGCTTGTTGGATTACTTTCACATACGTCCCTGTGTATCGCCTTGGGGTGCACCGGTCTTATTTGTCAAGAAGAAAGACGGTTCGATGCGTTTGTGCATCGATTACAGACAGTTGAACAAAGTTACGATAAAGAACAAGTACCCTCTCCAACGCATTGACTATTTGATCAGTTACATGGCACAACGATTTACTCCAAGATTGATCTGAGATCCAGATATCACCAGATATGGGTTAGAGGAGGAGACATTCAAAAGACAGCGTTCCGGACTCGTTACGGACATTATGAATTCTTGGTCATGCCGTTCAAAGTACGAACGTCCTGGCTATTTTTATGAGTTTGATGAATTGGGTATTCCATCCTTATCTATAAGCGAAGAGGAGCACGTGAGACATCTGTGAGTAGTGCTTCAGATCCTTCGAGATAACCAATTGTTTGCCAAACTTAGCAAGTGTGAATTCTAGTTGGACAGTGTGGTGTTTATAGGTCATGTGATCTCCAGTAACGGGATATCAGTCGATCCCAGGAAGATAGAAGCAGTTATGGAATGGAGTTTGGCCAGGTATTAGCGACGCTTCGTCGAAGGGTTCTCGAAAATTGCTAAACCATTGACACAATTGACCCAAATAAGAGTTCCGTTTTATTGGTCTGAGGCTTGTGAGCAGTGTTTTCAAGAACTAAAACAACGGTTGACGACAGCACCTGTGTTAGTAATTCCCTCATAGAACAAGAGATGTATCCTTTATACCGAAGAGTTGCTACAAGGTCTGGATGTGTGCTGATGCAAGATAAGTATGTGGTGGCTTATGCATCGAGACAACTGAAGCCGCATGAGATATCCAGTTCATGACTTGGAATTGGCGGCTATAGTGTTTGCCCTGAAGACTTGGCGACATTACTTGTATGGTACATTATTTACCATATTCACCAACCACAAGAGCCTGAAATTTTTATTTACTCAGGCAGAACTGAACATGAGGCAGTGGAGATGGATGGACATGTTGAAGGACTACGATTGCGAGATAGAATACCATCCAGGTAGGGCTAACTTGACAGCTGATGCATTGAGTCAGAAAGTGAAGAACACTGCAGAGGACGTCACTCATTTGTCAGCTCTGTTGACTTCCTACTGTCAGTTGGGTTATGATTTTGATGTGTCAGCTTCACCAATACGTGTGGCAACGTTATTAGCTGAGCCAGATATTTTTGAGAGTATCAGAAAGGCTCAGGAGTCAGATAATGAGGCGCAAAGATGGTTAGCATTGATTCTCAAGGACAACCATCAAAATTCAGAATGGCTGAGGACGGTTATTTGAGACTCTATACCTGTTGGATAGTTCTGAATGCTCCAGAGCTACGCCAAGGGATCTTACAACGGGCTCACAATAACAGGTTTATTATCCACCCAGGCGGGAGGAAAATGTAAAAGGACCTCTGTGACCAGTTCTGGTGGAAACGAATGAAACAAGATGTCATCACATTCGTTAAGAGGTGTCTGATATGTCAACAAGTGAAGACCGAGAGGCAGAGGCCCGGCGGTGAATTGAGAAGTTTGGAAGTACCTAAATGGAAGTGGGAACACATATCCATAGACTTTGTGACCCACTTGCCGAGGACTGCTTCAGGACTTGACGTCATTTGAGTAATTATGGATAGGCTGACCAAAGTGGCTCATTTTATTCCTTACAGCATGACCTTCACGTATTTGAGGATGGCTCAGTTGTATGTTCGAGATGTGGTGAGGTTGCACGGGATCCCAGTTTCTATTGTGTTAGATAGAGATCCGCGATTTACTTCGCATTTTTGGGAAGGTCTTCAAGCAGCTTTGGGAACCGAAGTCATATTGAGTACGACATACCATCCCCAAATTGATGGCCAGACTGAGCGTACTATACAGACACTCGAAGATATGTTGCGGGCTTGTGTAGAGTTTGACACTGCAGGAGTCATTAGCTTTGGTGGAATTCTCGTACAACAATAACTATCAGGCAAGCATTCAGATGGCTCCATTTGAAGCATTATATGGGCGATGTTGTAGATCGCCACTATGCTGGGATGACATAGATCGCAAATCAGTTGGAGGACCGGAGTTGATCAGGGAGATGGAAGAAAAAGTGAGAGTAATTCGGCAGAAGATGAAAGACTCTCAAGATAGGCAAGCAGCCGATGCTAATAAATGAAGAAAACCGTTAGAATTTCAGTTGGGTGACAAAGTCTTTCTAAACATCTCACCTTTCAGGGGTGTAGTACGGTTTGGTATGCGAGGGAAATTGTCACCGATATATGTGGGTCCTTATGAGATCTTACAACGTATTGGCACCTAGGCTTATCGTCTAGCTTTACCACCATCCTTATCTGGCATTCACGATGTGTTCCATGTGTCAATGTTGAGAAAGTATGAGTTATACCCATCTCATGTATTGCAGCCTTCAGAAATTCAGTTAGATTCAGATGTACCGTAAGTAGAACGTCCGGTAAAAGTTTTGGATCGGGCAGATCGAAGACTTCGGAACAAAGTTATACCAATGGTCAAGGTTCAGTGGGACAAGAGGGGTGTCGAGGAGGCCACGTGGGAGACAGAGCGGCATATGATGCAACACTATCCACAACTATTTTTTGGTATGTGAATTTTGTGTTTTGTTTATGTGAAAGTATCGGTAAGTCATATAATTTCGAGGACGAAATTTATTAAGTGGGGAAGAAATGTGATACTCGAAAATAACTAAATGAATTATGACTTAATTATGGTAAATATTGAATAATTAAGTAATTGTAATTACACTCGATATGGAGATAAACCGAGTATAGATTGGCTTGTATTAATCAAATGAGAACTTGAGTAAAAGATGAATAAAATCTTGATGATTATGGAAATGAGTTGAAGTGGAAAGGATTTGGGAATGATTATTCATGATCTTAGAGATTAAGGCATAATTATCCTTGTTATAATCATGTTGCTAAATACTTGGATTTAAATCCTAATTAACTAGCATTAGTGTGATAAAGTTGATGGCAATAGATTGGACTTGAAGCACCTTTTTATCCACACAATCTGCACTCTCACACACACCACACCACTTTCACCAAAAAATCTCTACTCTCCATTCCTCCTCCATTCATGCTAGCTGAAAGATTTTGAACTTCCTCCCCAAGGACTTGGATTGAAGAAATGTAGAGGTGAGGAATCATGTTTTAAAGGATGTATTAAGTGTTGTTTGTGTTCTTGCTTAACATTTCCTTCCTACTTTTATTTTGAACTTAGATTGAAGTTCCTTGTTAGAAAATGGAGTTTGATGTTGAAAACTGATGTATATTATGGTGTATTGGTGTATTGTAGTTGAGATATTTCAATAATACATGTATATGTGCATGGTATAGATAGATATGCAGGAAAATGGAGATTTTTCGGAAAAACAGAGCTCGGCGATCGATCGAGCGGAATCCTCGATCGATCGCGAGCTGCAGGGATTTGTGGCTGGTAGGAAAACACTTCCTCGATCGATCGAGCATAAATCCCAATCAATCGAGGCGATTTCTCGTCAATCGGTGAGTCTTCACGATCGATCGAGGTGGGCAGCGATTTGGTGCCAAGATTGATCACCTCGCGATCGATCAAGCGCTGGGGCTGATCGATCGCGAGGCATGGAATGGTGGAATTATTTGATTTTGGTTAAATTAATAGAATTTTTGGTATTGGATTATTATGTGACTTCTAATATGTTATTGTTGGGTTATGTAGAGCCTTCCCAAGCACAGGGACAACGAAGGGGATAATTTCAATTTTCACATATTTTGTGGAATGACAAGCAGGTACGTAGAAAGACGTACGAGCAATTGGTGATGCAATTAATTTTGCAATGTGCATTGATATGTGTTTGAGTAAGTTTGGATGTTCCGTGTGGTTGTTATATTCGAGCGAGGAATAGGGTACTTGCCGCTGTCATATGAAGCGATGGAATTATGATACTTGTCGCTGTCATGTCGAAGCGATTATTATGCCGCTGTCATGTCGAAGTGAGGGGTATTATATAATGCCGTTATATGTCAAAGCGAGGGGTACTAAAATACCGCTGTTATAACAAGACCGGAATAGTTGTGTTAGATATGTGGACTAATGATTATGTACATTAGTTATCAACGGGAACAACCGACGAGAATATGTAAATGAATCATTTTAGGGAGTATACATGATAAATGTCTTATGCAATTATTTATATTATTGCTCTTGAGTTTTGTTAATGAACGATGTATTTGCTCATGGACGGTGGTTTATTCCTATAGGAACTTTTGGCAAGGAAGATCGAGGCAAAGATAGAGTCTGATGGGCTTATACGGTAGCGACTTCATCAATGTAGAAGGACGATGATATTGTGATTATAATATTTTGAACTAGTAAGATGAACTACTAATTATCACGTTCTTGTATTGAAGATGTAATCATTTGAATATGAACTTTGTAAACCCATCGAATGCCCGGTGTTATTAACATAGAACCTCATTTCTCCTTGTTTAATCAAGCACACTTGTGTACAAAGGAATGCTTAAGGTATTTGAGGCCTTACACCTCATCACAATACCTTATATGATTGACATTCTCAATCATACTCACGAACGCCTGGTACCCATCAAGTACAACATACGTTGGTCGCACCAACAAAACTTACTTGGTGAGAATACAATTTGGCAATGTATAAATACATACAAACACTTGCTTGAGAAAGCTCTCGCCTCAAGCGCAAACGTGTTCTAGTGACCATACCAAGTGTACCATTAGCTCTTATTGTCACATCATTCAATTTATCATACTCGGTACCATCGAATGGGTACAACAAACTCACTCTCTTACCATACTACGTTATCACCTGACGAATACACCTTGTCTGCATAAGGTGTTAACATCACCACCAACATGTGATACGATCAAGGATAATATAACATCCCACACACTGTCCCATTCGACTACTACACAGACTATCCTGACTCCCATCATGAAGTCATCATGAAATTACAACAATAAGAGATAAGAGATCATCATCTTCCCAATCTCACTTACAGATACAGATAATCAAATATGCCAAAGTCGTCAACCATTACATCTCAATCATCAATCATGAGAAATTAGTGACATGTTCATTCATATCACATGCGATTATCTATGTTTTTCCCGACATCGCTATATGCATGGAATACCCATACCAACCAACTCAATGCATAGACACATACAAAGTTACTCAGCACACATATATCACATCCTACTATGCATTCCACAGAACCAGATGCCATAACTATACATCTCGCAAGCAAACATACTCGACTTTGTACTATCGTGACAATCCAGGACACACAATCGTATGCCAACCAATGACATTCCTTTCATAGACTAGCATAGAGACATCCATATATGTCTTTCTCATCACACATCATAATGGTGGTACCAGTACCCATCGCCTGTCATACGATAGTCAGTACTTACTAAACTTGCAGCACAAAGTACCCATTGTACGTCGTCACCGCAATCTCATACGGTGTACATCATCTCCAACATGTACCAGCTCGGCTCTCATCACCAGGGTTAATCATACTAACCCTAACATACAACCGAGGCCTCAATCACCTCACACACATAGTTCAACAAGAACGAAAACTGAAAAACAACATCACATACCATTTTCATATTTTGTTTCATAATCAGAAACTCATCTTCGTATAGTTGTCTGATAACAACAGAACAATTAGTGACTCAGAATCACAATCTGAAAGACATACCAATCCACCATCGGTCACCATTCACAGTTTCAATCACAATGACTCTGCACATGGAGCTGACACCAAGATCTGGTCACCACGCTCCAACCACTCCTCAACTTGCTTCCCAGATTCAGTCCCTTCATATCGAAACACATATAATTCAAGAACTGAATTGCTGGCAAGTGCCCAGATAAGCATATATATTTCCCCTGGCCCTTGGCCCACTGGAAATGGTAGTACAGAAACCGGAGTAACAACCACAGTTACACTCACAACAACCCCTCTGACGTTCTTGGGGATTCATCACAACAACTCGTACCACCATACTTCAATACAAGGGTTAACAACAATATATTCAAACACATAAAGCATGTTAGCACAACATCATATACTACATTAAGGATATAATGTGCTTTCAAGTGAATAGGCATCTCCCTAATTCACTTCTTCTACCCTTGTTCACCCCAGTCATCTAACCACTCCTTTGATACCACTAATATGGGGCCTCGTCATTCTTAATCCTCATTTATACATTTAATGAAGTAAATCACATATCTTTACTTATCAGGATTAAGATAATATTACTATTGATCAAGATTTTTCACTATGTCTTTCGCTTACATAGTTCATATACATCACATCTTGTATATCATTTACACATCACAATTCATTCAATCTCGATCAGTTTAACTCCTACCAGCAGAAGGTAGACTCACAATCCCAGTTTTCCCCCAGCTATGAGTCCCTACAGAACAACCACGCAAAACATGAGTATATAAATGAAAACAGATGATTTTTAATGAGTTAGGGTCCTAGTATTTGAGACTCGAGTTTTGGAGCCTTGATACTATATATACCAAGTGGACTCGGTGTTCAACCATTCCCCACTTCACACCCTCTCTCCTCCTCTACGTTTCCCCTCCCCCATCTCTTTCTCTCCCTCTTTTCCTATCATTTCCCATGAAGGAAAATCAATGGGGCTCCTGTTGGAACTGGAACCTCATCCAAATAATTGGCGAATAATTCACTGGATCTCGGGGCAAGGCAAGGTTTGACTCTTACTATTGGATTATAAGACGTGTGTAACGTACGGGCATAGTTAATATATTATTGTCATGTGCATGAATAACATATTATTGTTGCAATCATTTTGATGTGCATTGAGGATTATGTGGTGCCGCTATTGAGCGAGCAATGGGTATAACGATGTTGTTGTGGAGCGAGTATTGGATATGATACCGCCGATGTTGAGCGTGCGAGAGGTTATGATACCGCCGTTGTTGAGTGAGCGATGGGACACAATGTGGTGAAACTGGGAAATCATTAAATGAGATGTACGTGATTTCTATAATTCATTAGTATAATGATAAACTATATTTGATATGAAATTGGCATGATGGGGATGAGTTTAGTTAATCAATGAAATGGTTAACTGATTTTGGGAGTTTGATGGTTTTGGCTATTGTGAGAACATGAACAGCACGGGGCATCTCATAGGATGACGTACTATAGAGGGAGTATTTTTTAAATTTACAGTTTTATATTCTGTAAATTATGAATTGTGATATTGCGGTTATTGAGATTGTATTATTGGTATGCTCACCCCATGTGGTGGTTGTTTCTGTTGGAACAGGTACAATACATCAAAGGGTTGGCCTTAGTTCTTATTTTTCGAAACAATGTTTTTTAGTAAGTCTTTTCTTTGTTGTTTTCTTTTCTTCTGTTTTCTGCTTTTGTCTAAATTAGATGGAACCCTTTTGCTTTCTTTTCAAATACTCAAATCTCAGTGACCCTTTATCGATTCTTAACAATTGGCATTAAATAATGCTACACCATGTCCGTTCACTGGTGTGACATGAAATTCAGTACTACCAATTTTCTAAGTAAAGATCGAATTTTGTAATGCCTCGATTTGTTGTATACACGTGTGATATGATTATGGTGTAATTATATCAATTGGCGGTATGATATTGAGGGTTCGGGTGGAACCAAGAATGAAATACTACATGTATGAAATGATATATGGCAAGGGCAAGGAATGAAACATGGTGTACAATGATTCAATAACATATCAAGTCGTGAACTAGGAGGCATTTGATTATGCATGTGAATGTCATGTGATTTGGAGTTGTATTTGCATTTAAATTTCCTTTCATGTACATGTTATTTAAACATGTAATTACCTCTAAATGACATGATAGCAAGTGAATTAGGGATCTAAGGATCTATATCAAGTGATTTAAGGGGAACTCACATACTACACCACTTTCACCTCAAAATCTCTACAAAGCTCCTCTCCAAACCCTTAGAGATTTTATTAGTTGAAGCTTGGTTTTTCACTTGTGATTTGAGCTAGGAAGTTGGGTGAAGTGATTTCTTCACATCTTGGTAAGGAATTCATAGCTTTACACTTGAATTATGTCATTGGTGTTGCATATGTGAAGTAAAATATCCAATGTTCATGTGAAGAATTGTATCATGTTTCTATACTCTTATTTGGAATCTATGATGTTAGAAACATGTTAATATGTTCCTAGGGATTGCAAGAAACATGTTGATATGGTTCAATTTGAGTTATAGGAGAAGAACAATGGAGATAAGCTTGAAAATCGCCATGCTCTAAACTTTCTGGGCATCGGCGATCGATCGGTACGTGTATGGAGATCGATCGCCGAAGAAGCCAAATTTTTAAGGCGGTGAAAATGTGTGGCGATCGATCGGTGAAATTGTCGCGATCGATCGCTATGAACAGAGCATTGTGGCGATCGATCGCCAAGTTGTAGCGATCGATCGCGAGGTGACAGAAGGTTTTGGCGATCGATCGGTGTTGGTAGCGATCGATCGGTGATGTAGAAAAGTTGAAAAATGTTATATTTCTGTAGAATTTGATTTTAATGCCTATGATAACATGATATATTGTTGGCATTGTTGTAGCATCATCTCAGGGGACGGGACAACGAGGCACTTAGCCAGTGACGCCTAATTTATCTCGTTTGTGTTGCAGTACAGGTACGTGTTGACGTACGGAGTATAGATATTATGTGATGATGTTATGAGATTGATATCATATGAATTGAGTTATGTTATTATCATATGATTGGTAGTATCATATGCCTGTACATTCATGGATATCATATGTATGTGAGATATACGCCTGGTTTGGGTATATGCTCGGTTATGTATTTGAGATATATGCCTGGTTTGGATATATGCTCGGTTATGTGACATAGAGATATATGCCTGGTTTGGATATATGCTCGGTTATGTGACAGAGAGATATACGCCTGGTTTGGGTATATGCTCGGTTATGCTATATAGAGATATACGCCGGTTTTTGGGTATATGCTCTGGTTATTATCATTTGAGGACGGTACTATGATATGTGCTGCTAATATGAAGAAGTGAGGTGGTTCCACTGACATATTGAGCGGAATCGGCATATCATTTTAGTCTCGTGATAATAGGGTACTTGTTGAGACATGTCATGACATGGTGCATTTGTGGATGCATGAGACAGAACATTCACATTTGATGATTTATTGTGCTTTATCATTGTTATTGATATTGTGTTTTGATATCGCACTGAGATAGTTGTTTATCTATACTCACGTTTTGTGAATGTTTCTGTAGGATTGCATAGACGTGGGAATCGTGAGTCTTATTCCGCTGCGAGGTGAACCACTGCATAGGAGTTGTACTGGCTTAGGTTGTTAATTTTACATGTAATGTATATGTAGAAAACAAAGTTAGTTGGTTTTTGTACTAGGGATTTGGTACATCTGTAACAACTTAACTAGTAAGATACTCTTAATCAGTGCATGTTATTACTTAATTCAGACTCACATATGTATGTTAACATGATACATAATGGATTAAGTAAAGAGGACCCCACATTAGTGGTATCAGAGCAGTGGTTCGAGAACGGGGTGAATATGGGTAGAGGAAGTATATTAGGGAGTTACCTAAACACTTTGAGAATGGAACTAGCATGTGAGTATGTGGAATATGATGTTATTCTACAATGTTATATAATTATGAATGTTATTGTTAACCCTTGATCTACAGCTATGACAGACAGAGGGTATCATGAGGATGTTGGGGATGCCCTGAGTGGAAATGCGAGTGTGAGGATGGCGCCTGTGCCACCACCACCGATTGAGCAAGGGCCAGTGGAACAGGTACTATTGCCTGGAGAATTGACTTTGACGCAGTTTCTGAGTTATCAGCCACCCAGGTTTGAGGGGACTGAATCAGGGGAACTGGCAGAGGAGTGGCTGGAACGTGTGGAACAGATCTTTGTGTCAGCACCGTGTGCCAAGACTGCTTGGTTACGCAGCTGAATTCCAGTTAGCTAAGAAAGCTATGATGTGGTGGAAATCCACAGTGCTTGAGTTGAGGGCTCAAGGACAAAAGTTAACTGGGATGTGTTTAGAACGAAGTTCCTTGAGCATTATTTCTTTGTTGCTGCAAGGCAGAGGAAAGAGGATGAATTTACAAACTTGAGACAGGGAGCAATGACAGTATCTGACTATGCTGTACACTATTCTTCTTTGCTCCGGTATGTGCCACATATTGCTGTCAACACAAAGGCAAAGATCAGACAGTTTGTGAAAGGATTGAGGCCTGAATTATTTGATAGGGTAATGTCCAATAACCCTACATCATATGAAGAAGCGTTGACTAGAGCCGAGATGGCTGAGATTGCAGTAGGAGTATATAAAGATGTTGGACAAGCCCAACCACCTACATCTGATAGTATGAGACCGAGAGGAGAACCATTTAAATCACCACGAGGTGGTGCATCTTCATCTCGGTTTAGTGGGAAACGTTTTGGATCACAAAAAGGGGGTGATCGAAAATCTAAGGGACAGTTCCAAGGTAGTAGTAGTGGCAGTGGTGTGCAATGCTTTAAATGTGGTGGACCACATTTGAAACGAGATTGTCCTCAATTCAATCCAGTAGTTTGTTTCCGTTGTGGGAGGCCAGGACATGTGATCCGTGATTGTACTCAAGTGGGTGGACAACAGAGGAGAGGATCCATTTCAGAGACTACAGTACAACAGAGACCACAGGGTGTACCACAGTCTGGTGGAGGACAGAGGACAGGAACACCTCAGGCTCAGGTGTATGCACTGAACAGGGAGGAAGCAGAGGCAGCTCCTGATGATGTGATAGCGGGTAAGTGTACTTTGTTTACTTATCCTGCTTTACTGTTGATTGATACTGGTGCATCACATTCTTTTATTGCCCAAACATTTATTGATCAGTATCATATATGCTCGTCTCCACTGTTGATGCCTCTTTATGTCTCGACACCCATGGGAACTACTGTGATGACTTGTCAGAGTGTGTCTGATTGTGCTATTCAGTTTGAGACTGAGTTTGGGCTACAGGCTGATTTGATTGTGTTAGACATGTCAGATTTTGATTGCATCCTTGGAATTGATGTATTGAGTAAATATCAGTCTATTGTGGATTGTAGTCAGAAGATAGTGAGATTTCAGTCTGATACTGGAAATCAATGGTTATTCTATGGCCAGGGATCGAGGGCAAGGATTCCTTTGATATCAGCAATCCGAATGTCGCGTTTGTTAGAACGTGGACATGCGGGTTATTTGATTTATGCCCTTGATGTAAATGAACAGAAAAGAGAAAGAAAAGTAGAGGAGATACCAGTGGTTGCAGAATATGCGGATGTGGTTCCAGATGAGATACCTGGATTTCCGCCGAGTCGAGAAGTGGAATTTGGTATTAATTTGATACCGGGTACTTCTGCAATTTCACGGGCTCCTTATCGGATGGCACCAACTGAATTGAAAGAGTTGAAAACTCAATTGCAAGACTTATTGGACAAGAGGTACATACGTCCTAGTGTATCGCCTTGGGGTGCTCCGGTTTTATTTGTTAAGAAGAAGGATGGTACAATGCGACTATGTATTGACTATCGACAATTGAACAAGGTCACGATAAAGAATAAATATCCTCTTCCTCGTATTGATGATTTGTTTGATCAGTTGCAGGGATCAAGGATTTATTCTAAGATTGATTTGAGGTCAGGATATCATCAAATACGTGTGAGAGAGGGTGATGTACAGAAGACATCATTCAGAACTCGTTATGGACATTATGAATTTCTGGTGATGCCATTTGGAGTGACAAATGCTCCTGCTGTCTTTATGAGTTTAATGAATCGGGTTTTCCAGGAATATCTTGATCGATTTGTCATTGTCTTTATCGATGATATACTGATCTATTCACGGAGTGATGCAGAACATGTTCAACATTTGCATATGGTATTGCAATTGTTGAGGACACATCAGTTGTATGCCAAACTCAGTAAGTGTGAGTTTTGGTTGACTAGTGTCGGCTTTTTGGGACATGTAATATCATAAGAAGGTATATCAGTTGATCCAAAGAAAGTGGAAGCAGTGTTGAATTGGTCAGCACCTACTTCTGTGCCAGATTCGTAGTTTCTTAGGTTTGGCTGGATATTATAGACGGTTTGTTGAAGGATTTTCAGCGATCGCCAAACCATTGACACATTTGACACAGAAGGGAGTATCATATCAATGGTCAGAGGCTTGTGAGCGTAGTTTTCAGGAATTGAAACATCGATTGACTACAGCTCCAGTCTTGATCATTCCATCGGAGCATGACAGGTTTGCATTATATACTGATGCATCTTTACTTGGTTTGGGTTGTGTGTTGATGCAGGACAAACATGTAGTGGCTTATGCATCACGACAGTTGAAGCCACATGAAATGCGATATCCAGTACATGATCTAGAATTGGCTGCCAATGTCTTTGCATTGAAGATATGGCGACATTATTTATATGGTACGTCGTTTACCATATACACAGATCATAAGAGTTTAAAATTTCTATTCACTCAAGCGGAGTTGAATATGAGACAAAGGAGATGGATGGATCTGTTGAACGATGATGATTGTGAGATTGAATATCATCCAGGAAAAGTTAATCTTACAGCAGATGCCTTGAGTCGAAAGGTACATCATACGGCTGATGAGATGATTCATTTATCCGCATTGATGACTTCTTGTTGTACTTTGGGTTATAGTTTTGATGTGGAAATAGAGCCAGTACGGGTATCAACATTGTTGGTTGAACCCGACGTTTTTGAGAAAATCAGAACGGCACAACTGACTGATGATGAAGTACAACAGTGGAAGGAAAGGATAAGTCAGGGACAACCATCTCACTTTGTACTTACAAGTGATGGAACTTTGAAATACATAAACTGTTGGGTAGTACCTGCTTCATTAGGACTACGCCAAGAACTACTACAACGTGCTCATTGTAGTAGATACAGTATACATCCTGGAGGGAAGAAAATGTATCATGATTTACGTACACAATTTTGGTGGAAACGTATGAAACAGGATGTATTGAGCTTTGTGAAACGATGTTTGATCTGTCAACAAGTGAAAGCGGAAAGACAGAGACCAGGAGGTGAATTACATAGTTTGGAAATTCCTCAGTGGAAATGGGAACATATCACGATGGATTTTATGACTCATTTGCCACGGACGTCTTCTGGTTGTGATGCTATTTGGGTGATTGTTGACCGACTCACCAAAGTATCTCATTTTGTGCCATATTGTATGACGTTTACATATTTAAAAATGGCACAGTTGTACATTCAACATGTAGTGAGATTACATGGTATTCCAGTTTCCATTGTATCGGATAGGGATCCGAGATTTACTTTTCATTTCTGGGAAGGGTTACAGACATCGTTGGGAACCGAAGTGCGGTTGAGTACAACATATCATCCTCAGACAGATGGACAAACAGAGCGTACGATACAGACGCTTGAGGATATGTTGCGTGCCTGTGTATTAGAGTTTGATACCTCTTGGCAAGAGTCGTTGCCATTAGTAGAATTTTCATATAATAACAGTTATCAGTCTAGTATACAGATGGCACCATTTGAGGCTTTGTATGGGCGACGATGTAGATCGCCATTGTATTGGGATGATGTGGATCAGTCTTCCTTACATGGACCGGATATGATTCATGAAATGGAAGAGAAAGTGAAGTTAATTCGATTGAAACTTAAAGCTGCTCAGGATAGACAGGCTGCTTATGCCAATAAGCGACGTAGACCACTTGAATTTCAAGTTGGTGACCGTGTGTTCTTAAAGATCTCACCTTTTAAAGGTGTAGTACGGTTTGGTAAGCGTGGAAAATTGTCTCCACGGTATGTTGGTCCGTATGAGGTATTGCAACGTATTGGTACGTTGGCATATCGCTTAGCACTACCACCGGCCTTGAGTAATATTCATGATGTTTTTCATGTTTCACTGTTGAGGAAGTATGAACCAGATCGAGTCATGTCTTACAGTTACCTGATGTACAGTTGGATACAGATGTGTCGTATGAGGAACGACCGGTTATGATCTTGGATCGAGCTGAACGTAGGTTGCGTAATAAAGTGATTCCTATGGTGAAGGTACAGTGGGACAGAAGGGGTGTCGAAGAGGCAACGTGGGAGACGGAGCAGCATATGATGCAACAGTATCCGGATTTGTTTTCTGGTATGTTGATATGTGATTTATTCATATTTCTTATGTTCCATATATCATATATGTGCTGAGATGACGCATGTATTATGATGTTTGTATAGGCAGCCTAATTTCGAGGACGGAATTCATTTAGTAGGGGAGAATTGTAATGCCTCGATTTGTTGTATACACGTGTGATATGATTATGGTGTAATTATATCAATTGGTGGTATGATATTGAGGGTTCGGGTGGAACCAAGAATGAAATACTACATGTATGAAATGATATATGGCAAGGGCAAGGAATGAAACATGGTGTACAATGATTCAATAACATATCAAGTCATGAACTAGGAGGCATTTGATTATGCATGTGAATGTCATGTGATTTGGAGTTGTATTTGCATTTGAATTTCCTTTCATGTACATGTTATTTAAACATGTAATTACCTCTAAATGACATGATAGCAAGTGAATTAGGGAGTTAAGGATCTATATCAAGTGACTTAAGGGGAACTCACATACTACACCACTTTCACCTCAAAATCTCTACAAAGCTCCTCTCCAAACCCTTAGAGATTTTATTAGTTGAAGCTTGGTTTTTCACTTGTGATTTGAGCTAGGAAGTTGGGTGAAGTGATTTCTTCACATCTTGGTAAGGAATTCATAGCTTTACACTTGAATTATGTCATTGGTGTTGCATATGTGAAGTAAAATATCCAATGTTCATGTGAAGAATTGTATCATGTTTCTATACTCTTATTTGGAATCTATGATGTTAGAAACATGTTAATATGTTCCTAGGGATTGCAAGAAACATGTTGATATGGTTCAATTTGAGTTATAGGAGAAGAACCATGGAGATAAGCTTGAAAATCGCCATGCTCTAAACTTTCTGGGCATCGGCGATCGATCGGTACGTGTATGGAGATCGATCGCCGAAGAAGCCAAATTTTTAAGGCGGTGAAAATGTGTGGCGATCGATCGGTGAAATTGTCGCGATCGATCGCTATGAACAGAGCATTGTGGCGATCGATCGCCAAGTTGTAGCGATCGATCGCGAGGGGACAGAAGGTTTTGGCGATCGATCGGTGTTGGTAACGATCGATCGGTGATGTAGAAAAGTTGAAAAATGTTATATTTCTGTAGAATTTGATTTTAATGCCTATGATAACATGATATATTGTTGGCATTGTTGTAGCATCATCTCAGGGGACGGGACAACGAGGCACTTAGCCAGTGATGCCTAATTTATCTCGTTTGTGTCGAAGTACAGGTACGTGTTGACGTACGGAGTATAGATATTATGTGATGATGATATGAGATTGATATCATATGAATTGAGTTATGTTATTATCATATGATTGGTAGTATCATATGCCTGTACATTCATGGATATCATATGTATGTGAGATATACGCCTGGTTTGGGTATATGCTCGGTTATGTATTCTAGATATATGCCTGGTTTGGATATATGCTCGGTTATGTGACATAAAGATATATGCCTGGTTTGGATATATGCTCGGTTATGTGACAGAGAGATATACGCCTGGTTTGGGTATATGCTCGGTTATGCTATATAGAGATATACGCCGGTTTTTGGGTATATGCTCTGGTTATTATCATTTGAGGACGGTACTATATAGGGAGTATCAAGAGCGGCACCACATAATTCCCAATATCTATCAATTTATTGTAATATAATATACTATGCATTCAACAATTGCAATTATATTAAAGGGCTATGCTCGTACGTCATACGTACCTTATGATTCCATAGTCCAAACGAAACCTTGACTGAGTCCCGCGACCCGATGAATTATGTGCTAACACATAAATAACTCACAATTAAACACAAGCATGCAACCACGTGCCCAAGCACGTTCATAATCCCCAAACTTATCTTCAATCCATGACGATTAACCATTTTAAAAGACTTCGGGTTAAGCATGCATAATACCCAAAATAATCCATTTCAAATGGTCAAAGGTTAGACAATTACTCAATCGAGTATTCCATTAAATTATTAAAATTTGGCTCCAATCATTTCATTTTAGAAGTATAGCATTCCCATTGTAGACATCGCCCCGAAAATCGGCTAATTAAACCTTGATTCCAAAATCCCGACATTTTCCAAAATTTTTGAAAAAACTCCATCCTTCGAGCCGCGATCGATCCCTGATTTCATCTCGATCAATCGCGCAATCCACTGGCCAACCAGTGCCCTCTCGCAATCGATCGCTAGTCTCCGCGATCGATCGCCAACCCACTCGCAATCGATCGCCGAGACCTTGCGATCGATCGCCAGTACTGTACATCTTCATAAATTTTCAGCTGCTCGTCACGATCGATCGACATGCAATCCACGATCGATCGCTACCTGTAATTTTCCGAAAAACTCGAGCTTCAATGGTGTTTTTCACACCCGAACTCAAAACCAACACCCCATACACTCTCAACACCTCAAATACTCCATTTAAAACCAATAAAACTCCAAAAACTCAACTTTGGATTTTAACCAAGAATCCCTAATTTCCAAAACCAACCCAAACCTTAACCAAAATCAACAATACTATAATCAAATCGAAGGTAAAGGCGAGGGGAAGAAGATTACCAACTTTTCTTCGAGCAATCCGACTCCTGAACCGAGCTTCTAGCCATTTCTCCAAGAGAAAATAAAGAGGGGTTTGGGGGAAATGGGTGGGAAGCGAGGAGAGAGAGGGAAGATGTAAGGACCCTAATCCTTAAGTGCGGAATAAAGGCATAATAGAGCTAAATAAATGATCAGAGTAGAGTAAACAAGTTGAGTCTATGAGCTTAAGCATTTACATGCCAAAATAAAGGACTACCAAAAGGATTAATTACATTCCAACAAATGAATGTGTCCACTATAGTTTTACGCTACTCCTAGAGTAGGCACTATACAAAAGAATCCTGTCCTTTCATCTACCAAAGATGCTCGAGAAGTTCACTGTCTCAACCCGTTCAAGCCCATCTATCATGCCAAAAAGGTACCTACAAGGACAACCCCCAAACATGAGCAATAATAATCATTCATATTCAACACAATATGAAGATAAAGCGTAAATGCATAATCAATATAAAACACTTCCTGTTTTCCCATGCATTTCAAACGCTTCCCGTTTGGTTGTCCCTGTACCATAACTCATGAGTATAATCAACAGATTATTTTTAATGGCCAAAACATGTCATGACATCATATACCATCTCAACTGTACCACATATTGGTCACAATTCCCTAGTCTGTCCATCACAGTGTATTTTAATGCCCCTCGCTTATATTCATATGGGCGGCATAGGATAACCTCGCTACAATGGACATGCGGCGCTCCCACCCCTCGCTTCACAGAGAGCGGCAAATACCTTCCTCGCCCCATATGACAACCACGCTCAAATGTGACATGCGGCGCTCCCACCCCTCGCTTCACATTTAGCGGAACCAATACAAAAAGCGGCAAGCATTAAAATCATCAAAGGATGACCACGACTCATGGGATGTGCATCCAATAATCATAATATGCATCTAACATCAATATGCATAAATTACCATGTATATACATCCACTATGCAATACCTCATATGGCATAAATCAACATGTATATGCATCCACAATGCAATACCACATATATACTCGCATCCACAATGCATAAACAATGAGCATATAAAATACATGTTACCGTTGGGTGCCCGTACGTCCACTACGTACCTTTCCAAAAGTGGAATTGGTCCGGCTTCAATTCCTCGGTTGTGTTGCTACCTGGGATGGTTCTACACAATCACACAACCCCATATTAGAAGCCAAATAATAGCCAAATACCAAAAATTTGACAAAATAAACCATTTTCCAAAATTACACAGGCGGCGATCGATCGCTTCACCCAGGCGATCGATCGCCTCAAAATTATCACTGTGGCGATCGGTCGCCCCAAACATGGCGATCGCCATCCCTTTGAAAAACCTACTGCCTCTCGGCGATCGGTCGCCTCATAACAGGCGATCGATCGCCTAACCCGAAATTTTGGTACTGCCTCGCGGCGATCGATCGCCCCATTTCAGGCGGTCGATCGCCTCGCACAGACTCGCGATTTCCACCATTTTTGTTCCCAAAATTTCTTCCAATACATCCCAATACTCAAACCAACCAACCAACAACATAAATACCAACATAAACCACCAAAATACACTTCAAAACAAGTATAAATCTAGCCCTTAACCAAAACCACAACAACCCACACAAACCCATTTCAAAATCATTAAAAATCAACCCAAACTCAAACAAAACCTTACAAAATTAAAGCATGAGGTACCCATACCTCTTGGGGATCTCAAATCACCCAATATGCTCCACAAATCAAGATTTTGCAAGGACTTCTCTCCACCCAAAGGCTTGAGCTCGAAAATGGAAGGGGGTAGGGTTTGTGGATTTGATTTTTGGGTAAAGGTGAAAGTGATTTGGTAAAGTGGGGTTGGGGATAAAAGGGTTGGGTTTTAATTAAAAGCATACCAAGATATCCCATGGTGTATAAAACACCCCAACATGATATTTTTCAAAGCATTTCTCAAAATGCACCACATGCACCCTAAAATGCAACCCCGGGTCATCCCTATCCATAAGACCATGCATTTTCCATAAGGTAAATAAATCCCAAAACATACTCAATTACCACATAATTAATCATGTAAACACAATTAAAGCCAAATAGCAATTAACCATTTCGGGGATGTCACAATACTCCCCTACTTATAAGATTTCGTCCCCGAAATCACATGCACTTACCCCAACAGAAACTAAACATAAACTCATACCAGAGAATAGTTCCGGGTAGTGCTGCACCATATGCTGCTCCGTCTCCCACGTAGCCTCCTCGACACCCCTGCGATCCCACTGAACTTTGATCATCGGTATCACTTTGTTCCGAAGTCTACGGTCTGCTCTGTCCAGAATTCTAACAGGCCGTTCCACATAAGATATATCTGACTCTAACTGAACTTCGGAAGGCTGTAACACGTGAGACGGATCCGGCTCATACTTTCGCAGCATCGATACATGAAACACATCATGTATCCCAGATAAAGAAGGCGGCAAAGCCAGTCGGTAAGCCAATGTGCCAATGCGCTGCAAGATCTCGTACGGTCCAACATACCTCGGAGACAGTTTCCCGCGCATCCCAAATCGCACAACGCCTCTGAAAGGCGAGATCTTCAAAAAGACCTTATCTCCCAACTGAAACTCTAACGGTCTCCGCCGTTTATTTGCATAAGCTGCCTGTCTGTCTTGGGCTGCTTTCATTTTCTGCCTTATAGTCTTTATCTTCTCTTCCATTTCCCGGATCAACTCAGGCCCTCCGACTGATCTACTGTCCAAATCGTCCCAACACAAGGGCGATCTACATCGTCTGCCATAAAGAGCTTCAAACGGAGCCATCTGAATACTTGCCTGGTAGCTATTGTTATACGAAAACTCTACCAAAGGCACTGAATCCTGCCAAGAGGCATCGAACTCCAAAACACAAGCTCTTAACATGTCCTCGAGCGTCTGAATAGTGCGTTCGGTCTGGCCATCCGTCTGAGGATGATAAGCAGTGCTCAATCTGACCTCAGTTCCCAAAGCTGACTGAAGGCCTTCCCAAAATGAGATGTGAATCGCGGATCTCGATCTGACACAATAGAAACGGGAATCCCATGCAATCTCACCACATCTCTAACATACAACTGCGCCATCCTCAAAAACGTAAAGGTCATGCTATAGGGGATAAAGTGGGCTACCTTGGTCAATCTGTCCACAATCACCCAAATAGCATCGAAGCCTGAAGCACTCCTCGGCAAATGAGTCACGAAGTCCATGGAAATGTGCTCCCACTTCCACTTCGGTATCTCCAAGCTCCTCAATTCGCCGCCAGGTCTCTGCCTCTCTGCCTTAACCTGCTGGCAGATCAGACACCTCTTCACAAAAGCGACGACATCTGATTTCATTCTCTTCCACCAAAACTGACCACTCAGATCTCTGTACATCTTCTTCCCGCCTGGGTGGATGCTAAGTCTGCTACTGTGAGCTCGCTCCAAGATCCCCTTACGCAACTCCGGCGTACTCGGAACTACCCAGCGGTTACCCAATCTCAAAGATCCGTCGTCGGCCACTCTGAACTTCGTCGGCTGACCAAGATGCACTATAGACAACCATCTCTGAACCTCGGCATCTGACCTCTGAGCTCTCCTGATGTTCTCATAAATATCTGGCTCAGCTAACAAGGTAGAGACATACACTGGTGATGCATCTATATCAAAATCATAGCCGAGATGGCAATAGGAGGTCATCATAGCCGACAAATGGATGACGTCCTCAGCAGAACTCCTCACTTTCCGGCTCAAAGCGTCTGCTGTGAAATTGGCCTTCCCGGGATGGTACTCAATCTCGCAGTCATAGTCCTTGAGTAGGTCCATCCATCTTCTCTGTCTCATGTTCAGCTCCGCCTGAGTGAATAGAAACTTGAGGCTCTTGTGATCCGTGTATATGGTGAATGAAGTGCCATATAAGTAATGTCTCCAGATCTTCAGGGCGAAGATGATAGCCGCCAATTCCAAGTCATGAACTGGATATCTGGTCTCATGCGGCTTCAACTGCCTCGATGCATAAGCTACCACATGCTTATCTTGCATCAGAACACATCCAAGGCCCTGCAGTGATGCATCAGTATACAGAACAAATCTGGAGTTCTCCGTCGGGATCACTAACACTGGCGCCGTCGTCAACCGGTGCTTCAACTCCTGGAAGCTCCCCTCACAAGCTTCTGACCAAAAGAAAGGCATACCCTTCTGAGTCAACTGAGTCAGCGGCTTGGCAATCTTCGAAAAGCCCTCAACAAAGCGCCGATAATACCCGGCCAACCCAAGAAAACTCCGGATCTCAGGCACAGAAGTGGGGGCAGCCCACTCCATCACAGCCTCAATCTTCTTCGGGTCCACTGATATCCCGCTGCTCGAAATGACATGCCCCAGAAACACTACACTGCTCAGCCAAAACTCGCATTTACTGAGCTTAGCATACAACTGATGCTCTCTGAGAATCTGAAGCACTGTCCTCAAGTGTTTCACATGATCTTCCTCACTCCGGGAGTAGATAAGAATGTCGTCAATAAACACGATGACGAACTGATCAAGATACTGCTGAAACACTCTGTTCATCAGACTCATGAAGACAGCCGGGGCGTTCGTCACACCGAACGGCATTACTAGGAACTCATAATGCCCGTATCGAGTCCGGAACGCTGTCTTCTGCACATCTTCCTCTCTGACCCGAATCTGATGATACCCGGATCTCAAATCAATCTTGCTATACACCCTGGTACCTTGCAACTGATCAAACAAGTCGTCTATCCTTGGGAGAGGATACTTGTTCTTCACTGTAGCCTTGTTCAGTTGCCGGTAATCGATGCACAGCCGCATCGAACCGTCCTTCTTCTTCACAAAGAGAACTGGTGCGCCCCATGGCGACACGCTCGGGCGTATATACCCCTTGTCCAAGAGATCCTGCAACTGCTCTTTCAACTCCCTCAACTCTGCCGGTGCCATCCTATAAGGTGCACGAGAGATAGCGGATGTCCCTGGCAGCAACTCGATCCCAAATTCAACTTCCCTGGCCGGTGGAAATCCTGGGATCTCTTCTGGAAATACATCAGCAAATTCTGCCACAACTGGTACATCCTCAACCTCCAGTTCTTTACTCTTTCCAGACGTGTCCACGGCATAAATAAGATAGCCCGTGTGCCCACGTTCCAACAGCTGAGACATCTTGATCGCTGAAATCAACGGAATCTTCGCACGAGACCCGTTGCCAAAGAAAGTCCACTGACTGCCCAACTCAGGTCTGAACTTCACTGTTCTCTGCCGGCAATCTACCACTGCCTGATATCTGTTCAGAACATCAATACCCAAGATGCAGTCGAAGTCTGACATACCCAGCACAATCAAGTCTGATCTCAACTCGTTGCCCTCAAAATAAATGAGGCTATCTGCCAAAAACTGATCAGCAACGACGTTTCTTCCAGTGGGTGTCGAGACCAACAGAGGCGTGGGTAAAGAAGACGTGCGCATATGGTGTCTTTCCACAAATCCCACAGATACAAAAGAATGGGAGGCACCTGTATCTATCAAAACAAAAGCAGGGTACGTAAATAAATGGCACGTACCGGCAATCACCTCCTCTGGAGCTGCCTGAGCCTGCTCCCTGGTCAGTGCATATACTTGCCCCTGGGGTGGTCCTGCTGTCTGACCTCCCGACGGACGAGGCCCAAACTGTTGCCTCTGCTGCACTGTCCTATCCTCAAACCTTGGCCTGCTGCCCTGATACTCTGACTGGCCTCCCCTGGTGGGACAATATCGAGCAATGTGGCCCATCTTGCCACAGACATAACATGCAGGACACTTGTTTGAAGAATGTGGTCCTCCACAGTTGTTGCACCTCGGCTCTCCCGGCCTATCCCCCTGTGAAGATCCTCGATTGGCCGACCAATTTCCTTTCTTGCCATCTTGTTTCTGACCATAGTATTTCTTTCCACCATACCGCGAAGATGAAGAGGCACCACGGGGCTTAAATGGCTCACCCCGAGGCCTCAAACTGTCACTAGTCTGCCTCTGTTGCGGTACCGGTGGTGGCATGGCATAAGCTCCCACTCCAAGCTCAGCAAGCTCCGCTCTTGTGAGAGCATCATCAAAAGAAGTTGGGTTATTGATAATAACCCGGTCATAGAGCTCCGGTCGCAGTCCTTTCATGAAATTTCTCATTTTGGCACGTCCATCAGAGGCAATATGGGGGACATACCTAAGTAGTGATGAGTACTGTGTGGCATAGTCTGCTACTGTCATGTTCCCTTGCCTCAGACTGGTAAATTCATCCTCTTTTGTCTGTCTTGCTGCCGCGGAGAAGTATCGGTTCAAGAACCTGGTCCTGAAGAGCGTCCAGTCAATCACAGCACCCAGTGCTCTCATCTCCATCACTGTGCTCCTCCACCACATCAATGGCTTCTTGGCTAATTGAAACTCCGCTAGCCTCAGCCAAGCCGTCACAGCACAAGGAGCCGATACAAAGATCTGCTCAAGTCTTTCTAACCACTCTTCAGCTTCTTCTCCGGACTCTGTCCCCTCAAACCGGGGCGGATGATAAGACAGAAACTGCGTCAAGCTAATCTCACCCGGTAGCAATAACTGGACTACTGGTTCCATTCCTACAGCCGGTGGAGGTAGAGGATTAGCCTGTCCAATACTAGCATTTACACTCCCAACATCTCCGACTTCCTCATTAGCAGCCATGCTGTAACACAAATGTTAACAACAATCCAAAGCAATATATAACATGTCGTTAGATAACAGGAGTGATATAAGCATGTTAGTATAACCAAATATACACCAATATGCACCACATGCATAAACATGCTTCAAATGTAAGCACCTAGCCAACCATGCTAAGGCTACCCTTCACTCGTTCCCGGGTTCTCTAACCACTGCTCTGATACCACTAATGTAAGGACCCTAATCCTTAAGTGCGGAATAAAGGCATAATAGAGCTAAATAAATGATCAGAGTAGAGTAAACAAGTTGAGTCTATGAGCTTAAGCATTTACATGCCAAAATAAAGGACTACCAAAAGGATTAATTACATTCCAACAAATGAATGTGTCCACTATAGTTTTACGCTACTCCTAGAGTAGGCACTATACAAAAGAATCCTGTCCTTTCATCTACCAAAGATGCTCGAGAAGTTCACTGTCTCAACCCGTTCAAGCCCATCTATCATGCCAAAAAGGTACCTACAAGGACAACCCCCAAACATGAGCAATAATAATCATTCATATTCAACACAATATGAAGATAAAGCGTAAATGCATAATCAATATAAAACACTTCCTGTTTTCCCATGCATTTCAAACGCTTCCCGTTTGGTTGTCCCTGTACCATAACTCATGAGTATAATCAACAGATTATTTTTAATGGCCAAAACATGTCATGACATCATATACCATCTCAACTGTACCACATATTGGTCACCATTCCCTAGTCTGTCCATCACAGTGTATTTTAATGCCCCTCGCTTATATTCATATGGGCGGCATAGGATAACCTCGCTACAATGGACATGCGGCGCTCCCACCCCTCGCTTCACAGAGAGCGGCAAATACCTTCCTCGCCCCATATGACAACCACGCTCAAATGTGACATGCGGCGCTCCCACCCCTCGCTTCACATTTAGCGGAACCAATACAAAAAGCGGCAAGCATTAAAATCATCAAAGGATGACCACGACTCATGGGATGTGCATCCAATAATCATAATATGCATCTAACATCAATATGCATAAATTACCATGTATATACATTCACTATCCAATACCTCATATGGCATAAATCAACATGTATATGCATCCACAATGCAATACCACATATATACTCGCATCCACAATGCATAAACAATGAGCATATAAAATACATGTTACCGTTGGGTGCCCGTACGTCCACTACGTACCTTTCCAAAAGTGGAATTGGTCCGGCTTCAATTCCTCGGTTGTGTTGCTACCTGGGATGGTTCTACACAATCACACAACCCCATATTAGAAGCCAAATAATAGCCAAATACCAAAAATTTGACAAAATAAACCATTTTCCAAAATTACACAGGCGGCGATCGATCGCTTCACCCAGGCGATCGATCGCCTCAAAATTATCACTGTGGCGATCGGTCGCCCCAAACATGGCGATCGCCATCCCTTTGAAAAACCTACTGCCTCTCGGCGATCGGTCGCCTCATAACAGGCGATCGATCGCCTAACCCGAAATTTTGGTACTGCCTCGCGGCGATCGATCGCCCCATTTCAGGCGGTCGATCGCCTCGCACAGACTCGCGATTTCCACCATTTTTGTTCCCAAAATTTCTTCCAATACATCCCAATACTCAAACCAACCAACCAACAACATAAATACCAACATAAACCACCAAAATACACTTCAAAACAAGTATAAATCTAGCCCTTAACCAAAACCACAACAACCCACACAAACCCATTTCAAAATCATTAAAAATCAACCCAAACTCAAACAAAACCTTACAAAATTAAAGCATGAGGTACCCATACCTCTTGGGGATCTCAAATCACCCAATATGCTCCACAAATCAAGATTTTGCAAGGACTTCTCTCCACCCAAAGGCTTGAGCTCGAAAATGGAAGGGGGTAGGGTTTGTGGATTTGATTTTTGGGTAAAGGTGAAAGTGATTTGGTAAAGTGGGGTTGGGGATAAAAGGGTTGGGTTTTAATTAAAAGCATACCAAGATATCCCATGGTGTATAAAACACCCCAACATGATATTTTTCAAAGCATTTCTCAAAATGCACCACATGCACCCTAAAATGCAACCCCGGGTCATCCCTATCCATAAGACCATGCATTTTCCATAAGGTAAATAAATCCCAAAACATAATCAATTACCACATAATTAATCATGTAAACACAATTAAAGCCAAATAGCAATTAACCATTTCGGGGATGTCACAGAAGAGATAGAGAGGATATTTCGTGCTATGACGAAACACTGAGTCCATTTGGTATATATAGTACCAAGGCTCCAAAATACCAATACCTCCACAAGAGAGTCAATCAGACCTCACGATCATTCTTCAGAATACATCGTGTCATTGAGATTACCAATCTCAAGGTGCCACAGTCTCTCACCGGAGATTCATATGTCAAAGCATACTAACCCAATGCTCGACGAGTACCAAGAAAATGCTGGCATTCGTATACTCACACCGGCATACATGCCTAAGCATCAATATTACCTGCATACTCGCTGCAATCGACTCGGGTATCACCAATCATACCCAATACTCCCAATCTCAACCGTAAATCCTCAATTATTCTCACCCAACGGAGAATGATAATTGACAAAACAACGGCCGACGGTGTGATTCCAAGATCAACACCACACAAACCAGTTCAACGAATCTTCCAAAGATTCCCAATAGTTATAAGAATACCGCCTTCCTTTCAAGGAAAATGTCATGAACCATGACCCTCCAACCTCGAACCACCGTTCGGAAGACTGGACATATTTATACCAAAATACATATATCCCGGAACCAACAATTACACAACTGGTCCAGTATAGTGCATCAATGCCACTATTACCAAAACGAAATCCTTATACACAACGTATGCTCATTCTAACAATGTTTCGTACTAATACCATAGTACTACACAATTTCAAGCATCTCCCCAGAGACGCTTCCTCGCACGTCTCATCGGAAATATAAAGCCATTACCTAGTCTAACACTAGTAATGCTTACCATGGTTGATTCACAATCAACCCTCAACCAATACTAGATGTCTTCATGATAGTACAATCCAAATCTCTCCAAGAGATAAAAATCAATATAGTAGTGTCACCCCCACTAACTATATCTCACAATCCAAATATGTTCCCCATTGCATTCCATATGCAAGGATGCTCAACCAAAGCCAAAAATGACTTGTCGACACTCACGTTGGTACTCTCAACAGAGTTGAGTTGTCCCAGTACAAGTTCCTCAAAACATTTGATGTATAAACGTCCCCGTGAGGTATTCTTGCCTCAAACCTCATGCCACAAAGTGACTACAAGAGTCCATTACGACCCTCATCGTATCATCATATGATTCACCAATCTCGGTTCCGACGAGCAGTATAATGGCTACAACAAGCACACTATAACATTGCAACAATACCAGGCTAGCAGATCGCTGCCTCCTTAGGTCTATACCAAACCTACCAACGTATCATACATTCCACTCCCGATACATCATACCGTACTATTCAATAGAGTAATAGGTCATCACCCAATATTTCTCTCATATCAATATACAACGGACATTCCGGTGTCCTTGCTCAACCACGATGCAATCCTAATCCATTAGGACTTATTCAACACTCTCATGTGTGGGTGTGACCATGTCCACCACATGTCACATCGACAAAAGCGGGTAGTTCCCTCAATAACTACCCTATCACTAACCACTTGGACATAGCCATCCTAACAAGTATACCCAAAGGTACCACTACTCATAACATATTTACCTCGCATGCATGATGCAGTACTCTCACCGGTACAGTGCATCCAATAATTCATCGAGCAAACCTGCTCAGCATAATGGTCTCGTCAACCGGTGGCGTAGACACCACATGGCGCTCATCATCGGCACGCAAACCATATGACTAAATACATACACCCAGACGTATTATTCATCAAAACGACGCTATACGTCTACATAAACATCCACTATGTCATCGTCATCCCGTGACGGTACATGTCAACATATGACATCCAAAATAACATCATCAACTCGTGATGGTACATGTCAACACCTGACATTCACAATCTCATCGTCAAACACGTGACAGTATATGTCGATACACGACATCCTTAATCTCATCGTCAAACACGTGATGGTATATGTATATCAACGCATGACATCGACAATAATGCTAATAAAACAATAATATACCATACCTCATTGCTAACAAGATAGCGGCATACCCGTATTCCTCGCCCAGCAGCGATACGTAATCAGCATCATCACTCAAAGGCGGCACAATCTCGAGCTATAAAATCAGCGGTATGAGCCCTCGCTATATAAAATCAGCGGTATGAAACATCGCCATAGGACAAGCGGCACAAACCCTCGCTATAGCATCAGCGGTATAGATCATCGCTATAGATATCCGGCGGTATGAACCATCGCCATAGAGGTAGCGGAATGCACCATCGTTATATAATACCCGGCGGCATGAACCATCGCCAATAGAATAGCGGAATGAACCATCGCTATGAATACCCGACGGCATAAACCATCACCAATAATCAGCGGCATAAACCATCGATATACAATCGGCAGCAAGAACCATCGCCATATAATCAGCAGCATAAACCATCGCTATACAATCGGCGGTAAGAACCATCGCCATATAATCGGCGGCATAAACCATCGCTATACAATCGGCGGCAAAAACCATCGCCATAAAATCAGCGGCATAATCGTGGACTCAAGAGGTACTCACATTCATGTAGCACTTTGTTCCTGATCTCGTCGCTACGTCATGATAGCGGCACCATCGCTTCGACATGACAGTGGCATGTATCATCACTTCGACACGACAGTGGCATCATCGCTTTGACATGACGGTGGTACCATCGCTTCGACATGACAGTGGCATCATCGCTTCAACGTGACAACGGCATTTACCATCGCTTCGACACGACAACGATATCATCGCTTCGACATGACAGCGGCATAATCAGAAATGTATCACTTTGTTCCGAGGCCCAAGGGGTACTCCCATGCACGTGCTGCATGCACCGTAGGCGCAAGAGGTGACCCCGTACATGTGCACATTTTCCTTTGGACTCAAGAGGTGATGCCCATTCCGCATAATCTCACCGATATTTCCATACACCTGCATCAAGGTTAACACAACAATCCACAAATCCTACTACGTTATATCGGCGGCTCAATAATATCCCTCGCTATGATATGACAGCGGCATTAACCATCGCTTTGACATATGAGCGGCAAATATTATGATCCATCGCTGGTGATATACATGTAGCAGGACTCTAATTGCAATATAATTGCATGCTCAATATCAATTGAAATCTCATAATCATAGGGAAATCATACCCGAACATTACACTGTCTGTTATCCACCATTCCTGTCCTTAGACAGCGTATAATGTTTCTCATTTCCTGATTTTCCTACAACATCAAATTCTTAAAACACTTTCATATCAAGTGCTAACAGTTCCCATCAATCTCATCTCATCGTATTCCGTATGATCCTGCAACCAACATGGTTAGCAATACCACATTCCATATCATAAAAGCACATAAGCAAATAGCTGCGACACACAACACTAACTACCATCATGCATAAATATGTGCTACCCATTCCTATCAGCATGTTCCAGGCCCTCAACAGCCCCAAAGAGCAAACCACTGCTTTGATACCACTAATGTAAGGACCCTCGTGCCCTTAACCCGTTATTAGTGTATTAACCTATGCCATTAGTGCATACAATCATATTATCATGGGGAAGAGGACCCTATGCAAGTATAGCATCATATACCATCTATAAAATTTCTTGCATTAGAACCCCATAATATTCAAATTCCCCAACCAAGACAACTTACATAGCATGTGATGTGACTAGAAATAGACACATCTATTGCGCTTAATTGTCTACGATTTGGTATATTTTGATGGATAAATTGATACATATGCTACTTAATCGTATATTGTGTAAATGTAGGGAAAGGTGAAGAAATCAAGCTAAAATGATGAAAGAAGCAATAAAGTTGAAGAAAAGAGGAAAAAACCGGAATCCAAAACACATGTTACTCCTTTCTCCTCATATTTCTATATGTTCGAGCCATGATTTGGAAATGTGGTCCACAACAAGTTGTAGAACTTTGAGTTATCTTCGTGTGGACAGCTGATTAATCAAATTCGGAGTTCGTACGAGAAAGTTACGGCCAAAATACGAAACTCGCCATACAAATGGAAGACAGGCGTAATTACGCCATTATCAGGCGTAATTACGCCAATGCTACGGCATGGACAGGCGTAATTACGCCATTCGGAGGCGTAAATACGCCAGAAACATGGGAACCCATATTTTTGACACATCATCAGGCGTCTTTACGCCATTTTCAGGCGTAGCTACGCTGCAGAGTTTTGGAAAGTGTAAAGACTTGATTTCTTTCCTTCTCACATGGATTCTAACCTACTCCATCAGCCTCCCTATACATATATGGACGAAAATCAGACTAAAGAACATCTAGATAGTTAGGGTAGAGTAGTTTAGGATAGTTTTACAATTTTTCTTTCAATTTTGTTGAAGACGGCTAAGAAGATCGAAGCGAAGGCGGGATTGACACCTCGACGAGCGGAGATCGGATTAGTTTTCTTTCCCCTATTTTTATTTATAGTTTTGTTTTAATTATGTGTAGCTAGTTTTAATTCTTGGTTGAGGAAGACAAATCCTTGGATTTTATTTATCTTGGGGAGATTCTTACGCTTTAATTATCAATTTTATTGAGTATCAAGAGTTTTTCTGATTTTGTTGATATGATTGTTGTGTTTGTTTATTGGATTGACAACCTAGTAACTTGCATGAAATCTAACGCTGAATTAGATATCAAATACGGAATCGTTTGATCCCTCTAATTTACGAAGCAACTAAGATTGATAATTGCCTGCTGTTGGTGTTATTAAATTCTTAGGAAAAACGATTGGATGATTAATTCTAACGGCTGTAGTTTTTATTGATTAGATTAATCAAACTTACTAGTTTTGAAACTATCATTGATTTAATCTTAACGGCTGTAGTTTTGGTTAAAATTTGATAAGAGTTGAATTGAATGTTGTTTTCTATTTGACTACAATTAAGGTAATGGAGGAATTAGATTTCCAATTGATGAATATTCAAGTAAAATTGAGTTTTTTTTTGTGAATCGATGAAATAGATGATAATTCCAAGGAAGAGTCGACCGATACCAAGAATCGCTTTCATTAGTTAATCTTTGTTTTTAATTTTAATTAGTATAATTCAACTTCACAACCCCATCTTTTATTGTTTTGATTTTGATTTTCATTAACACAAAGATTCACACCTCCTCGTGGGATCGATCCCTACTCACGCTACTACATTATTGTTATCAATCTTGAGGATTGAGTGGGGTTAATTTAGGCGTACACGACATGCGCACACCAAATTTTGGCGCCGTCGCTGGGGAGGCGTTGTATATTTTTGTGTTAATACTTTCTGTTTTTTTTTTCCTTTCTCTTTCTTTTTCTTTCTTTCTTTCCCCCCACCGCTACTCTTGTTTGTTCGTGCTTACAGGTTGATTTCTGAAAAATCGGATCTTTTCATGGTGGACTATAGGTGGCTAGACGAGTTGGAGTATCTTGTGCAACAACTTGGCGTAGGGATTGGACAAAGTGCATACAACTCAAGTTGGAGTGATCATCCTAATCTCAACTATGACAATCAATGGATGAGCCCACCTCCACCCTACATGCAAAGCACTCTACCGCCATACATACCGCAATATCCGCCATGGCCGCAACAACCTCAATACCATACCCTTGGTGAGTCTTTAGAGGATCTTGTTTCAACACTTAATGATAGAACTTTGCAATTCCAACAGGAATTCAGGGCTAGCACTCAGAATTTGGGTAACCAAATGGAGCAACTAATAAGATCGGCCGATCGGATAGCAGCACAAAAGGAGACCATGATTGCATTTGAATCATGGAGTGATGAAGAAGAGGAGACTAAGGAGAAGGTGGTACTGATGCCACCCGAGCTAGAAGATGAGACACATGTGCCAATAGAAGAAGAAGGTGGTACTGATGCCACCCGAGCTAGAAGAGGAGACACATGTGCCAATAGAAGAAAATGAGCTTGTACATCCTACAACTCTGAATGGTATGTTTCCAACTGAGAACTATATTGATTACTTAGATGAATCATGTGTTGTGGAAGAGGAGTCGGCGAAAGAATAATGTGATGAAATGGATCACTGGGACTATTTTTGCGAAGACAACATCACCTTGGACAGTGGCAAAGAGGTAGAAACTCCAGCAACGATGGTACTGAGGCCATCAATACTTGAACAACAAACAGAGATCGAGGTGGATAACAAGGAATCTCACCAGAATGAGATTCCCAAAGGCGAGCATAGGGGACAACAAGTTAGAAGATGCCATGAGGTAGATCTTGATCGGCCTCAACTGACTTCTTTGGAGGAAGGCGACATAGTGAAAAGACAAAAACCCTCCAAGAGGTGCAAGGCAAATAGGCATCGTCTTAAGCGAGAGAACTGGCGTCGGGCCACCGACGTTAAACAGAGGCGCTGTTTGGGAGACAACCCAAGGGGAGTTAGTTTCCTTTCTCCCTTTTTTTTTTTTTTTTGCTTTAGTAGTTAGATTCTCTTTTCTTGTATTTTTGCCTTACATTGGAGACAATGTAATATTTAAGTATGGGGGAGGGATTAGTGGTGTGTTATTGCTTTTCTATTACAAAAAATACAAAAAAATCAAAAATTTTGAAAATTTTGAGCTCATAGTTAGTAATGAACACATGCTTAGAGTCACTAGCCCATGATGAAACCTAATTGATATCATGCATGCTTTTGAACATAGGTGAATTGTTAACTTTGGAACACTTTGAACTCTAATGCAAATTTTGCTTTGACATAGTAGTTGAATATTTTGAGCACATTATTGTCATGACTTGTGAAGTGTGCATAGCTTAGTGAAGATTGTGTGAGCTTTGTGATAGTCTTAAGAAGTCTCTAATACATGCTAGAACTTAACTACATGCTCTTTGAGGCGTATGTCTAGACTGCTTGCAAACATGAAAGTGATATAGGCAATCTTTGATGCGTTTGAGCCTTTCAAGCCTACCATGTAAAGAAAATCAATCACTAGTACCCTGTTTGAGCTTTAATGCAAAAGAATGGTTGTATGCTAAGCATACAAACAACCACCATTCGACATTCTTTGACTAGCTTATCATCCTTCCCTAATGAGCCTAAATATGAGTTCTATCCATACCTTTGAAGGGAGTATGATGTGTTTCATTCACATGCACTTAAGTATTCAATGATTAAAATGTTTGTGAGCTTCATAAGGAAAAGAATGAAATGCATGAAAGAAAAGGGATGCCTTGAGAAAATAGATAAAAATATGACTCCAAGGGGAGCCAAGGCACAAAAGAAGAAAAATGTTGAAAAATTCAAGCAAGAAGAGAAGCTTTTAGTGTGCATATCATCATACTCTCTTACTTGATATATCCTTACCGTTCTTTCATAAGCCAATACCTAGGCCACACTACAAGCTAATAAAGACCTACTTGATTTATGTTTGCAAAGTGGCTAAGATAGTGGAGAAGAATGTGCAAGTGAGCTTATACTTGTGTTAGTGTATGACTTGAACTATTGTGGATTTGCTTCTATTGGATCTATAATTTGTGCATGACACTTGTTTATGACCACACACACACGTTCACTACTTTGTTGGGTACTTTTCACCGCCTTTCATTACTATGCATGTTTAAATTGTTGAGGTATAAAAGTGAGAACAAGTTAGTTTGTTATGAACATATGAGCCAAAGTAAAAAGATTGTAGTTTTGTCTGATTTACTCGAGGTCGAGTAAAGTTTAAGTATGTGGGTGTTTGATGTGACTAGAAATAGACACATCTATTGCGCTTAATTGTCTACGATTTGGTATATTTTGATAGATAAATTGATACATATGCTACCTAATCGTATATTTGTGTAAATGTAGGGAAAGGTGAAGAAATCAAGCTAAAATGATGAAAGAAGCAATAAAGTTGAAGAAAAGAGGAAAAAACCGGAATCCAAGACACATGTTGCTCCTTTCTCCTCAAATTTCTATATAATCTGGCCAGGATTTGGAAATGTAGTCCACAAAAAAGTTGTAGAACTTTGAGTTATCTTCGCGTGGACAGCTGATTCATTAAATTCGGAGTTCGTACGAGAAAGTTACGGCCAAAATATGAAACTCGCCAGAAAAATGGAAGACATGCGTAATTACGCCATTATCAGGCGTAATTACGCCAATGCTACGGCATGGACAGGCATAATTACGCCATTCGGAGGCGTAAATACGCCAGAAATGTGGGAAGCCATATTTTTGACACGTCATCAGGCGTCTTTACGCCATTTTCTGGCATAGCTACGCCTGCAGAGTTTCGGAAAGTTTAAGACTTGATTTCTTTCCTTCTCACATGGATTCTAACCTACTCCATCAGCCTCCCTATACATATATGGATGAAAATCAGACCAAAGAACATCTAGATAGTTAGGGTAGAGTAGTTTAGGATAGTTTTACAATTTTTCTTTCAATTTTATTGAAGACAGCTACGAAGATCGAAGCGAAGGCGGGATTGACACCTAGACGAGCGGAGATCGGATTAGTTTTCTTTCCCTTGTTTTTATTTATAGTTTTGTTTTAATTATGTGTAGCTAGTTTTAATTCTTGGTTGAGGAAGACAAATCCTTGGATTTTATTTATCTTGGGGAGATTCTTACGCTTTAATTATCAATTTTATTGAGTATCAAGAGTTTTTCTGATTTTATTGATATGATTATTGTGTTTGTTTATTGGATTGACAACCTAGTAACTTGCATGAAATCTAACGCTAAATTAGATATCAAATACGGAATCGTTTGATCCCTCTAATTTACGAAGCAACTAAGATTGATAATTGCCTGCTGTTGGTGTTATTAAATTCTTAGGAAAAACGATTGGATGATTAATTCTAACGGCTGTAGTTTTTATTGATTAGATTCATCAAACTTACTAGTTTTGAAACTATCATTGATTTAATCTTAACGGCTGTAGTTTTGGTTAATGATTTGATAAGAGTTTAGTTGAATGCTGTTTTCTATTTGACTACAATTAAGGTAAGGGATGAATTAGATTTCCAATTGATGAATATTCAAGCAAAATTGAGTTTTTTTTCTGAATTGATGAAATAGATGATAATTCCAAGGAAGAGTCGACCGATACCAAGAATCGCTTTCATTAGTTAATCTTTGTTTTTAATTTTAATTAGTATAATTCAACTTCACAACCCCATCTTTTATTGTTTTGATTTTGATTTTCATTAACACAAAGATTCACACCTCCTCGTGGGATCGATCCCTACTCACGCTACTACATTATTGTTATCAATCTTGAGGATTGAGTGGGGTTAATTTGGGCGTACACGACAAGCGCACACCAGCATGCACCCTCATAATACACTAACATGCTCTCAGTTCATTTAGCAATTCCGTGTTTACTTGCATGCAGACAATAAATGAAGAGAGAAAAACCATGCACATTTATACATTCCATATACACGTAAAAATGTGCTCACGTGAGAGCACCCAATGAATAAACGTGTATCTAATGTATAAGATACTCTACCAAATACCGTTACCGGTACTTCGATCCTGGAAGCACCCCTCTTCCATATCTCGATCTCCACTCCGAATCTACCGTTATGCTTATTCAACCAGCTCCGGTACTTCGATCCTGGAAGTACCTCAAATCAACAGTCCAAGCTCAACTCCAAAGCTATTGCTGCACCTGTACCACATGCCCCAACAGAGACAGCCCCCACACGGGTGAGCACCAATACCACCATTTCAATAATCACAGTACGTAATTTACAGAAAATAAAACTTGTAGTGTAATATAAATCTACATGGTTGTGAATTATGTAGTAATAAACTTTGCATAGCAAGTAAACATGAATTTGAGAAGAGTTGCATTTAAATTTGAGTTGAATTTGGTGAGTTTGGTGAGTATATAAAACATAGTTTCAGATTTGAAACACATAATCCACCAAAACACACCTAGTAAATCTCTACACAAGCTCCTCTCTAAACCCTTAGTGGTTCTTGCATCTTTTACTTGGATTTCATTTGGTGATTAAGCTAGAAAGTTGAGAGAAGTGATTTCATATCTTCTTGGTAAGAATTCCATAGTATATGATGTATTTGTACTTAGTTTATGGAAATTTGAAGCATGGTCATTATTCTTCTATGATTTGAATTGAAACTTGTTATCATGTAAAGGAATGATTGGAACTATGCTAGATAGATGTTTATATAATGCTAGGTATTGTGGTGAGCAAAGTTCCATGATTGGAATTGAGTTGTAGAAGGAGAACCAAGAAAAGAAGTAGAAAATAGCCATGGTTTTTCAGAAAACAGAGGAGGCGATCGATCGCTATGTTTGAGGCAATCGATCGCCTGTGGCTAAACATGAGAATGGCGATGCTTGAGCGATCGATCGCTTCAAGTAGGCAATCTATCGCCTCAAGGCAGAATGTTTTCCAAAGGGGTAGACGACCGATCGTGTGAGGGCGTGGTCCTAATCAGAGTCAGAGGTTTAATTAGCACACGATTGTTATATTAACGTAAACAGCGGAAGATTTAGTTAAAAACTTTCAAAAAGTAACCCTCAAAATTTTTCGCAGTTTGTTTCTAAAACATTTCCGAATAGTGAAAATATGTATTTCCAGTTTTACATCTAACGTGATATTCATCGCATAAGCATTACATATAATTTCTCAGTAAAGTAATACTTAAAAATACAGATACTCAGGGCATACCCCGGTAATTTAAAACATAAGTGAAAATACTAAACAACTACTGGGACTCAAAACATAAACCATATACCTGAGCTCGCTCTCAAGGAGCTCTGATATTTATCGATGCTTCGTCTCGAGCATCCACAGTACGTCCACCTGTACCACCTGTCATGCCCATACAACAAAGACATGACAACACCCCGCGAAGGGGGTCAGCACCCAGTACGAGAAACAGATAATATCACAGTGTATGACAAATAACATGCGATGCATGCCGTGCATGAATGCAAATGCATATGAAGGCTATCAAATCTCGAATATCCATATCTCCGGAGTCCAAAGGAAGATCATCAATCAAATCATCATCATGCTTGAGCAGGATGTCGACACGCTCGTCGCTCCGATCTATCTCTCAGTCGAGCCATCGGCGGTCCATCATCCTCGTGTCTGGGCGACGTCGGCACGCTCGTCGCTACGGCATCACTCAGCTCACTCTCTCCGCCGAGCCATCGGCGTGCCCATCATCCCCAGACACGCATCATAGATACCAAAGAAAAGATATAGGTACCAAGAAAGGAATCGATAGGATCAACATGACATGCTCAATGTCCATGCGTGTCAATGCATCATGCAATATCATAATCTCATGTGATGCATCTCAAATCTCATGTCATCATGTATCATGCAGTCAATGTACCATGTAATTCACATACTGTAGATCAACTTATCACATAGTCACATAAGGAGCAAGTAATGACAAGTAAATCATACCCGGGAACATCACATATCTTTGCCATACATTGTGATAAAACCCGTTTTCTACGTACCTCGGACCAATGGTATATCTACCGAGTACTCCTCGAATAAATCTCAAGATCTGTTAACCTGATCATAATAGTTCCAAATACAATATAATGTCACATACTAGCCTTAAACTTATCAAAATAAAACTCAAACTTAGACCCAAAACCAATTCTCTTAATTTCAGCCTGCGCAACCGTAGAGATCGGCTCATAACTTGTCCGATACTTAATAAAATCACATGGATCCAATTTATTTTCAAAGATAACTCAATAATGAACATTTCATCGGTTCGACACATCTTCAAATTCGTTCATTTAGCCTAGGTAAAATGGCCAAGAACAATCTGCTGGAAAAACATGACAATTCACCAAATTCAATCCTGACCCATTTTCGTATAAAAATCGTAATATATTCATATAACGTCCAAATGACTTGAGGCTAGTGGTAAAATCACGAAAACTCAATGTAATACAGTTCATATTTGGACTAATTGGATCTTCATTCAGGCGAGCAAGGGAGTATCCTCCTAATAAGCTCTACTTGGACAAGTAGAAAGGAGTCCCAATCTAGTTCACTTATCTAGAGATACATACAAAACAAAGTATGGCAGTTTTAAAAATACCTATACACTCTGTTTTGACAGAGTGAGCAGTTCTAGGAAAAAGTGCATATCTTGCACAAATAAACTTCAAATCATGTGAGACCAGTTTCTAATGCAATATAACGCAAAGTTTTGAAACTTTTATTCAGACACCAAGGTCAAAATCGTAGCACATTTTGCCCAGATTTACCAAGAACATACTGCATGTGCAACCCGCCTACATGCATGTTCCAGATTGTGCGCCTTGTGGTAACAACATCATAACTCATTCATTTTAAGTCCAAATTGTCTCCAATTTTAACCACAGGACGAAAACACATATATCTACAACTTATGTTTGAGGCTCAAAGTCAGATTCCGAGACTAAGTAAATCGAATTTGCAAAATCATCTACTGCATGCAACATCAAATTTGTGCAGATTCTATTTTAATAAAAAGACACCGACATTTTTGTGGTTCTCCCTATATTTTTCGACCCAAACTCCATAAATCCAACTAAAAATAAATAAGGACAAGTCCATACCCTTGTAGACCCAAAAAGTTTTCACAATGGCTCCTTCCTAGCTTGAACTCCTCCAAACTTGCTCCAAAATTGAAAATTCTTGCACCTAACTAACACCCTTGTCTTGGGGTTTCTAAATCACTAATTGCATGTAACATGCATTAGTAATTGGAAGAGAAAATCGGTGCTAAGAGAAGCTGAAATTTCGAAATGCTTGAAGGTGGAAAGAAAGAGGAGAGAAGGTGGAGTGTTGGTGGGTTGAAGAGAGAGAAAAATGGTGGTGAAATGAGACCAAAATCTGATTTTTGCATGGTCTTTTATGCGTGAGTTTCAATGCACAATAGTGTGATTTTTATTTTATTTTATGTATTGTGGAATCCATGTGTCACTACATCATCATCTTGCAAGATTAATGGTCAAAAATCATGTATTAAACATGAGTTAACTTAATTAATGGCATGCGTTTTCCAAGTGCCATGGATCATGCACATGCTCATGCACTAAAACATGTTCCACTAGTTGGTTGACTCATCGTGGTCCGGAACACCTTAATTCAAAGTCTATACTTTTAATTATCCGGGTTCGCTTAATCATCGTTAATCCGGATTAATTAGCATCGGACCTTACAGATCGCTGTGAAAATAGGAGATCGACCGCCAATGACCAAATCTTTAGGCGATCGATCGCGTCAAAACATGAGATCGATAGCCAGGGCCAGATTTTTGAAAAATGTTATATTTTTGTAGAATTTGATTTTAATGCCTATGATAACATGATATATTATTGGTATTGTTGAAGCATCATCACAGGGGACGGGACAACGAGGCGGTTAGACAGTGACACCTAATTTATATCGTTTGTGTCGCAGAACATGTACTTTTTGACGTACGAGTATATGATATTTTTGTGATGATGATGTGAGCATGGTATCATATGATTATTGACATCGTATGCGTATGCATTCATGATATTATATATTGTTGAGAGGGATGCCACGATAGATGTGTAGCGTATGCTTGGCTGAGATCGGTGCCACGATAGATATGCCAGTGTTGGTATATGCTTTGGCTGAGATTGTTGCCACGATAGGTATGCTACATATGCTTTGGCATGAGAGATATACGCCGGTTGGGTATATGTTCTGGCTGTTATAACATGTGACGACGGTACTATGATATGTGCTGCTAATATGAAGATGTGAGAGGGTTCCACTGACATATTGAGCTGAGATAGACATATCATATTGGTCTGGTTATAACAGGATGAGGAATGAGACATGTCATGACATAATTGCATTTGATGGTGCATGATACAGGACAATCACATTTGTTATTCATAGTGCTTTATTGTTTATGTGTTTAATGATATCGCACTGGGATGGTTGTTTATCTGTACTCATATTGTGTGATTGTTTCTGTAGGGACTCATAGACGTGGGAGGACGGGATTGTGAGTTTATTCCGCTGCGAGCTGAACCACTGCTTAGGAGTTTTGGTCTAGGTTGTTTTGTTGTATATATGATGTATTTAAGGACATTGTTTTTGTCAACTTGTAATAACCTACACAACTAAACTCTTAATCAGTGTATGTTTTACTTAATTCTGACTCACATATGTATAAATGAACTGATACATAACGAATTAAGTAATGAGGACCCCACATTAGTGGTATCAGAGCAGTGGTTCGAGAACGGGGTGAACAAGGGTAGATGAAGTGTATTAGGGAGTTGCCTAATCACTTGAAAGCATGTTATGAGTCATGATATGATGTTATACTGACATGCTTTATATATTTCTTGTTGTTGGTAACCTGTATTTGAAGTAATGGCAGATAGAGTACCACACAATGAGGTTGGTGATGCCATGAGTGGCAATGCTAGCGTTGGATTGGCGCCTGTGCCGCCACCACCATTTGGGCAAGGGCCAGTAGAACAGGTACTGTTACCTGGGGAGTTGACTTTGACACAGTTTTTGAGTTATCAGCCACCTCGCTTTGAGGGTACGGAATCAAGGAACAAGCAGAGGAATGGTTGGAACGGATTGAACAGATCTTTGTGTCAGCGCTATGTACCAAATCCGCCTGGATACGTTTGGCAGAATTCCAGTTGGCAAAGAAAGCCATGATGTGGTGGAAATCCACATTGATTGAGCTTAGAGCTCAAGGACAGACAGTGAATTGGGATGTGTTCAGAACTAGGTTTCTTGATCACTATGTCTCTGTTGCTGCAAGGCAGAGGAAAGAAGATGAATTCACAAATTTGAGACAGGGGTCAATGACAGTGTCTGATTATGCGGTACAATATTCTTCATTGCTACGGTATGTACCACATATCGCTGCAAATACAAAGGCAAAGATCAGACAGTTTGTGAAGGGCTTGAGGCCTAAATTGTTTGATAGGGTAATTTTCAATAACCCTACATCATATGAAGAAGCATTGACTAGAGCCGAGATGGCTGAGATTGCAGTTGGAGTGTACAAGGATGTAGGACAATCTCAACCGCCTACATCAGAAAGTATGAGACCTAGGGGAGAATCATTTAAATCATCACGAGGTGGTGCATCTTCCTCTAGATTTAGTGGGAAGCGATTTGTTCAGCGAAAGGGTGGTGACCGAGGTACCAAAGGACAGTCCCAAGGTAGTAGTAGTAGTAACATTGGTCGACGACTACAATGTTTTAAATGTGGAGGGCCACATTTTAAAAGAGATTGTCCACAACTTGATACTCCAGTTTGTTTCCGCTGTGGGAGGACATGACACATGATCAGAGATTGTTCTCAAGCTGGGGGACAACAAATGAGACAGAATATATCAGAGAGTACAGTGCAGCAAAGACCACAGGGTATTCCACGGGCTGGTGGAGGACAGAGAACATGACCACCTCAGGCTCAGGTGTATGCACTGAATAAGGAGCAAGCAGAGGCAGCTCCTGATGATGTGATTGCGAGTAAGTGTAGTTTATTTACTTATCCTGCTTTACTTTTGATTGATACTGGTGCATCACATTCATTTGTTGCACAAGCATTTATTGACCGGTATCATATATGCTCGTCTCCACTGTTGATGCCTCTCTATGTTTTGACACCCATGGGAACTACTGTAATGGCTTGTCAGAGTGTGTCTGATTGTGTTACTCAGTTTGATACTGAGAATAAGATACATGCCGATTTGATTGTGTTAGACATGATGGATTTTGATTGTATTTTGGGTATTGATGTGTTGAGCAGCTATAAAACTGTTGTAGATTGTTGTCAGAAGATAGTGAGATTTCAGTCTGATACTGGAAATCAATGGATATTCTATGGACAAGGATCACGTGCCAAGATTCCATTGATATCTGCTCTTTGAATGTCTTGTTTGTTAGAACGTGGACATACGGGATATGTGATATATGCGATAGATGTCACAGATAGGAAGGTAGAAAGAAGAGTGGAGGATATACCAGTAGTTGCAGAGTATGCAGATGTATTTCCAGATGAGATTCCTGGATTTCCACCAAGTCGAGAAGTAGACTTTGGTATTGAGTTAGTACCTGGTACTTCTGCAATTTCACGAGCACCATATCGAATGGCACCTTCGGAATTGAGAGAGTTGAAAACTCAATTGCAAGATCTATTGGACAAGGGGTACATACGTCCTAGTATATCGCCTTGGGGTGCTCCGGTATTGTTTGTCAAGAAAAAGGATGGTTCAATGCGACTTTGCATTGACTATAGACAGTTGAACAAGGTAACTATAAAGAATAAATATCATCTTCCTCGTATTGATGATTTGTTTGATCAGCTACAGGGATCTATGATCTATTCTAAGATTGATTTGAGATCAGTTTATCATCAGATACGTGTGAGGGAAGGACATGTACAAAGACAGCATTTAGAACTCGCTATGGACATTATGAGTTTCTAGTAATGCCATTTGGTGTGACGAATGCTCCAGATGTCTTCATGAGCTTGATGAATCTAGTTTTCCAGGACTGCCTTGATCAATTTGTCATTGTATTCATTGATGATATATTGATCTATTCTCGGAGTGAAAATGAACATGTCAAACATTTACATCTGGTGTTACAGTTATTGAGAACACATCAGTTATATGCCAAACTCAGTAAGTATGAGTTTTGGTTGACCAGTGTAGGATTTTTGGGACATGTGATATCTAAAGATGGTATATCAGTTGATCCGAGAAAGATAGAAGAGGTGTTGAATTGGTCATCACCTACCTCTGTGCCAGAAATTCGTAGTTTCTTGGGTTTGGCTTGATATTATAGACGGTTTGTTGAAGGCTTTTCAGCAATTGCCAAACCACTTACACAGCTGACACAGAAGGGAGTACCATTTAGATGGTCAGACGCATGTGAGCATAGTTTTCAAGAATTGAAACATCGGTTAACTACTGCTCCAGTGTTGATTATTCCATCAGAATATGACAGTTTGATCTTTACACCGATGCCTCATTACTTGGTTTGGGTTGTGTGTTAATGCAGAATAAACATGTAGTGGCTTATGCATCACGACAGTTGAAGCCACATGAAATGAAATATCCAGTACATGATCTAGAGTTGGCTGCAATTGTCTTTGCCTTGAAGATATGGCGACACTATTTATATGGTACGTCGTTTATCATATATACTGATCAAAAAAGTTTAGAGTTTTTATTCACTCAAGCAGAGTTGAATATGAGGCAAAGGAGATGGATGGATCTCTTGAAGGATTATGATTGTGAGATCGAATATCATCCAGGAAAGGCTAATCTCACAGCAGATGCCTTAAGTCGAAAAGTTCATACTACTGCTGATGAGATAATGCATTTATCAGCCTTGATGATTTCTTGTTGTACCTTAGGTTATGAGTTTTATGTAGATACAGAGCCAGTAAGGGTATCAACATCGTTGGTTGAACCCGATATCTTTGAGAAAATCAGAACGGCACAAGGTACTGATGATGAGGTACAACACTGGAAGGAAATGATATGTCAAGGACAAACATCTCAATTTGTACTTGCAAGTGATGGAACTTTGAAGTATAGAAACTGTTGGGTAGTACATGCTGCATTAGGACTACGTCAAGAAATATTACAACGTGCGCATTGTAGTCGCTACAGTATACATCCTGGAGGAAAGAAAATGTATAAAGATTTGCGTACCCAATTTTGGTGGAAACGCATGAAACAGGATGTGCTGAACTTTGTGAAACGGTGTTTGATCTGTCAACAAGTAAAAGCAGAACGACAAAGACCAGAAGGTGAATTGAGGAGTTTGGAGATTCCTCAATGGAAATGGGAACATGTTACAATGGATTTTGTTACCCATTTGCCACGGACTTCCTCTGGCTTTGATGCAATTTGGGTAATTGTTGATAGACTGACAAAAGTAGCTCACTTCATACCTTACAGTATGACATTTACTTATTTGAAAATGGCACAATTATACATTCAAAATGTAGTGAGACTACATGGCATACCAGTTTCAATTGTATCGGATAGAGATCCGAGGTTTGCTTCTCATTTTTTGGAAGGATTACAGTCAGCACTGGGAACGGAAGTACGATTGAGTACAACGTATCATCCTCAGACAGATTGACAAACAGAACGTACAATACAGACGCTTGAGGATATGTTGCGTGCCTGTGTATTGGAGTTTGATAACTCATGGCAAGAGTCATTGCCATTAGTGGAATTTTTGTACAATAACAGTTATCAAACTAGTATACAGATGGCACAATTTGAGGCACTATATGGGCGACTGACCGCTTATTTTTTAAACAGAAAATTTCTCAGTGTAACGATTCTACCGCAAGTGCACGGTGTCAAGTTTTAGTATAGTTAAATGAAAGTAAGGGTTGTCGAATCCACAGGGACTAACGTATAAGTACCAAATAAAACTAGTAAAATTATATTTAGCCTATGATTAAAAAGGGTTAGATTAACTAATGCAAATTTAGAACTAAAGAATCCAAATAAAACAAGAATAAATAAAATAAATGGCTTCCGGATATGCAAAGGAATTTCACTCGAGAAATTTATCTAGCTCTTCGTTCAACTATGTTTTCGTCAATGATTCGTTTGAATAAGCAACTACTAAACAATCGATTCTTAAGGTGAAAGGCTTTCGCTGTTATTCAATACACTCTCTCGAGCTGTAAAGAAACTATATCAACTTAGAACAAGTAACTCTCGTTCACTTATTTACTAATCCGATATTGCATAAATCTTCAAAACCTAATTACTCTAAATCTCTCGATTCAAAGTGCTCACGTATGTGATTTTATCTCTCGATCTCAATCTTAAACATACATCATGAATTATTGTAGTGTATTATAACGTTATCTCTCGTTCTCGGTTATAACTCACAAAATCAATCAAAGTTAGCTAGGCTTTGATATCATTAAGCATATAATTCATGGACAATAAGAAATCAATCCACTCAAACACATTCGAATCAATAACTCAAACACAATTACACTCAAACTCGATAAAATAAACTCAATTCAATTCAAATCAAATAAATGAGATGTTTAATTGTCTCTCAACCTCAAAAACATCAAATGAATATGAAAATCAAATAAATCAGAGTTTAGAAATACGATAAACGTGGGAACAAATCCGTGCATTGCACCGTAATCTCTTCTCTTGCTCCTTCCTTGCACTCCGGAAACGATTCTCTCAAGCTCGGACGGAGAACGGAGGAAGATGGCTTTTCCTCGGGTTCTTCTCGGTGGCTACTAGGGTTATTCCTCTTTTATTTTCGGCCCTTTTTTTTCCTCTCTGATATCGTCTATATCGATATGGAAAAATCTTATTTTAAAACCACCGAGAATCCATCAAATATGGAAGATAACATTTTTAAAAATTCGCGTCTCGATCGATCGAAAAGATTGTCCCATCGATCGGTGCACTGTTCATTTCAGCGTTTTAAACTATCTGCCTCGATCGATCGATCGAAATTTTGGTTCCGATCGATCGACACTTCGATAAAATTTTTGCTGAATTCTCTGCCCGGATCGATCGATCGAGAAATATTCTCGATCGAGCGGCTCTTTGCAAAATCTGAATTCTTCTCTTTTTCTCTTTTTCACCTCGATTTCACCCGTTTCTTCATTTTAGCTCATTTCTACCATTTCCAACCTATTTTCCTGAAACAAGCAAATAAATACCAAAAAACTGTAATTTCATCCAGGAAAAAGTACGAAAAACGGTAAGAAATCACAGCTAAAAACACGTAATATCTAAGCCTATCAACTCCCCCAAACTTAGACTTGATCGTCCTCGAGCAAGCAATAACCTCAAAAAGTAGAGTTAAACTTAATACTTTGAATGAATCATCTTTACAACTCAAAGTAAAAGCTCAGCAATCCTACTTACACATCAATAAGAGTCATTCAAAGCTCAATAGGAAGCGTTTTCTCCTAAGCTAAACAATACATCGCAACATCGGAACGTGCGTGTGTGCTATTGTCAATCATGAGGTATAATCATATCTTTAAGATCAAAATGTGCCATAAAAACTCAAAGTCAAGATAACTTTGGATTACTCTACAAATCTACTATCCAACACTTATCCACTAATGTAATTATTACCTAGACTTGGATCAGAAGGTCTTTAAAAGCTTATAGCGTTAGGCCTTTTGGTATCGGCTCCAAAGAAAAGGTAGGATGAATGCAAAGAAGAGATTATAATAGAATCAGTTCAAAATTTTCGCACAATATTGAGCTTCTCTTCAACTTTTTCTAGTCTTGGCCACTTTGGGTCTTTTTTGAATGTTTTCATTTTTTTTTTCAAGGCATTTCTCTACATCTTTTGTTATTGCTCATTCTTTTGTTCATTTTGTTTTCACAATGAACTCATCTACATATACAATTCCGTGCAATGAATGAGATTCATTATACTCCCTTAGGGACGGATAAAATTTTTCCTTTAGGCTCAATCCAAAGTAGGTATAATGAGTTAGCCAAAAATGTCGAATGGGGGTCTAATTATATGCAATGCATATATCATTCTTTTTCAATAAGGCTCAAGAGGGGACACTAAGGAATGATGTAAACAAGGTAAGCTTGAAAGACACAAACGGTCCAAAGATCGCCTAAATCATCTCCAAGTCAAGTTCCTAATTATAAAATTTCGCCTCAAAGTGCTTTCAAATAAATTGTAGAGTTTTCTAAGATGCTCAAGACAAATCATAGTTAACACAAGTTTTCACTTCATTCAATACATACTTCATTCAATCATGACTCAAAACGTGCTCAAACTATTCCTCAATTTTGACATAAGCTCAACAAAGGATATATACAAACAAGTTAAAAAATTTCATGACTCCTATCTAGATGCGGATTAATTTCATCATGTAGTACCGTTGCAAATCCAACTCACCATTTCTCAAGAATAACTCATTTTAAAAAAAAAAACAAATTGTTGATAGTGCTCATGGACGAATTAGTCTCATAAGAGTGCAGTCATGCAAGAAAAGAAACAAGACAAGAAGCAAAAAGTGCAAAAACAACAAAAAGAATACTACAAATATAAACAAACCCCCCCAAACTTAATATGTGCATTGCCCTCAATGGACAAGAAAAATAAACGTAATGGCAAAACACATACCATGACGACGATCGTCACTGATCGTCGTCCTCATCATGCTCCGGAGGGGGAACTGGGTAGTGACGCTCCTCACCCTGGTATGGCGGAAATGGTGGGTAATCAGCAGGTGGGGGTGCATGCGGCTGATATGGTGGGAAGTATGGCTCTGGCGGGAACTGGAATCCTGGGAAGCCCTGGGCCATGGCAGTGTTCCATGCACTCTGGTATTGCATGAACTCCATCTGACGTTGAGTTACCTGCTCATGGTCCAACTGCAATGCTCTATGCATGCTGTGTATGTCCCGCTGCATGCTATGGATGCTCTGCTGCTCCAGGCGAATGTCTTGGAGATCCCTGTGAAGGGAGTCCAAAGTGATGCGTGTACGCTCTGCAGCAGAGGATGATGATGCTCCGGCATGTCTGGTGTCCGAAGGGTTGTGGCTCAGCCCTTCTTCGGCCTGTAGGGGGTGGTGGACCATCAACAACAATCGGGGTCTTCGGTGGAAGTAACTCCTCGTCTTCCCCCCATTGCACTCCGCATCTCTGGCATAAAGCAGTGATGGTAGATGGAAACGGTAGTGCGGAGGTAGGTGGGCTGCTACCGATAGCATGGATGTGATCACTAATAATCTCGCCCAAATCCACGTCCTGCCCTGTGAGAATGGCAAATACCAGGGCCGCTCTGTCCTTTGTCACCTCAGAAGTGTGGGTCGAGGGCATGACCCGTGAGGCGACAAATGAGAACCACGCTTGGGCCTATGGTGTCAAATGCTTCTTGAGAACCACCTGTGGCTCTCCCTTATCGTTCTGCTGCCAATCTTCTCTCGGCATGCCAATAACTGCGAGTACCTCATCATAATTTATCGTACTCTTTCGGAAGGATTTGTACGCATAGTTTTGTATGAATGGCATCAGGTAAACATTATTAATTGTTGCATGATCAACCAGCACATCCTTCCCTCGGACAAAAACATTTGCTCTGCGTCCTGGTGGGATAACTCGGAGATTCGTGTAGAATTCCCTCACCAGCGGAACCACAGCATCCATTGGTGTTTGAACAAACTGAAACCACCCTCGTCGCCTTACTGTCCTTATGACAGGACATTCAATCTTGTCCATACTCATGCCCCTTTCACGACTGAGGGGTTTCTTGTGATAACTGGGCAACTTAGCTGTCGTGGCATTTTCAAACTTCCGTTCGTCATGCGCTTGCTTAGAAGTGGTGGCATCCGCCTGTTTTTGCTTCTGTGAGGCTTCCGCCTGCTTTGCCTTCTTTCTTGGAGCCATTTTCTTGCTAAGTTTTTCTCAGTTATTCCGCTTTACTGCAATAAAACACCACACCCAAAACACAACAATACCAACACCCCGCAACACAACAACAACTCCCCCAAACTTCGATTCTTCTCGACCCAATTTAACAACAACAGAGTAAATGCACCAAAGGATGAAAAGATACGAAATTTAAAACCAATTACCAAGAAAAATCCGATCTTTGATGAATTTGGCACTTGGCTCGGAATTCTCTTTCGGATGCAATTCTACCCAATTCGGTGTGCAATACTTCAGATCTGCAAATAAAATCTCATCAGAAACAATTCTTACTTCAAAGATTTGAAGTAATTTGAAATTTGGAGAGAAAATTGATGAGAGATGATGAAAAAAATTGGAAGGGGCGATGTGGTCTTTGTTGGAGAAGAGAGGAAAAGGTTTGATAGCTGTGCAGGCTGTGCGCCGGTGCCCTTTTTTTCAAAATTTTATCTCGATCGATCGATCGAGAATTTTTCTCGATCGATCGGTCGAGGCAGTGAATTGCTTCGCCTTTAATACTTCCGGGCGATCGATCGAGATTTTTTTTCGATCGATCGCCAGCACCAGACTACAAAAATCAATTTTTTCTCAAAATATTTTCCTCTCGGGTTGCTTCGCCTACATCTTTATTGATCTTTTTTTTACACCTGCAACAAAAATCGCACGGATTCATTCACGGAACATCTAAAAACAAATTAAAAACAACCAAACTACAATGAGAAAAGGGAAGAAATTTATTAATTTATAGTCTCAAGCTGGACTGTCACCTCCTTCTCTGTTAACTTGATTGCTCCTTCAGATTCTTCACAGAATCACTCGGGAGCGTACCTTGTGTCCTTCCGGAAATCAACGTTGCCAGCTGCCCTATCTGCACTTCCAGGTTCTTAATAAATGCATCCTGATTCTGCATCCTCACCTCAGTCGACGAAATCAGTTTGGCCATCAGCTCCTCCATACTCGGCTTTTGTGTGAACCCCGACTGTGGTTGTGGATTCAACACATTCTCTTGGTTTGACCACCTCAGATTTGGGTGGTTCCTCCACCCCGGGTTGTATGAGTTTGAGTATGGATTATTTTGCTGCATGTTCCCTATGAAATTCACAGCTTCAGTAGTTTGATTAAATTGGTTACCTGCTTGGCACTCAATGCTCAGATGACCGCCTCCACATAAATCACAGAAGACAGCTTGAGCTTGCATCGCTGCTGCACCCATGCTATCTATCTTCCGGTTCATAGCTTCCAACTGAGCCGAAATGGCAGTAATCTCGTCCACTTGATGAACTCCTATTGGTTTCTGTGGCGTGTTCCTTTCCGATTGCCACTGATAGCTATTGGACGCCATTTCCTCCAATAAGTCATACGCTTCTTCCGGTGTCTTCCGAATGATCGATCCCCAGATGCTACATCTATCATTGATTGGTTAGCAGAAAACAAACCATTGTAAAAAGTCTGTACCTGCAGCCAGATGGGTAGACCGTGATGTGGGCATCTCCTCAATAAATCTTTGAAACGATCCCACGCCTCATATAAACTCTCGGGGTCGAATTGCCCGAACGTGGTGATATCGTTCCACATTTTTGCCATCTTGGAAGGGGGGAAATACTTTGATAAGAATGCTTTAGTCATCCCCTCCCATGTTGTAATCGATCCTGCAGGTAATGAATTTAACCAAGATTTAGCTTTGTCTCTCAATGAAAAAGGGAAGAGCCTTAACCTGATGGCGTCGTCGGAGACGCCATTATGTTTAAAAGTGTCACAGATCTCCAAGAAGTTGGAGATGTGAGTGTTTGGATCGTCAGTGGCAGCTCCCCCAAACATTACAGAGTGCTGTATCATTTGGATAATTGCAGGCTTGATCTCGAAGTTAATCGCCTGGATTGTTTGCCTAGTAATGCTGGATAAAGATCCTTGGAATGCTGGCTGTACAAAGTTCATCATCGATCTCGGGTTTTGTGCATCGTTATTGTCGGCCATTGCTCGAGCTTCTCGTAGTCTTCTAAGTAGAGTTCTCTCTATTTCAGGATCAAATGGCTCGAGAATGGGTTCTTCTCTTCTGAGCATGCACTAGAGAAATGGTTCCTGTACTGGATGAGACAAAAGGAGACAACAACAAAAATACAAAATCAAAAACAAAAAACAACTAACGAAAGCGAAAAAAGAAAAAAAAAACGAAAACGAAATAGTACAAATTGGCAAAATTACAATTAACTAATCTCGTATGATATTATACAGATTAGTCCCCGGCAACGGCGCCAAAAACTTGACCGCTTATTTTTTAAACAGAAAATTTCTCAGTGTAGCGATTCTACCGCAAGTGCACGGTGTCAAGTTTTAGTATAGTTAAATGAAAGTAAGGGTTGTCGAATCCACAGGGACTAACGTATAAGTACCCAATAAAACTAGTAAAATTATATTTAGCCTACGATTAAAAAGGGGTAGATTAACTAATGCAAATTTAGAACTAAAGAATCCAAATAAAACAAGAATAAATAAATAAATGGCTTCCGGATATGCAAAGAAATTCGATCGAGAAATTTATCTAGCTCTTCGTTCAACTATGTTTTCGTCAATGATTCGTTTGAATAAGCAACTACTAAACAATCGATTCTTAAGGTGAAAGGCTTTCGCTGTTATTCAATACACTCTCTCGAGCTGTAAAGAAACTATATCAACTTAGAACAAGTAACTCTCGTTCACTTATTTACTAATCCGATATTGCATAAATCTTCAAAACCTAATTACTCTAAATCTCTCGATTCAAAGTGCTCACGTATGTGATTTTATCTCTCGATCTCAATCTTAAACATACATCATGAATTATTGTAGCGTATTATAACGTTATCTCTCGATCTCGGTTATAACTCACAAATTCAATCAAAGTTAGCTAGGCTTTGATATCGTTAAGCATATAATTCATGAACAATAAGAAATCAATCCACTCAAACACATTCGAATCAATAACTCAAACACAATTACACTCAAACTCGATAAAATAAACTCAATTCAATTCAAATCAAATAAATGAGATGTTTAATTGTCTCTCAACCTCAAAAACATCAAATGAATATGAAAATCAAATAAATCAGAGTTTAGAAATACGATAAACGTGGGAACAAATCCGTGCGTTGCACCGTAATCTCTTCTCTTGCTCCTTCCTTGCACTCCGGAAACGATTCTCTCAAGCTCGGACGGAGGAAGATGGCTTTTCCTCGGGTTCTTCTCGGCGGCTACTAGGGTTATTCCTCTCTTATTTTCGGCCCTTTTTTTCCTCTCTGATTTTCGGCCCTTTTTTTCCTCTCAGATATCTTCTATATCGATATGGAAAAATCTTCTTTTAAAACCACCGAGAATCCATCAATATGGAAGATAAGATTTTTAAAAATTCGCGTCTCGATCGATCGAAAAGATTGTCTGATCGATCGGTGCACTGTTCATTTCAGCGTTTTAAACTCTCTGCCTCGATCGATCGATCGAAATTTTGGTTCCGATCGATCGACACTTCGATAAATTTTTTGCTGAATTCTCTGCCCGGATCGATCGATCGAGAAATATTCTCAATCGATCGGCTCTTTGCAAAATCTGAATTCTTCTCTTTTTCTCTTTTTCGCCTCGATTTCACCCGTTTTCTTCATTTTAGCTCATTTCTACCATTTCCGACCTATTTTCCTGAAACAAGCAAATAAATACCAAAAAGAGTAATTTCATCCAGGAAAAAGTACGAAAAACGGTAAGAAATTACAGCTAAAAACACGTAATATCTAAGCCTATCAGCGACGCTGTAGATCGCCATTATATTGTGATGATGTTGATCAGACTGCACTCCATGGACCAGAAATGCTACGTGAAATGGAGGAGAAAGTAAAACTGATCAGATTGAAATTACAAGCTGCTCAGGATAGACAGGCTGCTTATGCCAATAAACGACGTAGACCACTTGAATTCCAAGTTGGTGTTCGAGTATTCTTGAAAATCTCACCTTTTAAAGGTGTGGTACGATTTGGTAAGCGTGGAAAGTTGTCTCCACGATATGTTGGGCCGTATGAGGTATTGCAACGTATTGGTACGTTGGCATATCGATTGGCATTACCGCCAGCATTGAGTAGTATCCACGGTGTGTTTCATATTTCACTGTTGAGGAAATATGAACCAGATCCGGGTCATGTATTACCACCATCTGAAGTACAGTTGGATACAGACGTGTCTTATGTGGAACGACCAGTGAAGATTCTGGACAGAGCTGAGCGGACTTTGCGTAACAAAGTAATACCAATGGTAAAAGTACAGTGGGATCGACGGGGTGTCGAGGAGGCAACGTGGGAGACGGAGCATCATATGATACAGCAGTATCCTGAATTATTTTTTGGTATGGATTTATCTTCTGATGATATTGTTGGTATGTTGTATTTACTGTAATGGTACAGATATGTTTATGCTTTTGCTTTATTGCAATAGGACATATGCATGTTATGTATATACAATTTCGAGGACAAAATTCAATAAGTAGGGGACAAATGTCATGCCTCGATATGACGTATACATGTTGGCTATGATTTGGTGTAATTACGTATGAAGTACGGTATGCTGTGGACTCGAGTTCGGGTGGAACCGAGTATGATATGAATATGAATTTTTAGTATATTATGAAATGGCACCAAATGGAGAGTAATATTAGACTTGGTATAATATGTCATTGACATATGAGAAGTATAGTAGAGATGGGGACTAGTAGAGGGAGGGGGTGACTTGTTGTTCATTAAGTCATCAACTTGTAGTGTAATATAAATCTACATGGTTGTGAATTATGTAGTAATAAACTTTGCATAGCAAGTAAACATGAATTTGAGAAGAGTTGCATTTACATTTGAGTTGAATTTGGTGAGTATATAAAGCATAGTTTCAGATTTGAAACACATAATCCACCAAAACACACCTAGTAAATCTCTACACAAGCTCCTCTCTAAACCCTTAGTGGTTCTTGCATCTTTTACTTGGATTTCATTTGGTGATCAAGCTAGAAAGTTGAGAGAAGTGATTTCATATCTTCTTGGTAAGAATTTCATAGTATATGATGTATTTGTACTTAGTTGATGGAAATTTGAAGCATGGTCATTATTCTTCTATGATTTGAATTGAAACTTGTTATCATGTAAAGGAATGATTGGAACTATGCTAGAAAGATGTTTATATAATGCTAGGTATTGTGGTGAGCAAAGTTCCATGATTGGAATTGAGTTGTAGAAGGAGAACCAAGAAAAGAAGTAGAAAATCGCCATGATTTTTCAGAAAACAGAGGAGGCGATCGATCGCCATGTTTGAGGCAATCGATCGCCTGTGGCTAAACATGAGAATGGCGGTGCCTGAGCGATCGATCGCTTCAAGTAGGCAATCGATCGCCTCAAGGAAGAATGTTTTCCAAAGGGGTAGGCGACCGATCGCGTGAAAATAAGAGATCGATCGCCAATGACCAAATCTTTAGGCGATCGATCGCGTCAAAACATGAGATCGATCGCCAGGGCCAGATTTTTGAAAAATGTTATTTTTTTGTAGAATTTGATTTTAATGCCTATGATACATGATATATTGTTGGTATTGTTGTAGCATCATCACAGGGGACGGGACAACGAGGCGGTTAGACAGTGACGCCTAATTTATATCGTTTGTGTCGCAGAACAGGTACGTTTTGACGTACGAATATATGATATTGTTGTGATGATGATGTGAGCATGGTATCATATGATTATTGACATCATATGCATATGCATTCATGATATTATATATTGTTGAGAGGGATGCCACGATAGATGTGTAGTTTATGCTTGGCTGAGATCGGTGCCATGATAGATATGCCAGTGTTGGTATATGCTTTGGCTGGGATTGTTGCTACGATAGGTATGCTACATATGCTTTGGCATGAGAGATATACGCCGGTTGAGTATATGCTCTGGCTGTTATTACATGTGAGGACGGTACTATGATATGTGCTGCTAATATGAAGATGTGAGAGGGTTCCACTGACATATTGAGCTGAGATAGACTTATCATTTTGGTCTGGTTATAACAGGATGAGGAATGAGACATGTCATGACATAATTGCATTTGATGGTGCATGATACAGGACAATCACATTTGTTGTTCATAGTGCTTTATCGTTTATGTGTTTAATGATATCGCACTGGGATGGTTGTTTATCTGTACTCATATTGTGTGATTGTTTCTGTAGGGACTCGTAGACGTGGGAGGACGGGATTGTGAGTCTATTCCGCTGCGAGCTGAACACTGCTTAGGAGTTTTGGTCTAGGTTGTTTTGTTGTATATGTGATGTATTTAAGGACATGGTTTTTGTCAACTTGTAATAACCTACACAACTAAACTCTTAATCAATGTATGTTTTACTTAATTCTGACTCACATATGTATAAATGAACTGATACATAACGAATTAAGTAACGAGGACCCCACAGAGAGGATATTTCGTGCTATGACGAAACACCGAGTCCATTTGGTATATATAGTACCAAGGCTCCAAAATACCAATACCTCCACAAATACATCATGATTCATTAAAAATCGACTGTTTTCAATAATTATCTCTCCAACCTCAATTTCCATTACCAACCCCAGTACAAGTACTCCGACCCCATATCCCACCAAAGACCTAATTCCAAGGTTATCACCACGATGAGAATACAATCTCATCCCTTGGATCCAACGACTCCAAATACCAGATTTAAAAATCCTCGGGAGTCCCAATACCGTAATTAATTCATAATTGCCATAAATAAAATCCATAAAGGATCAGTACCACACCGGGATTAACACCATTAATTCCCAGGCATCACATTTTTAGTGCATGAGCATGTGCATGATCACATGGCACTTGGAGAACACATGACACTAATTAAATTAACTCATGTTTAATACATGATTTTGAGACATTAATCTTGCAAGTTAATTATGTATTGACACATGGATTCCACAATACATCAAATGCTAAAAAAATCACCTACCAACACCTTGAATTTTCGGCCAAATCACCCTTAATTAACCCGTTCTTCTATTTCTTCCACCTCATTTCTTAGAAGACCAATTCTCTCTCTTCATTTGCAAGACAAAAATTCACTCCACCATCTCTCCAAAATTCGAAAATAATCAGCCTTTAGCACAAAATTCTTGTGAATATGTGAGTGCATGTTACATGCAATGTAAGTTTTAGAAGCTACAAGGCTAGGGAAGAAGAACCCATCAAGAATTTTCAAATTTGTAGCAAATTGGAGATGTGAAAGCTTGGTTTGAGCTAGGTTGATGGATTGTGCTTCAAATCTTCAAGAGGAGTGAAGGTATATCACTTTTATTGAATTTTTATACTTTGGTGTTGATTAAGGATCGAAATTTATGAGTCTTGGCATGAGAAAAATTAGTTACAACTTCCTGATAAATGAATCAGCAGATGTTAATGTTGCATGCAGTAGATGGGTTTGAATTTTATTTTGTATAGAATTCGAATCTGACTTAGAGCTCTAAATAAAAATTATAGATACTTGAGTTATCTTTCTGTATCCGACATTTGAGACGATTTGGACTTAAAATAAGTGAGATATGCTCATTTTACTAAGGTGTGCAAGATTGGGCTCTGCATGTACTGAAAATGCACATGCAGTGAAGAGTTCTGAACTTTTGACCAACTTTCCTTTCGAATTTGATGACGGTTTTCAAATGAAAATTGTAGACCTTTTTAATTGTATCCAGTTTAAAAAACAATGGACTCAAATTGGAGTTGAAATGAATGAGTTATGATGTTTCTACCACAAGGTGCACAATCTGAAATATGCATGTAGACGGGTTGCACATGCTGTGTGTTCATGGCAAATCTGCGCAAAATGTGCTATGATTTTGACCTTGGTGTCTGAATAAAAGTTGTAAACCTTTGAGTTAGCTTTCATTAGAAACTATCCTTACATGATTTGAAGTTTATTTGCGTAATATATGCACTTTTTCGTAGATATGCTTACTCTGTCAAAACAGAGTGTATAGATATTTTTAAAACTGTCATACTTTGCTTTGTATGTGAGCAAACTAGCTTCTGGACTTGAAATATGAACTGTAGTACTTTTAGTTTTCGTGATTTTCCCACTGGCCTCAAGTCATTTGGACGCCATATGAATTTATTATGATTTTTATACGAAAATGGGTCAGACTGGAATTTGGTGAATTATCATGTTTTTCCAGCAGATTGTTCTTGGCCATTTTACCTAGGCTAGAACGAATTTGAAGATGAGTTGAACTAATCAAATGTTCATTTTTGAGTTAAATTTTAAACTATATTGGACCCATGTGATTTTATTAAGTATACAAGTTATGAGTCGATCTCTGCGGTTGCACAGGCTGAAATTTAGATAATTTGTTTTGGGTCAAAGTTTGAGTTTATTTTGATAAGTTTAAGGCAGTATGTGACACTATGTAGTATTTGAAACTGTTATGATCAGGTTTATTACTCCTGAGATCGAGTCGAGGATCACTTGTAATTAGCTAACGGTTTGAGGTACGTAGAAAACCGGTTCTATCACGATGTCTGGCAAAGACATGTGGTATTCCCGGGGTATGATTGTCATTACCTGCTACTTATGTGACTATATGACATGTTGAACTGCAGTATGTGAAGCATATGATACATTGATCTATATGATATATGATGACATGATATATTGAGATGCATCACATGAGATTATGATATTGCATGATGCATTGACACGCATGGACATTGAGCATGTCATGTTGATCCTATCGATTATTTTGTTGGTACATATATCCTTTCGTTGGTATCTGTGATGCGTGTCTTGGGATGATGGGTACGCCGATGGCTCGACGGAGAGAGTGAGCTGAGAGATGCCATAGCGACGAGCGTGCTGACGTTGTCCAGACACGAGGGATGATGGACCGCCGATTGCTCGACTGAGAGAGATGTCGTAGAGACGAGCGTGTCAACGACCTGCTCGAGCTTATTGATTGATTGATGATCTTTCCTTTGGACTCCTCAATCTTGATATTTGAGATTTGATACCCCTCATATGCATTTGCATTCATGCGCGGCATGCATCGCATGTTACTTTGTCATACATTGTGATTTTACATGTTTCTTGTACTGGGTTCTGACCCCCTTCGCGGGAGGCTGTCATGTCTTTGTTGTATGGACATGATGTGGTACATGTGGACGTACTACGGATGCTCGAGATGATGCATCGATGAATACCAGAGCTCCTTGAGAGCGAGCTCAGGTTATGATTTATGTTTTGAGTCCCAGTAGTTGTTAAGAGTATATTTTTAAATGTGATTCCATTTACCGGGGTACGCCCCGAGTATCTGTATTTTAAGTATTACATTACTGTGAAGTTTATATGTGATGTTTATGCGATGAATATCATGTTAGATGTAAAACTGGAATTATATATTTTCAATATTTTGAAATGTTTTAAAAACAATGCGAAAAATTTTGAGGGTCACTTTTGAAAGTTTTTAACTAAATCTTCCGTTGTTTACTGTAATATAACAATCTGTTAATTAAACCTCTGATTAGGATCGGGCCCTCACAGTTGGTATCAGAGCATAATGGATATGCTCGAACTAGAGTTAGACATGTGTGTTTAGGCACGAATAAAATGTTTGTGCATGTGCTTGACTACATGATTTTACATGCTATTATATGTTTTGTCTGTTATGAACTCATGATAGATAATTGAGTTTAGGCATGTAAATTTGAGAAGGCCTGAATATTAATTGAGTTTGATAATGGCCTATATATGAATTTAAACATGTACTTATAGTAGACCTGAATATTAATTGAGTTTAATGGTCTATAATTTTAACACTTATGTTATTTTTATTATGGGATAAATATTTGTTTATAGCATTGAGGTGATCGATAAGGTTCGAAGGTATGGATGTAATATGTATAGGCATAAATATTATCTGAATCGTTAATAAGGATTTTAGAATAGCCTATACCTGACGTAGATAAGTAACAAGTTATTATCCTTTTGAGGTTTAACCTTCACATGTCGTCAAATAACAACGGGAACTAGAGACTTATGAGACAATGATTTATGTCGAAGGATACATCAAGACATGTATTACGTCTAAACAATTTCGTGAAGCCGGATTCTTAGCCAATCGAAAACTTGAATACAAGGATCGTCGTATCTTTCTTCCAGAATATGATTTCCATTTAATTCCTTTTGGAAAATTTTAGCTATTCGTAGCACTATATTGCGAATAGAGTATCTTGGGGGTATTTGTGCCTATCCAACTTTATTGACTCTAGGGCGAGGGCAAAATCATAAACTTTATCTTTTGGATTTTTTCGAGTGAATCCAATCAGTCAGAATCTTTCTTTTAGCACATTTTTTCGGAGTTGGGCCCTTGAGGTTGGTCTCTCACAAAAGGTGGACTACCTGGGAAGAGAACTCGGAAGTGACAAGTTGTACTTTTTGAGGTCGGATAAGTTAGTACAGTACTGATTATTTTGGAAGAACCATGATGACATATTCTTTCAAGTGAGGTTCCGACTTGAACCAGTTTAACCGATAGATCGAAAGCTGAGATCGAATTGATTAGAGGAAGCACTTAGTTGTTCCTCAGTTGTCCTTACTGATCAATGCGTAGGAGTTTGGAAGTCTTGTAAGACTGTGATTGGATATAATGGTATCCCAAAGTTAACCATTAGGGATGAATGCGACCACAATAGTAGATACTCTTTGCTGGTAGTGGTTTTTGAAAGTGGCTCTCGGTTTTGATCCACTCAGTTCTACCAGTAGTTCAGTCAATCGCAGCATGGGAGTAATACTCCAGAGCTTTTTCCAAAACCCTCAGCAAGCCAGGGTGTTCTCTTTGACAAAGGATTAAGTTGGAGAGATTTCAGGAAGTGTGATCGCAAGCATACATTTTAATTTCGATCGCACTGGACGAATTTATGAGATACAAGAAAACTTCAACTATCACATCAGCTGATATTATACAGTATGATGAGAGTTCTTGATAAGTGTGATATCCCCGAAATGATTAATTACAATTTGGGCATTAATTGTGTTTATATGATTAATTATGATGGTAATTAATTGATTATGTGCTGGATTTAATTATTGTGTTGAAATGCTTTGTCACATGATAGAGTGACCCGGGAGAGCATTTCAGGGTGCATGTTGGGCATGTTGGGAAAATTGTTATTAGCATGATTTATTTGCCATGGCTAGCAATTAATTGGAAATCATGAGTTTAATTGATATTTTGGTACATTTAGGATTAATGCTTTTAAAAATATCATGTTGGGGTGTTTTATACACAATGGGATTGTGGGATGCATTTTAATTAAACTCAAACCCTTATACCCCAACCCCCACCTTTACCAAATCACTTTACCTTTACCAAACCACCACCCAAACCCTTCCTTTTCTCTTCATTTTCGTTTTTGAGCTTAAGGGTGAAGAGAAATTCTTGCAAAAAGTTGATTTGTGGAGTTTATTGGGAGATTTGAGGTCCCCAAGAGGTATGGATGCCTCCATGTCATTTTTGTTGTGTTTGGTTTAGTTTTGAAATGGTTTTGAAGGGTTTTAAAATGGGTTTGTGTTGGGTTGTTGTGGTTTTGGTTGAGGGTTGGATCTATGTTTGTTTTGAGGTGTATTTTGAAGGTATATGTTGTTATTTATGTTGTTGGTTTGATGGTTTAAGTGTTGGTATGGATTGGAAGGAATTTTGGTGCAAAAATGGTGAAAAATCGCGTGTCTGTGCGAGGCGATCGACCGCCTGAAAAGAGGCGACCGATCGCCTATGGGCAGTAGGCAAATCGCAGGGCAGGCGAACGATCGCCTGAAATGAGGCGACCGATCGCCGAGAGGCAGTAGCCAATTCATGGGTTAGGCGATCGATCGCCATGTTTGGCGCGATCGATTGGCGCGAAGGAAAAATTGAGGCGATCGATCGCCTCAGCGAAGCGATCGATCGCCAACTGTGGAATTTTGAGAAATGATTTCTTTTGTCGAATTTTTGGTATTTGACTATTATTTGGCTTTTAATATGGGGTTGTGTGATTGTGTAGAGCCATCCCAGGTAGCAACGCAACCAAGGAACTGAAGCCATATCAATTCCACTTTTGGAAAGGTACGTAGAGGACGTACGGGCACCCAACGATACATGTATCTAATATACTCTTTGTTTGTGCATTGTGGATGCGAGTATATGTGGAATTATACATTGTGGATGCAAATACATGTTGAATTATGCATGATGATTGTATATGCATATGATGGTTATTGGTGCACATCCCATGAGTCGTGGTCATCCCTTGATGATTTTAAGGCTTGCCGCTATTTGGTTCGTTTCCGCTAAATGTGAAGCGAGGGGTGGGAGCGCCGCATGTCACATTTGAGCGTGGTTATCATATAGGGCGAGGAAAGAATATTTGCCGCTCAATGTGAGGCGAGGGGTGGGAGTACCGCATGTCCATTGAAGCAAGGTTATTCTATGGCGCCTAGGAAGTGTTTTATTGTGATTTATGCATTTACACTTTATCTTCATATTGTGTTGAATATGAATGATATTATTGCTCAGGTTTGGGGGTTCTCCTTGTAGGTACACTTTTGGCATGATAAGAAGGGCTAAGCGGGTTGAGGTGGTGAGCTTGTGAAGAATTCTTTTGAGAAAGGAAGGACAAGATTAATTTTGTATAGTATCTACTCTAGGAGTGGTGTAAAGCTATAATTGATAACATTCATTTGATTTGGGAATGTAACTAATCCATTGATAGTCCTCATTTTGGCATGTAATTCTTAAGGCTCATAGACTCAACATGATTATTTTACTCTGATCATTTATATTAGCTCTAATTATGCCTTTAATCCGCACTTAAGGAACTAGGGTCCTTACATTAGTGGTATCAGAGCAGTGGTTAGAGAACCCGGGAACGAGTGAAGGGTAGCCTTAGCATGATTGGCTAGGTGCTTACATTTGAAGCATGTTTATGCATGTGGTGCATATTGATGTATATCCTGTTATACTAACATGCTTATTATCATTCTTGTTATCTAACGGCATAACATATATATTTGTTTTGGAATTGTTGTTAACCTTTGTGTTACAGCATGGCTGCTATGAATGCGGTAACCTTAATAAAGAAGTTGGCGATGTGGGCAGTGTTAACGCTAGCATTGGTCAGGCAAACCCTCTACCTCCACCAGCAGTAGGCATGGAACCGGTGGCTCAGTTATTGCTACCTGGTGAGATTAGCTTGACTCAGTTTCTGTCTTACCACCTGCCCCGGTTTGAGGGAACAGAATCAGGAGAGGAGGCTGAGGAGTGGCTGGAAAGACTTGAGCAGATATTTGTATCGGCTCCTTGTGCTGTTACAGCTTGGCTGAGGCTGGCGGAGTTCCAGTTGGCAAAGAAACCTCTAATGTGGTGGAGGAGCACGGTAATGGAACTGAGAGCACTGGGTGCTGTGATTGATTGGACACTCTTCAGAACCCGGTTTCTAAACCGGTACTTCTCCGCAGCGGCGAGACAGACAAAGGAGGATGAGTTTGCAAGTTTGAAACAGGGGAACATGACAGTGTCAGACTATGCCATGCGGTACTCTTCGTTGCTGAGGTATGTTCCCCACATTGCCACCAATGGACACGCCAAGATGAGAAATTTTATGAAGGGGTTGCGACCGGAGCTCTTTGACCGGGTTATCACCAATAACTCAACTTCTTTTGATGATGCTCTCACAAGAGCGGAGCTTGCCGAGATTGGGGTAGGAGCTTATCCTAGTGCTATGCCACCACAAGTACCACAACAGAGGCAAGCTAATGACAGCTTGAGGCCCCGAGGAGAACCATTTAAACCTCGTGGTGCCTCTTCATCTTCACGGTTCGGTGGGAAGAAATTCTTTGGCCAGAAGCAGGAGAGCAAGAAGAGCAATTGGTCCGCCAACCGAGGGTCTACGCAGGGAAATAGATCGGGGGAGCCAAGGTGCGATAATTGTGGAGGGCCACATTCTTTGAATAAGTGCCCTGCCTGTTATAGCTGTGGCAAGATGGGCCACATCTCTCGGTATTGCCCCACCGGGGAGGACAATCAGAGTTTCAGGGCAACAGGCCGAGATTTGATGACAAGACAGTACACCAGAGGCAGCAGTTTGTGCCTCGACCATCGGGAGGTCAGACAGTGGGACCGTCCCAGGGACAGGTGTATGCGCTGACCAGAGAGCAGGCTCAGGCAGCCCCAGAGGAGGTGATCGCCGGTACGTGTCATTTATTTACTTACCCTGCTTTTATTTTGATAGATACAGGTGCCTCCCACTCTTTTGTATCTGTGGGCTTTGTGGAGAGACACCATATGCGCACGTCTTCTTTACCCACGCCTCTCATGGTCTCGACACCCACTGGAAGAAATGTCATTGCCGATCAGTTTATGGCAGATTGCCTCATTTATTTTGAGGGCAACGAGTTGAAGGCAGACTTGATTTTGTTGGGCATGTCAGACTTTGACTGCATCATGGGTATTGATATTCTGAACAGATATCAGGCAGTGGTAGATTGCCGGCAGAGAACAGTGAGGTTCAGATCTGATTTGGGAGTTCAGTGGACTTTTTATGGCAACGGTTCTCGTGCGAAGATTCCGTTGATTTCAGCGATCAAGATGACTCAGCTGTTGGAACGTGGCCACACGGGCTATCTCATCTATGCCGTGGACACATCTGGGAAGAATAAAGAGTTGAGAGTTGAGGATGTACCAGTGGTAGCAGAGTTCGCTGATGTATTCCCAGAAGAGATCCCAGGATTCCCACCGGCTAGAGAAGTTGAGTTTGGGATCGAGTTGTTACCGGGGACATCCGCTATCTCTCGTGCACCTTACAGGATGGCACCGACAGAGTTGAGAGAATTGAAGGAGCAGTTGCAGGAGCTCCTTGACAAGGGATATATACCCCCGAGCGTATCGCCATGGGGCGCACCGGTTCTCTTTGTAAAGAAGAAGGACGGTTCAATGCGGTTGTGCATCGATTACCGGCAACTGAATAAAGCCACAGTAAAGAACAAGTATCATCTCCCAAGGATTGATGATCTGTTTGATCAGTTGCAAGGTACCAGACTTTATAGCATGATTGATTTGAGGTCCGGGTATCATCAGATTCGAGTCAGAGAGGAAGATGTGCAGAAGACAGCATTCCGGACTCGATATGGACATTACGAGTTCCTAGTGATGCCGTTCGGCGTGACAAATGCTCCAGCGGTCTTTATGAGTCTGATGAACAGAGTGTTTCAGCCGTATCTTGATCAGTTCGTCATCGTGTTCATCGACGACATTCTCATCTATTCCCGGAGCGAGGAAGAGCACGTGAAACACTTGAGGACAGTGCTCCAGATTCTCCGAGATCACCAGTTGTATGCCAAGCTCAGTACGTGTGAGTTTTGGTTGAACAGTGTAGTATTTCTGGGGCATGTCACATCGAGCAGCAGAATATCAGTGGATCCCAGGAAGATTGAAGCTGTGATGGAGTGGGCTGCACCCACTTCTGTGCCCGAGATTCAGAGTTTCCTTGGTTTGGCCGGTTATTATCGATGCTTTGTCGAGGGCTTTTCGAAGATTGCCAAGCCGTTGACACAGTTGACCCAGAAAGGAGTACCTTTCTTTTGGTCAGAAGCTTGTGAGGAGAGCTTCCAGGAGTTCAAGCACCGTTTGACCACGGCGCCAATGTTAGTGATCCCTACGGAAAACTCCAGATTTGTTTTGCATACCGATGCATCACTTCAGGGCCTTGGGTGTGTTCTGATGCAAGATAAGCATGTGGTAGCTTATGCGTCGAGGCAGTTGAAGCCGCATGAGACTAGATACCCAGTCCATGACTTGGAATTGGCGGCTATCATCTTCGCCCTGAAGATTTGGCGACATTATTTGTATGGTACTTCGTTTACCATTTATACGGATCACAAGAGCCTCAAGTTTTTATTCACTCAGGCGGAGCTGAACATGAGGCAGAGGAGGTGGATGGACCTACTCAAGGACTATGACTGTGAGATTGAGTATCATCCCGGAAAAGCTAATTTGACAGCAGACGCTTTGAGCCGGAAGTGAGGAGTTCTGCTGAGGACGTCATCCATTTGTCGGCTATGATGACCTCCTATTGCCATATGGGCTATGATTTTGACATAGATGCATCACCTGTGTATGTATCGACCTTGTTAGCTGAGCCGGAGATCTATGAGAACATCAGGAGAGCTCAGATGTCAGATGATGAGGTTCAGAGGTGGTTATCTTTAGTACATCTCGGTCAGTCAACGAAATTCAGAGTGGCCGATGACGGGTCCCTGAGATTGGGTAACCGTTGGGTGGTTCCGAGTACGCCGGAGTTGCGTAGAGGGATCTTGGAGCGAGCTCATAGTAGCAGACTTAGCATCCACCCAGGCGGGAAGAAAATGTATAAAGATCTGCGTAATCAGTTCTGGTGGAAAAGGATGAAATCTGATGTCGTCACTTTTGTTAAGAGGTGTTTGATCTGCCAGCAGGTTAAGGCAGAGAGACAGAGACCTGGCGGAGAGTTGAGAAGCTTGGAGATACCGAAGTGGAAGTGGGAACAAATTTCCATGGACTTCGTGACTCACCTGCCGAGGAGCACTTCAGGCTTTGATGCTATTTGGGTGATTGTGGATCGATTGACTAAGGTATCTCATTTCATCCCCTATAGCATGACTTTCACCTTTTTGAGGATGGCGCAGTTGTATATTCGAGATGTGGTAAGATTGCATGGGATCCCCATTTCCATAGTGTCGGATCGAGATCCACGGTTCACATCTCATTTTTGGGAGGGTCTTCAGTCAGCCTTGGGAACTGAAGTCAGGTTGAGCACTGCATATCATCCTCAGACGGATGGCCAGACCGAGCGTACTATCCAGACGCTCGTGGACATGTTGAGGGCTTGTGTATTGGAGTTTGATGTTTCTTGGCAAGATTCGGTAGCCTTGGTAGAGTTCTCTTATAATAACAGCTACCAGACGAGCATTCAGATGGCTCCTTTTGAAGCCCTATATGGCAGACGGTGTAGATCACCCTTGTGTTGGGCTGACTTGGACCGCAAATCGGTCGGGGGACCGGAACTGATTCGAGAAATGGAAGAGAAGATAAAGATGATAAGGCAGAAAATGAAAGCAGCCCAGGACAGGCAGGCAGCTTATGCGAATAAACGGCGGAGACCGTTGGAATTTCAGTTGGGAGATAAGGTCTTTTTGAAGATCTCGCCTTTCAGAGGCGTTGTGCGATTTGGGATGCGCGGGAAGCTGTCTCCGAGGTATGTTGGACCGTACGAGATTTTGCAGCGCATTGGCACCTTAGCTTACCGACTGGCTTCGCCACCTTCTTTATCTGGTATACATGATGTGTTTCATGTATCGATGCTGCGGAAGTATGAGCCGGATCCGTCGCATGTGTTGCAGCCTTCTGAGGTTCAGTTAGAATCCGATGTGTCTTATGTGGAACGGCCTGTCAGAATTCTGGATCGAGCAGACCGTAGACTTCGGAACAAAGTGATACCTATGATCAAGGTTCAGTAGGATCGCAGGGGTGTCGAGGAGGCTACGTGGGAGACGGAGCGGCATATGGTGCAGCACTACCCGGAACTATTCTCTGGTATGTGATTATGTTTAGTTTCTTTTGGGGTAAGTGCATGTGATTTCGAGGACGAAATCTTATAAGTAGGAGAGTATTGTGATATCCCCGAAATGATTAATTGCAATTTGGGCATTAATTGTGTTTATATGATTAATTATGATGGTAATTAATTGATTATGTGCTGGATTTAATTATTGTGTTGAAATGCTTTGTCACATGATAGAGTGACCCGGGAGAACATTTCAGGGTGCATGTTGGGCATGTTGGGAAATTGTTATTAGCATGATTTATTTGCCATGGCTAGCAATTAATTGGAAATCATGAGTTTAATTGATATTTTGGTACATTTAGGATTAATGCTTTTAAAAATATCATGTTGGGGTGTTTTATACACCATGGGATTGTGGAATGCATTTTAATTAAACTTAAACCCTTATACCCCAACCCCCACCTTTACCAAATCACTTTACCTTTACCAAACCACCACCCAAACCCTTCCTTTTCTCTTCATTTTCGTTTTTGAGCTTAAGGGTGAAGAGAAATTCTTGCAAAAAGTTGATTTGTGGAGTTTATTGGGAGATTTGAGGTCCCCAAGAGGTATGGATGCCTCCATGTCATTTTTGTTGTGTTTGGTTTAGTTTTGAAATGGTTTTGAAGGGTTTTAAAATGGGTTTGTGTTGGGTTGTTGTGGTTTTGGTTGAGGGTTGGATCTATGTTTGTTTTGAGGTGTATTTTGAAGGTATATGTTGTTATTTATGTTGTTGGTTTGATGGTTTAAGTGTTGGTATGGATTGGAAGGAATTTTGGTGCAAAAATGGTGAAAAATCGCGTGTCTGTGCGAGGCGATCGACCGCCTGAAAAGAGGCGACCGATCGCCTATGGGCAGTAGGCAAATCGCAGGGCAGGCGATCGATCGCCTGAAATGAGGCGACCGATCGCCGAGAGGCAGTAGCCAATTCATGGGTTAGGCGATCGATCGCCATGTTTGGCGCGATCGATTGGCGCGAAGGAAAAATTGAGGCGATCGATCGCCTCAGCGAAGCGATCGATCGCCAACTGTGGAATTTTGAGAAATGATTTCTTTTGTCGAATTTTTGGTATTTGACTATAATTTGGCTTCTAATATGGGGTTGTGTGATTGTGTAGAACCATCCCAGGTAGCAACGCAACCAAGGAACTGAAGCCATATCAATTCCACTTTTGGAAAGGTACGTAGAGGACGTACGGGCACCCAACGGTACATGTATCTAATATACTCTTTGTTTGTGCATTGTGGATGCGAGTATATGTGGAATTATGCATTGTGGATGCAAATACATGTTGAATTATGCATGATGATTGTATATGCATATGATGGTTATTGGTGCACATCCCATGAGTCGTGGTCATCCCTTGATGATTTTAATGCTTGCCGCTATTTGGTTCGTTTCCGCTAAATGTGAAGCGAGGGGTGGGAGCGCCGCATGTCACATTTGAGCGTGGTTATCATATAGGGCAAGGAAAGAATATTTGCCGCTCAATGTGAGGCGAGGGGTGGGAGTACCGCATGTCCATTGAAGCGAGGTTATTCTATGCCGCCTATATGTAAATAAGCAAGGGGCATTAAAATACATTGTGATGGACAGACTAGGGATTGGTGATTGGTATTGGTATCGATGAGCTGGTATTATGTCATGACATGTGTGGACCATTAAATAATCTATTGATTATACTCATGAGTTATGGTACAGGGACAACCAAACTGGAAGCGTTTTGAAATGCATGGGAAAACATGAAGTGTTTTATTGTGATTTATGCATTTACGCTTTATGTTCATATTGTGTTGAATATGAATGATATTATTGCTCATGTTTGGGGGTTGTCCTTGTAGGTAAACTTTTGGCATGATAAGAAGGGCTAAGCGGGTTGAGGTGGTGAGCTTGTGAAGAATTCTTTTGAGAAAGGAAGGACAGGATTGAGTTTGTATAGTATCTACTCTAGGAGTAGTGTAAAGCTATAATTGATAACATTCATTTGATTTGGGAATGTAACTAATCCATTGATAGTCCTCATTTTGGCATGTAATTCTTAAGGCTCATAGACTCAACACGATTATTTTACTCTGATCATTTATATTAGCTCTAATTATGCCTTTAATCCGCACTTAAGGAACTAGGGTTCTTACAATAAGGAACTTGATGGTGTTACCAGCAGACAAGTCTGATTGGATACTCACACGGAGTACCGGGATAATGTACATTGTTTTAGTGGTACAGTACGATTTCGATCATTGAATGGTCCTACATGGAATTGCTTTGGACTAGTATGCCATGCTATTACCGTTAACATCGATGATGAGTATGCTTTGGTTGTTATCATTTGAAAATTCAGGATATATGCATTATACGATTGATATCGCAATGGAAGAGCAGCAATTACCAGACATTTCAAAGTTATAGAGAATTTCTTAATGTGTTAGTCAGATGAAATTTCGGGATTCCCCACCAGCGAGGGAAATCTTTTCGACACTAAAATGATGCTATGTACGGTGCTAGTTGCTAAAACAATGTACGAAATAGCATCAACAGAATTCAAGGAATTGATAAAGCAGTTACAAAATTTTCTGAGTAAAGGTTACATACGTTTGTATGTCACCATGTGGAGAATTGTTCTTTTGTGTAGAAGAAAAATGGTACGATGAAGATATGTATCAAGTATAGGTAACAGAATCGAGTGACTGTCACGAATAAATACCTGTTGTCTAGAATCGGTGATCTATTTGATCAACTTCAAGGAGTACCTATCTATATAAAGATAAATCTTCACTCCGGTTAAGAATCAGTAAAGAGGATATTACTAAGATAGTTTAGGACCATATATTTGGGCATTTTAAATTTTGAGTGATGTCTTTTGGTCTGAAGTATGCACCTACAACATTGATGAATCGAGTGTTCAAAAATCTCCTGGGCAGGATCATGAGGTATCTGTTCCAGAGGATCAGTTGATACAAGTAAAATTAGGACAGTGATAAAGTGGCCCAGACAAACAAATGTACAGAAGATTAGAAGTTTCTAGGGGTTTGAAAGACCATTACAGGCGTTGCATTGAGTGATCCTTGCAGGTAGCCAAGTCTATTACCCAAGTGACCAAGAAGAATCAAGGTCCAGTTGGTCAGATAAATATGAAGATTGTATTCATGAACTGAAACAACAATTGACTACAGCTACAGTATTAGCGTAGTCATCTGGATCAAGAGAATAGGGGATTATGCAAACACATCAACTAGAGGATTTGAAACGTATACTTATGTGGTATGAGAAATATTGCAATGCTTCAAAGCAATTGAAAACTCAAGAGAATTGTCATTTTGTCTACAATTTTGAATTAACCGCCATCACTGTTGTGCTGAAGTTATGGCACCACTATTTATATAGAAAGCAGTTCTGTATTTCACCATGACTATGAAGTTGGTATATATAAATTTATGCACTCAGTCAGAGTTGAATACGGATCATAGGTGATGATTAAAACTACTGAAAGACTTTTACTCTAAAGTACAGTAGCATCCAGGAATGACGGATCAAGAAACGGATTTTGTTGAGTCGTTAAACTCTAGATGCCAAAGTAGCATCTATGCATGTATGGCTGATTACGACAAATTATACTCATCGTTATGGACATTTTAAGGGTCAGAACTGAAGGCTCGAGAATTAGACTCCATCATCCATTGTTGAGAGAACATGTGACACCATAGCACCATCTAGATTCAATAAATCGTTTAGTAGTTGAATGACAAAAGAGTAACAGATTGTTGATGCTGAATCTTACGAACTGGAAGAAGCATTTACTTCCCGAGGTACTGCAGTCCTTGTTAGTATCTATTCGAAAACTACAAGATATACCTCGAGGAGACATTTCTGGGCAAAATATGAAAAGCGAATGTGTGAACAAATGTTTAACCTGACAAGAGGTTAAAGCGAAAAAAGAATGAAACTAGATGTTATGTTTCAACTTCTTAAAGTGTCACAGTGGAATAGAGAGCGCATTGCTCTGAACTTAGTGACTCACTTACCCAAATCGAATAGAAATTTCGATGCACTATGGGTCGGGATTGACAGACTGATAAAATTAGCACCTTCTTCCATATAAACGTATTTTACGTACAAGAAAATGGCACGATTGATTCGCGTATACGGAGTATCAATTTCCATTACCCTGGATAGAGATCAGAAATTTGTATCGAGATTTGGTGTTTCTAAATAACCCATGGATACAAAAATTGGTGATGAGTACTATCTACCATCCATAGACAGCCTGATTTGACAGATGAAATGCAGGCAAGCTTGTTTTATTCAGAAAATATATGAAGGCAGTCCATGATAGGCAGTCCAGCGTTGCCAACAAGACAAAAAGATCATTAGAATTGGAGTTCAGGGATGGAGTATTTTCCAGAATCTCCTTATGGGACGTTTCGGTTTGGACGTCAAGGTAGACTGTCACCTCATACAATGGTCTTTACCAGACCTTGGGAGATTCAGATAATACATGATGTATCTCATGTACTTATGGAAGTTGAGACCATATCCATCTCGCGTTTTTCATACGAGAGAAATTGAGATGAACAGTTCCTTGTCCTTGAGGGATGATCTATTTGATTTGTGAGCAGTAATGAGAAATACCACAGAATTGTAACCATTGATGAATTACCTTGGTGCATAGAAATCATGGGATTTGGAGGCCAGGATGCTAAATGAATGGTCATACTTTACTGAGAACATCATTTTGTATTGCATGGTGATGTGACTAGAAATAGACACATCTTTAGTGCTTAATTGTCTACGATTTGGTAGGTTTTGATAGATAATTTGATACGTATGCTACATAATCGTATATTTGTGTAATTGTAGGTACAATCGAAGAAAACGAGCTAAAAATGATGTGTAAAGACCAAGAAGAGACATGGACATGACAAGGACTCAAAGTTGATCAAGAAAAGGGCAAAAATGTAATTTTGGAGGTGGCAATCGATCGCCTAGAAGAGGAGATCGATCGCCTATGGACAGAAACTTTTGCAACAAAATTCACGGATCAGCGATCGATCGCGAGTACTAGGCGATCGATCGCCAAAGTCCACTGGAGCCTAGCGATCGATCGCGATAAAGTGGCGATCGATCGCCTCAAGATGTTCGCTGAAAAAAAAAACTAGCGATCGATCGCCACATATCAGGCGATCGATCGCCGTAGAGTCCGGAAATTAGGAAATTGAGTCTTTTACCATGTTTAAAAGATTATATCCCATTTTTATCACTCCCAGACCCTAAAACTCAAGACGAAGCCTCATTAGCAGCAGCTTTTGATAGTTTTTGCAATTTTTAGAATATTTTGAGATTTTAGATTAATTTTCTCTGAAGTTTTGTCAAGAACAACGAAGAACGGGACCGGAATCGACAAGCCGGAATCGTGACTAGTATTAGTAATTTCTTTTCCTTTGTTATTTTAATGTTTTCGAATAATATGTTGTTGATTTTATATTCAATTAGGCTAGGCTAAAACCCTTTTGATTCTTGATTGAAGGGATACCTACTTTTGGATTTGAATCTTTTATGAGAATTCGGTTTGATTGTTGATTGTTGAATTAGATTTCGATTTCAATTTGTTTCTCAGATTTCGAATTCCATGATTGTTGTGTTTGTGTATTAGACCGATCACCTAATATTCAATTGCATAATCGATAGTTTGTTAAGAAACAACTAAGATTAATAATTAACCGACTGTAGGTGTTATTGAATTCTTAGGAGAAACGATTGAGTAATCAATTCTAACGGCTGTAGTTTTTATTGATTAGATTTGTCGAACTCATTAGTTTTGAAAACTATCATTGATTTAATCATTAACGGTTGTAGTGGTGATTAGAGATTTGGTAAGGGTTGAATTGAATGATGTTTTCTCTTTGACTATGAATAAGATGAGTATGAATTGAATTTCCAGTCGATAGATAATCGAAAGAATTCGAATGTTTTGATTTGATGACTAAAAGATAATTTTCCAAAAGTACGGTTACCTGAAAACCAAGAATCGCTTTAATCCCATAAGTTTTAATCGTTTTAGTTAAACTCGTTTATTAGTTTGATATTCGCTAAGTAGTAGTAATCCAAACCAAACTCTCATTGTTACTATTTGTTTGATAATTGGCACGAAATAAATTTAACTTCCCTGTGGGATCGATCCCTACTTCCGCTACTACATATTTTTGCTATTAACTGAAGATGGGTTAATTTGGGCGTATGCGATAAGCGCTACCAAATTTTGGCGCCGTTGCCGGGGAGGGCAATATTTATTAGTGTCGATTTTTTTTTTCGTTTTTGTTATTTTAGTTCTGTTTTGTTATTTGCTTTCCCGCACGACTACAGAGGTTTGTTGATGAGTACAAGCAGATCGTTTGATTACAAGGATAATTCATATTACGATCCAGAAATCGAGAGGACACTGCATCAAAGAAGGAGAGATACTCGGAGACAAGAAGAGGAGGAAAGGAACGATATGGCTGCGAACCAAAGTCTACGCCAACTGGCCAATCCAGATTTGGACCAACAACCTCTTTGCATAAATTTTCCTGCTTTCGCAACTAATGTAAGTTTTGAACTTAAATCGGGACTTATACATTTGTTGCCTTCTTTTCATGGACTCGCAGGCGAGGATCCCCACAAGCATCTGATGGAGTTTTATGTGGTTTGCACCACTATGAAACCGACGGGAATTACTGAAGATCAGATCAAGTTAAGGGCTTTCCCTTTTTCTCTAAAGGACGCGGCGAAAGACTGGCTCTTCTACCTACCACCAGGCTCCATCACAACATGGATGGACCTCCAAAGAACGTTTTTGGAGAAGTACTTTCCAGCATCAAGAGCGGCTAACATACGCAAGGAGATCTACTCCATTAGACAATTCAGTGGAGAAACATTGCATGAGTATTGGGAACGCTTCAAAAAGTTGTGTGCAAGTTGCCCACAACACCAAATAAGTGCACACTTACTCATTCAATACTTTTATGAAGGTTTATTGTCTGGTGACAGGAACTTTGTCAATGCTGCGAGTGGGGGAGCCTTTGTCGATAAAACACCGGATGATGCGCGGAGCTTGATAGCTAACATGGCGGCAAACTCACAGTAGTTTGGCAACTTTCGAGCGTAACCAGCACAAAGGAAACAAGGGGAGGTAAATGTTTCCAACCTCGAACAACAACTGATAGATTTAACGTTTCTTGTGCGTGGTATGGCAGGTGGCAATGTGGGAAAGGTGAAACCTTGTGGTATATGTTTGGAGATGAGTCATACCACTGATGCATGTCCATCACTTCAAGAGACATCAGCTGAGCAAGTGCATGCAGCAGGGGGATTTCCGGGACAACCACAACGAAGACATGACCCTTACTCCAACACATACAATCCAGGATGGAGAGACCACCCTAACTTGAGTTATGGACCGCAATCGATAAATCACGTTCCTCCTCAAGCGCCACAACAACACCCTCCACCATACTGACCACCTTTTCAGAGGGCACAACAACAACCCAATTATCCTTCTACTACTGACAGGTTAGAGGTTATAATTCAAGATCTTGCTCACAATGTTACTAAATTTCAACAGGAAACAAGATCGAGTATTCAAACCTTGAATACCCAAGTGGGTCAAATAGCCACTGCACTTAATAGAGTTGAAGCAACCGGATCAACCACTCTACCATCCCAAACAGTGGTGAATCCGAGAGAAAATGTAAATGCAGTCACAACTAGGAGTGGGAAGGTGTGATGACCTGAGATTAGGGATGTTAATCCCGGAGTGTTAATAACCCGTAAAGTTGTTTTACGTGGCAATTGGAGTTTAATCGAAGTGTTGGGCCTTCTGGGCTCGTCTATTTGAGTAGTTGGGATCGTGGGATCCCGAGGTTGAGATCGTATTCTCATTTCGGTGAAAACCTGTGAGTTGGGTTTATAGTGTGACTCAGAATCTCGGGTGCTGTGTGTGGGCACCGGTAGGGGATTTTTGAGTTAGAGAGAGAATTTTTGGAAACAGATGATTTTTAATGAATCATGATGTATTTGTGGGGATATTAGTATTTCGGGGTATTTTTGCTATAAATACCAATTAAACCCGAGATTTTAATTATCGGAGCCATTTTTCCCCACATTTTCCCGTCAGTCTCTCTCTCCTCCTCCCGCGTAACCTTCCCGTCGCCCCCTGACCCACGCAGCTTTAAGTGCTTCGCCCGCCGCCGTCCGGCCGCCGATCGGCGCGTCCGACCCGGCGCCGGCTTCGTCTCGTCCAGGCGGTCCTTTCTACACCATCAATTCGAAGTTTCGTCGAGAATCGAGCTCGGATTTCTGCAGAAAACGCTAGGGTTCGAAACTGGAATTTCTTCGATTTGGGGCTCGATTTTTGGTACGATTTTGGGGCTTTCTTTCAGGTGTTTTTGGGGCGTTTTGGTGTTTGGTTTGGGTCGATTATTTCAGATTTTTGTGGTTCGAAATATTGGTTGCATTTGGTTCGATTTTCAGTTCGATTTTTGTGGGGTTTATGTTCGAATTTGGGGATTTTTGATAAGGAGTGATGATTCTTGTTAGCAATTGATTTATTTATGTTGTAGATGCATTATGATGCTTGATTGTGTTCGAATTTGAAGAATTATAAGGGTTCGAATTTAAGGGCTTGTTTGGGTTCGAATTTTAGGGTATTGAGTTCGAAAATTGGGGGTTTTTGGCAAGGGGTGTTGATTCTTGCTTGGATAGCTTAATTCATGTTTTAGATGAATTATGGTAATTATTTGGGTTGGATTTTGTGTTGTGAAGGTTCGAGAATTTGTGGGGTATTCTTGAGCAATTTTCGATATTGGTTATTGTCTTGTGTTGACAATATTTTTGAGGGTTGTGGGTGTGCTTGAGCATGGGTTGCATGTTCGTAATTAATTGTGAATTAATTTATCGTGTTAGCACATCGTTCCTCGGAGCATGGAACTCGAGCAAGGTTTGGCTCGGACTTCGGAGATTTAAGGTACGTGCGACGTACGAGCATTACTTTATGTGATAGAAATTGTGAAATGCCTAATGTGTTGTAATTTCATTAGATGGTTGTGGGTATGGCTATATGCATATATGTTGATATATATGGGGTACTGAGTCTATATGACTATCGTACGGCTGTTGATTTACTGATTTATGAGATTTGATGAGTTTGATGATTGTGAGAACAGGGACAGTACACGGAATCCCGGATGAGGATGTTGCCATCCAGGGAGTATCATTTAAATTCATTAGTATTTACTTTTGTTGTAAATTATGAATTTCATTATTGTGATTATGGGATTTTGTGTATTGGTATGCTCACCCCGTTGGGGGCTGTCTCTGTTGGGGCAGGTGAACAGGTGCATCGATGGCTATGGAGCTGGGCTCGAGCTGTTGATTGGATGTACTCACAGGATCGTGGTACCAGGGCTTGATGGAGCACGGTATCGTATAGAGTACTTATATACACCCGAGGTTTATATACACATTTATGATGCTCGCTTGTGAGCATGGATATTCATGTATATGGGTTGTATATAAAGGCATGAGCCTTTCTCTCTTTCATTATATGTTGCGTACAATTGTGGTAGAATTGCTAATGATATGAGAGTCGTTAGTGTATTATGTGGGTGTTGAAACCCACTTTTGTCGTCTTATGTGTGGTGTCTTCCCTGGCTGGGAATTGACTTTGTGTTCAGTAGTCTGTTGAGTATTGTGTATTCCCTGGCCGGGAATTATATTATGTGATGTGCTTTTGGTTTCGGGATAGCTCTATTTATGGGGAGACTCTGCCCAAATTTTTATAAAAGTCCACAATGTAAAAAGTGGCAAAAAGGGCATGGTAATGGGCAACTCTATGGGTCTATATGTTAGTAGAGATGATCTTATAACGTTGAATGTTAAGGGAATTTTGTAAGCATCATCTGAGTTTCCCGATTGATTTGTATAGAAGCATGTACCACACTTAGTGGTTAATACACTAATCAAGGGTTAAGGGCTTGGGGTCCTTACATTAGTGGTATCAGAGCAGTGGTTAGCTCTTTGGGGCTGTTGAGGGCCTGGAACATGCTGATAGGAATGAGTAGCACATATTTATGCATGATAGTAGCTAGTGTTGTGTGACTCAACTGTTTTGCTTACGTGCATTTGTGATATGCGATCATAGTGAAACGATTATATGTCATGACATCTATGGAATCATAATATAACCTGTTGATTATGATTGTGAGTTGTGACACAGGGGCAACCAAATGGAGCATTTTGAAATGCATCGGAATATGGGAAGTACTTTGTACTCATGATTTATGCATTTACTCATTATAATCATATTGTGGGAATATGGATTATTGTATGCTCATGGGTTGTGATTGTTCCTGTAGGAACACTATGATGCGAAAGGCTAAGGCCATGGTTGAAAGACACGAAACGGTAACCTGCATTTTATATACATCATGGATTTATGCATTGTTGTTGCATGTGTACATGTAGTGATGATTTTAATGCTTTGCCGCCATTTGTTGAAGCGAGGGGTGGGAGCGCCGCATGTCACATTTGTGCGAGGTGCATTAAAATACACTCATGTTGATGTATATTGGATATGGCATATGCTTTGTGATTGCAGGTGTAAATGGAATACTTGGTGAATATCCCATGAGTCATTGTTATGGATGAGTGATGATTTTAAATGCTTGCCGCTATTTATTATTTTGTGCCGCTAAAATGTGAAGCGAGGGGTGGGAGCGCCGCATGTCACATTGAAGCGTGGTTAGCATATGAGGCGAGGAAAGAATATTTGCCGCTAAAATGTGAGGCGAGGGGTGGGAGTACCGCATGTCCATTTAAGCGAGGTTATTCTATGCCGCCTATATGTGAAGCGAGGGGTGGGAGTACCGCATGTTTTTACTTGAGCGAGGGGCATTAAAATACACTACCGTGACAATGACTAGGGATCAGCTATATTGACTGGCGATGATTCTTGCCGCCATGGATATTGATAGCGATGGTTTATGCCGCTATATTGACTGGCGACGATTCTTGCCGCCATGGATATTGATAGCGATGGTTTATGCCGCTATATTGACTGGCGATGATTCTTGCCGCCATGGATATTGATAGCGATGGTTTATGCCGCTATATTGACTGGCGATGATTCTTGCCGCCATGGATATTGATAGCGATGGTTTATGCCGCTATATTGACTGGCGATGATTCTTGCCGCCATGGATATTGATAGCGATGGTTTATGCCGCTATATTGACTGGCGATGATTCTTGCCGCCATGGATATTGATAGCGATGGTTCATGCCGCTATATTGACTGGCGATGATTCTTGCCGCCATGGATATTGATAGCGATGGTTCATTCCGCTATATTGACTGGCGATGGTTCTTGCCGCCATGTATATTGATAGCGATGGTTCATGCCGCGATATTGACTGGCGATAGTTCTTGCCGCCATGTGTATTGATAGCGATGCCTCTTTCCGCTATTATGTGGACGATTTTTCATGCTCAGGTGTATAGCGAGGTTTCATACCACTTATTATATGACGAGGTATCATGCCGTCGATTCTATAGCGATGGATTGTGCCGCTATGTACTCAGCACAGGATTTTGCCGCCTTCGAGCGATGGGTGCTGACTACGTACTATTATCGAGCGACGGATACAGGTATTCCGCTATCTTGATAGCGATGAGGTATGGCATATTACTTGTGTTAGTATTATTGTGGATACTATGTGTTGCTATATATATGCCATGTGTTGATGATGAGATTATGGATGTCGTGTATTGCCATGTACCGTCGTATGTTGGACGATGTTAGTTGGATGTCATATGTTGACATATGCCGTCACGGGATGACGATGACATAGTTGATGTTCTATGTAGACGTGTAGCATCGTTTTGATGGCTAATACATTTATGTTATGTGTTTAGTCGTATGGTTTGAGTGCCGATGGTGAGCACATGGTAGAGTCTGGGTCACTAGTTGACGAGACCTTTTGTCGAGCAATGATACCTTGGGTATGCTCGTTGGTTTGGCTAGGACCAAGTGATTGGTGGTAAGAGTAGTCATTGAGGAAACTACTCGTTTGTTGTTGTGATCTGCGGTAGGCGTGGTCATACCCAACCTGAAGGTGTGGGATATGTCCTAAGGAATTAAGATGGCTCCGTGGTTGAGCAAGGACACCGGGATATCCATTATGCTTTGGTTTTAGAGAGATTTTGGGTGATGACCCACTACTCTAAATGGATGTTACGGTATGGCGTACCGAGATGGGACATATGGTTTGTTGGTGGGCTTGATATGAGCCTATGGAGACAGCGCTTTGCTAGCCAGATATCGTGGTGATGACATAGTGTATTGTTGGAGTACCAACGAGAGAGTCATCAGGTCGTTATTGACTCGATCTGAGGGAACCTGTGTATTTTGGGATGCAATGGGGGTTATTGTATCCAGTTTTTCCGAACGGTGTTTCGAGACTTGTGGAATCTCGAGTTCGATGGCACTTCCCTTGTGGGGAAGGAGGTAGTATTAGACCTATTTGGGAATCTTTGAAAGATTCGGTGAGTTGGTACGTGTGGTGTTGATTTTGGGAATCACACCGTGTTGTTAATCGTCGATTATCGTCCTCCACTGGATAGGGAATGACTCAGAATTGACGGTCGTGTTTGGGGCTTAGGGGTATGTTGTAGATACCCGAGCCAGGTGCATTGAGTATGCATATGATGTCGGTGTTTAGGCAGGTATACCGGTGAGTATACGGATGCCAATTAATGATTTCCTTTTTTTGTCAAGCATAGAGTATGCTATTTTGGATGGCTAAATCTCTGATGAGAGATATTGAATACCTTGAGATTGGGAATCTCCATGGCACGATAAGTTATGAGAAACAATCGTGAAGTTAGTTGACTCCCTTTGAGGAGGGAATTATCTTGTGTGGGTTGAGGTGTTCCATTGTTGGTGTTTCCTTCGAGTTATGTGATAGCCTTCCCAAGTTGGATTGTTAAATCCTAGGATTGTCAAGGGATGGCAGGAATTCAGATTTATTGGGTGTCGTTGTCGACACAAGCGTTGAGGATGCAATGTGTTTATTGCATGTCCTCCCAGGATTTGAACTCTGTGGAGTCTCGATGGTTTAATTATGATCAGGATGTGATCCTTGGAATATCCGGAGGTGGACATCTTGTGAGATGTCTTTTGTGTGAATCTGGGGCCGTGAGTTGCCCAAATTGAGTTGCAATGATGCGACTGCTCCTTCGATGGAAAAGGTTTGAAAGTGGAAACCAGGTTTGGTATGTGTACACCGTGGTATCCTAGTGTTTCCCTCGTAACGATGTATGTTAGACATCGTGAGTCTTGATAGAGATGTCATTGGATGATATCTACGATAGAATCGGGAGCGATTTGAATCCTTGCAGTTTCAGTCGACTAACTGCTTTTGGACTGTTAGCGTTGAGTTGTGCTGACGATCTTTGACGTTATGATGGATTTGGGAGTCTATTCCACTCCAGAGTTTGACACGAGGTCAACGTTCTCACGGTTGAGGTGTCATCCAGGATGCGTTCTTACTGGTTGTATTAGAACTAAGGATGACTGTCCGATCTACGGTCGTAAGTATTGGTTGTTTTGCAGTCATGAGGGACTGACTTTTGGGATGAACCGCATCGAGGTACATTTGCCTCTTGGGTATGTTGGTTTTGGTAAAGTCGCTCTGTTTCAGAGTTTGATGTGAGATAAGTATCCTCGCGTTTATTGAGACGATTCTGATATGGTCAAGAATCGAGGTTATGACTTCATGTTGTTGTGTAGCCTGGGTGTTATGTGATACACCGGTGCTAATTTTGAGGACGAAATTCTTTTAGTGGGGGATATTGTGATGACCTGAGATTAGGGATGTTAATCCCGGAGTGTTAATAACCCGTAAAGTTGTTTTACGTGGCAATTGGAGTTTAATCGAAGTGTTGGGCCTTCTGGGCTCGTCTATTTGAGTAGTTGGGATCGTGGGATCCCGAGGTTGAGATCGTATTCTCATTTCGGTGAAAACCTGTGAGTTGGGTTTATAGTGTGACTCAGAATCTCGGGTGCGGTGTGTGGGCACCGGTAGGGGATTTTTGAGTTAGAGAGAGAATTTTTGGAAACAGATGATTTTTAATGAATCATGATGTATTTGTGGGGATATTAGTATTTCGGGGTATTTTTGCTATAAATACCAATTAAACCCGAGATTTTAATTATCGGAGCCATTTTTCCCCACATTTTCCCGTCAGTCTCTCTCTCCTCCTCCCGCGTAACCTTCCCGTCGCCCCCTGACCCACGCAGCTTTAAGTGCTTCGCCCGCCGCCGTCCGGCCGCCGATCGGCGCGTCCGACCCGGCGCCGGCTTCGTCTCGTCCAGGCGGTCCTTTCTACATCATCAATTCGAAGTTTCGTCGAGAATCGAGCTCGGATTTCTGCAGAAAACGCTAGGGTTCGAAACTGGAATTTCTTCGATTTGGGGCTCGATTTTTGGTACGATTTTGGGGCTTTCTTTCAGGTGTTTTTGGGGCGTTTTGGTGCTTGGTTTGGGTCGATTATTTCAGATTTTTGTGGTTCGAAATATTGGTTGCATTTGGTTCGATTTTCAGTTCGATTTTTGTGGGGTTTATGTTCGAATTTGGGGATTTTTGATAAGGAGTGATGATTCTTGTTAGCAATTGATTATTTATGTTGTAGATGCATTATGATGCTTGATTGTGTTCGAATTTGAAGAATTATAAGGGTTCGAATTTAAGGGCTTGTTTGGGTTCGAATTTTAGGGTATTGAGTTCGAAAATTGGGGGTTTTTGGCAAGGGGTGTTGATTCTTGCTTGGATAGCTTAATTCATGTTTTAGATGAATTATGGTAATTATTTGGGTTGGATTTTGTGTTGTGAAGGTTCGAGAATTTGTGGGGTATTCTTGAGCAATTTTCGATATTGGTTATTGTCTTGTGTTGACAATATTTTTGAGGGTTGTGGGTGTGCTTGAGCATGGGTTGCATGTTCGTAATTAATTGTGAATTAATTTATCGTGTTAGCACATCGTTCCTCGGAGCATGGAACTCGAGCAAGGTTTGGCTCGGACTTCGGAGATTTAAGGTACGTGCGACGTACGAGCATTACTTTATGTGATAGAAATTGTGAAATGCCTAATGTGTTGTAATTTCATTAGATGGTTGTGGGTATGGCTATATGCATATATATGTTGATATATATGGGGTACTGAGTCTATATGACTATCGTACGGCATTTGAGATGCCTGAGAATGATCGTGGGATCATGTACTCATTATAAGACATGTGAGATGTCTAGGCATTTGAGCTATCTGTGATTGATAGTGAAATTGAGAAATCAGTACTAGATATTGTGATATCTATATTTGTATGTATAATGAACTTGGAAATCATTGATTATTGATACTTGAGAATCAGGCATGCTATGAGTTAAATCAATGTGTTGATTTACTGATTTATGAGATTTGATGAGTTTGATGATTGTGAGAACAGGGACAGTACACGGAATCCCGGATGAGGATGTTGCCATCCAGGGAGTATCATTTAAATTCATTAGTATTTACTTTTGTTGTAAATTATGAATTTCATTATTGTGATTATGGGATTTTGTGTATTGGTATGCTCACCCCGTTGGGGGCTGTCTCTGTTGGGGCAGGTGAACAGGTGCATCGATGGCTATGGAGCTGGGCTCGAGCTGTTGATTGGATGTACTCACAGGATCGTGGTACCAGGGCTTGATGGAGCACGGTATCGTATAGAGTACTTATATACACCCGAGGTTTATATACACATTTATGATGCTCGCTTGTGAGCATGGATATTCATGTATATGGGTTGTATATAAAGGCATGAGCCTTTCTCTCTTTCATTATATGTTGCGTGCAATTGTGGTAGAATTGCTAATGATATGAGAGTCGTTAGTGTATTATGTGGGTGTTGAAACCCACTTTTGTCGTCTTATGTGTGGTGTCTTCCCTGGCTGGGAATTGACTTTGTGTTCAGTAGTCTGTTGAGTATTGTGTATTCCCTGGCCGGGAATTATATTATGTGATGTGCTTTTGGTTTCGGGATAGCTCTATTTATGGGGAGACTCTGCCCAAATTTTTATAAAAGTCCACAATGTAAAAAGTGGCAAAAAGGGCATGGTAATGGGCAACTCTATGGGTCTATATGTTAGTAGAGATGATCTTATAACGCTGAATGTTAAGGGAATTTTGTAAGCATCATCTGAGTTTCCCGATTGCTTGTATAGAAGCATGTACCACACTTAGTGGTTAATACACTAATCAAGGGTTAAGGGCTTGGGGTCCTTACAGAAGGAATTGGAGGTGCCAGAGAAGATAGAGAAAGAACCATCAAAGGGTGAGGAAGAAAAGGAAAAGGAAGTTGGAGGAAAGACCGGGATAGAACACGAGGCACCAAAAGGTAAGCCTCCTTCTTTTTCTGAGTATAAAGTACCACCCTCTTTTCCCCAAGCTTTGAAAGATAACAGGAAAGACGCTGGACTCAAAGGCCTATATGAGACCTTCCGAAGATGTGAGATAAACATACCATTGCTGGACGCAATCCAACAAGTACCGCGCTATGCGAAATTCTTGAAGGAATTATGCACTGCCAAGAGGATTCATAGATTGAAGGGACCCCAGAAGGTTGAACTGGGTGAAAACGTTTCAGCGGTGATACAAAGAAAAATCCCTACCAAGTGTAAGGATCCAGGTATGTTCTCTATCCCGTGCACCATTGGTACCACTCGACTTGAAAAAGCCATGTTAGATCTAGGAGCATCAATTAATGTTGTGCCATATTCTATATATGCTTCTTTACAACTTGGTCCCTTGAGTCCTACTGGAGTGGTAATTCAATTAGCGGATAGATCTAGTGCATATCCTAGGGGTTTAATTGAAGATGTGTTGGTGCAAGTAAATGAACTAGTCTTCCCAGCTGATTTTTATATCCTTGACATGGAAAATGGTGATAAGAGTAGTCCTATATTGTTAGGAAGATCATTTCTCAAAACGTCTAAGACTAAGATAGATGTGCATAGTGGTAACCTCACTATGGAGTTTGATGGTGAGATTGTTACATTTAACATCTATGATGCCATGAAATATCCTTGCAATAATGATGATACTGTGTACTCTGTTGATGTTATTGATTACCTGTCCCAGGAAGTTTTTGAGAATACAGGGAAAGATGAACTGGAAAGCACTCTTACCACAGACATGGAGAAGGAAGACGAAGCCACACCCCTCATGGACGAAGTGAAGCACACCGTTGACGCACTGGATGATACACCTGAGCTAGCTCAGTCGGGTACTGTTTCTTTTATATCACTACCTATTTCTAATACCAGGATTCCCCCATCTGTTTTGCAGGCACCCAACATCGAGCTTAAGCCGCTGCCAACTCATCTCAAGTACGTATTCCTTGGTGAAGGTAATACACTACCAGTGATCATCTCCAGCAAGTTGGGGGATGATCAAGAGAAGGACCTGATTCATGTGCTCAAGGAGCACAAGACTGATATAGGCTGGACCATTGCAGACATAAAGGGAATCAGTCCCTCCACATGCATGCACCGGATTCTACTGGAGGAAGGAGGAAGCCCCACACGTTAACCACAACGGAAGCTGAACCCACCCATGATGGATATGGTGAAGGAGGAGATTCTGAAGCTCTTATCAGTTGGCGTGATATATCCTATATCCGATAGCCAATGGGTTAGTCCGGTACAAGTGGTTCCTAAGAAGACTGGTATTACTGTGATCAAGAATAAAGACGATGAACTTGTACCCACACGCATTCAAAATGGCTGGCGCGTGTGCATTGAATACCGGAAGCTAAACGCTGTGACTCGAAAGGACCACTTCCCTCTACCTTTTATTGATCAGATGCTTGAGAGGTTATCATGCCATTCATTTTACTGTTTTCTTGACGGTTACTCGGGCTATTTTCAGATTGCAATCGCTCCGGAGGACCAAGAAAAGACCACCTTCACATGTCCGTTCGGCACATTCGCATACCGTCGCATGCCTCTGCAATGCCCCAGCTACTTTTCAACGGTGTATGGTCAGTATCTTTTCTGAGTTTATTGAACATATCTTAGAGGTATTCATGGATGATTTTACTGTTTACGGTAACTAATTCAAGGATTGCTTATCTAGCCTTACACTGGTTTTGAAGAAGTGCATCGATACTAACCTTGTTTTAAATTCTGAAAAATGTCATTTTATGGTCGAACAAGGTATAGTGCTAGGTCATGTTGTGTCTGCCAATGGTATAGAGGTCGATGAGGCGAAAATTGATGTCATGCAATCTTTACCTTATCCTACTTGTGTTCGGGATGTGTGCTCGTTTCTTGGTCATGCAGGTTTTTACAGGAGATACATCAAAGACTTTGCCAAGATAGCTACACCTTTGTGTAAGCTACTACAAAAGGATGTCCCGTTTGAGATGATTGACGAAGGAAAGAGCGCTTTTGATACACTGAAGAAGTCATTGACTTCTACTCCTATTATCCAACCACCCGACTGGAACAAGCCTTTCGAGATCATGTGCGATGCAAGTGATTATGCGGTTGGTGCTGTCTTGGGACAAAAAGAGGGCAATGCTTCACATGCCATCTACTACGCATCCAAAACCTTGAATGACGCCCAACGCAACTACTCTACTACTGAGAAAGAGCTATTAGCAGTCGTTTTTGCTCTTGAAAAATTTAGATCTTATTTACTTGGTACTAAGGTGATTGTTTATTCTGATCATGAAGCTCTTCGCTATCTGATGACGAAGAAGGAGGCAAAACCAAGGCTAATAAGATGGATTTTGCTCTTTAGTGAATTCGACATCCAAATCGAGGATAAGAAGGGCAGCGAGAACAAAGTAGCGGACCACTTAAGCCGTCTACCACATGTGGACTATGAGCTGTGTTTGAAGGAGGAGTTCCCGGATGAGCACATATTCGCCATAAACGACAATTTGCCATGGTACGCTCATATCGTGAATTTTTTAGCTTCTAATGTGCTACCCTATGAACTCTCTAGGTCCCAACGAGCCAAGATTAGAAGTGACGCCAAGTACTACGTATATGGAAGAACTGTGCGGACCAAATCATTCGACGATGCATACCCGAGACAGAGGTAAATGACACTCTTACGTTCTGCCACTCATATGCGTGTGGTGGACATTTTGGAGCAAAGAGGACGTCGAGAAAGGTACTGGAATGTGGGTTCTTTTGGCCCACCCTATTTCGTGACTCATATCTTTTCTGCAAGAATTGTGCACAATGTCAACTGACCGGTAATCTCTCCCAACGAAAGGAGATGCCCCAACAGCCCATTCTCATTTCTGAAATTTTTGACATATGGGGCATCGACTTTATGGGACCTTTTCCTATGTCTTATGGTCATATTTATATACTGCTTGCTGTTGATTATGTATCGAAATGGGTGGAAGCTATAGCTACCCGGACTGACGATTTCAAGGTTGTTGCAGATTTTATCAAGCATAACCTTTTCTCTAGATTTGGAATCCCACGAGCAATCATCAGTGATAGAGGGACACACTTTTGCAATCGGACGGTGGAAATTATATTCAAGAAATACCACGTGACTCACAAGGTCTCCACTGCCTATCATCCGCAAACAAATGGCCAAGCCGAGGTCTCCAACCGAGAAATCAAGGCCATATTGGAAAAAACCGTCAACCCGACACGGAAAGATTGGAGCTTGAGACTTGATGATGCACTGTGGGCCTACAGGACCGCATACAAGACCCCGATAGGTATGTCCCCTTATAGACTGATTTTTGGAAAACCGTGTCATCTTCCTGTAGAGTTGGAGCACAAAGCGTACTGGGCAGTGAAGAACTTCAACATGATCTATGATGAAAGTGGAGTGCATAGGAAGCTGCAATTGCAAGAGCTCGAGGAGATTCGAAATGAAGCATATGAAAGTGCAAGATGTTACAAAGAGAAGACAAAGGATTTTCACGACAAGATGATATCAAGGAGGAATTTTGAAGTTGGTCAGAAAGTTCTCCTTTACCATTCACGCCTTCGTCTATTTCCAGGTAAGCTTCGTTCCAGGTGGCATGGTCCTTATGTAGTTACTAATGTGTTTTCCCATGGTGCAGTAGAGATTCAGAGTTTGGACACCACGAAGACATTCAAAGTGAATGGTCACCGATTGAAGCACTATTATGAAGGTGTCCAAAATGAAGACGGAGGACGAGTAGACATCAAGGTGGCTCTAGAAGACCCACCTACTTTCGAATGAGGACGGGGATAGCGTTGGGCCACCGACGTTAAACAGAGGCGCTGCTTGGGAGGCAACCCAAGGGGAGTTAGTTTCTTTTCTCCCTTTTATTTTTCGTTTTTTTTGCTTTTTTCGTTTCCACTTTTCTCTTTTCTTTATATTTTTGCCTTACATTGGGGACAATGTAGGATTTAAGTATGGGGGAGGGATTAGTAGTTAGTTTTGCTTTAATATTTCAAAAATACAAAAAAATAATTTAAAAATTTTGAGCTCATAGTTAGTAATGAACGCATGCTTAGAATCACTAGCCCATGATGAAACCTAATTGATATCATGCATGCTTTTGAACATATGTGAATTGTTGACCTTGGAACACGTTGAACTCTAAGGCAAAGTTTACTTTAACTTAGTAGTTGAATATTTTGAGCAGATTATTGTCATGGCTTGTGAAGTGTGCATAAATTAGTGAAGATTGTGTAAACTTTGTGATAGTCTTAAGAAGTCTCTAATACATGCTAGAACCTAACTATATGCTCTTTGAGGCGTATGTCTAGAATACTTGCAAACCTGAAAGTGATATAGGCAATCTTTGATGTGTTTGAACCTTTCAAGCCTACCATGTAAACAAAATCAATCTCTAGTACCCTTTTTGAGCCTTAATGTAAAAGAATGGTAGTATGCTAAGCATACTAAAGACCCCCATTCAACATTCCTTGACTAGATTATCATCCTACCCTTTTAGCCTAAATATGATTTTAATCCATACATTTTAAGGGAGTATGATGTATTTCATTCAAATGCACTAGGAAATTCATTGAAGTACATTTGTGAATGTTATTGTCAGAAGAATGAAATACATGAAAGAAAAGGAATGCCTTGAGAAATTTGAAAAAAATATGACTCCAAGGGGAGCCAAGGCACAAAAGAAGAGAAAAAAAGAAAAATGTTGAAATAAACCTTGAAAAAATGAACAAGGTTTGAAAAATTCATGCAAGAAGAGAAGTTTTAGTGTGCATTTCATCATACTCTCTTGTTTGAATATCCTTACCCTTTCTTTCATAAGCCAATACCTAGGCCAAGCTACAAGCTAATAAAGACCTACTTGATTTGTGTTTGCAAAGTGGCTAAGATGTGGAGAAGAGTGTGCAAGTGAGCTTATACTTGTGTTAGTGTATGACTTGAACTATTGTGGATTTGCATCTTTTGGATCTATAATTTGTATGCAACACTTGTTTATGACCACACACACACGTTCACTACTTTGTTGGGTATGAAATGTTTAGGATTGAACTTGTTCCACTATTAACTTTTCACCGCCTTTCTTTATTATGCATGTTAAAATTGTTGAGGCATTAAAGTGAGGATAAGTTGTTTTGTTATGAACCTATGAGCCAACCAAAAATATTGTAGTTTTATTTGGTTTACTCGAGGTCGAGTAAAGAGTAAGTATGTGGGAGTTTGATGTGACTAGAAATAGACACATCTTTAGTGCTTAATTGTCTACGATTTGGTAGGTTTTGATAGATAATTTGATACATGTGCTACCTAATCGTATATTTGTGTAATTGTAGGTACAATCGAAGAAAACGAGCTAAAAATGATGTGTAAAGACCAAGAAGAGACATGGACATGACAAGGACTCAAAGTTGATCAAGAAAAGGGCAAAAATGTAATTTTGGAGGTGGCAATCGATCGCCTGGAAGAGGAGATCGATCGCCTATGGACATAAACTTTTGCAACAAAATTCACGGATCAGCGATCGATCGCGAGTACTAGGCGATCGATCGCCAAAGTCCACTGGAGCCTAGCGATCGATCGCGATAAAGTGGCGATCGATCGCCTCAAGAGTTCGCTGAAAAAAAATAAACTAGCGATCGATCGCCACATATCAGGCGATCGATCGTCGCAGAGTCCGAAAATTAGGAATTTGAGTCTTTTACCATGTTTAAAAGATTGTATCCCATTTTTATCACTCCCAGACCTTAAAACTCGAGACGAAGCCTCATTAGCAGCAGCTTTTGATAGTTTTTGCAAATTTTAGAATATTTTGAGATTTTAGATTAATTTTCTCTGAAGTTTTGTCAAGAACAACGAAGAACGGGACCGGAATAGACAAGCCGGAATCGTGACTAGTATTAGTAATTTCTTTTCCTTTGTTATTTTAATGTTTTCAAATAATATGTTGTTGATTTTATATTCAATTATGCTAGGCTAAAACCCTTTTGATTCTTGGTTGAAGGGATACCTACTTTTGGATTTGAATCTTTTATGAGAATTCGGTTTGATTGTTGAATTAGATTTCGATTTCAATTTGTTTCTCAGATTTCGAATTCCATGATTGTTGTGTTTGTGTATTAGACCGATCACCTAATATTCAATTGCATAATCGATAGTTTGTTAAGAAACAACTAAGATTAATAATTAACCGGCTGTAGGTGTTATTGAATTCTTAGAAGAAACGATTGAGTAATCAATTCTAACGGCTGTAGTTTTTATTGATTAGATTTGTCGAACTCATTAGTTTTGAAAACTATCATTGATTTAATCATTAACGGCTGTAGTGGTGATTAGAGATTTGGTAAGGGTTGAATTGAATGATGTTTTCTCTTTGACTATGAATAAGATGAGTATGAATTGAATTTCCAGTCGATAGATAATCGAAAGAATTCGAATGTTTTGATTTGATGACTAAAAGATAATTTTCCAAAAGTACGGTTACCTGAAAACCAAGAATCGCTTTAATCCCATAAGTTTTAATCGTTTTAGTTAAACTCGTTTATTAGTTTGATATTCGCTAAGTAGTAGTAATCCAAACCAAACTCCCATTGTTACTATTTGTTTGATAATTGGCACGAAATAAATTTACCTTCCCTGTGGGATTGATCCCTACTTCCGCTACTACATATTTTTGCTATTAACTGAAGAAGGGTTAATTTGGGCGTACGCGATAAGCGCTACCACATGGCGAGTACATACGATTATTAGATGCATTTGTAAAACAAACAAATGTAATTTATGTGTTGGAATTCGTAACTTTGTGATTTTGAGGACGAAATCTTTTAAGTGGGGAGAAATGTAAGGCCCCGATGCTAATTAATATGGATTAACGATGATCAAGCAAACCCGGATAATTAAAAGTACAAACTTTGATTTAAGTTGTTCCGGACCTCAATGAGTCAAGCAACTAGTGTAACATGTTTTTAGTGCATGAGCACATGGCACTTGAAGACCATATGCCACTAATTAAATTAACTCATGTTTAATACATGATTTTGAGACATTAATCTTGCAAGTTATTTAGGTATTGTCACATGGATTCCACAATACATCAAATGCTAAAAAAAACACCTACCAACACCTTGAATATTTGGCCAAATCACCCTTAATTAACCCATTCTTCTCTTTCTTCCACCTCATTTCTTAGAAGACCAATTATCTCTCTTCAATTGCAAGACAAAAATTCACTCGTTCCTCTCTCCAAAATTCGAAAATAATCATCCTTTTTAGCACAAAATTTTTGTGAATTTGTGAGTGCATATTGCATGCATGTAAGTTTTAGAAGCTACAAGGCTAGGGAAGAAGAACCCATCAAGAATTTTCAAAGTGAAAGCTTGGTTTGAGCTAGGTTGATGGATTATGCTTCAAAACTTCAAGATGAGTGAATGTATAACACTTTTCTTGAATTTTATATACCATGGTGTTGATTAAAGATTGAAATTAATGAGTCTTGGCCTGAGAAAAATTAGTTACGACTTGCTGATAAATGAATCAGCAGATGTTAATGTTGCATGCAGTAGATGGGTTCAAATTTTCGATTTACGTAGAATTCGAATCTGACTTAGAGCTCTAAATAAAAATTATAGATACTTGAGTTTTCTTTATGTATCCGACATTTGAGACGATTTGGACTTAAAATGAGTGAGATATGCTCATTTTACTAAGGTGTGCAAGATTGGGCTCTGCATGTACTGAAAATGCACATGCAGTGAAGAGTTCTGAACTTTTGACCAACTTTCCTTTTGAATTTGATGACGGTCTTCAAATGAAAATTGTAGACCTTTTTAATTGTATCCAGTTTAAAAAACAATGGACTCAAATTGGAGTTGAAATGAATGAGTTATGATGTTTCTACCACAAGGTGCACAATCTGGAACATGCATGTAGGCGGGTTGCACATGCAGTGTGTTCATGGTAAAACGTTACCTATAACAGGGTAAACTATAAAGACAATCATTGGATACACCACAAATTATGTAGAGGTATGTTGAGTGATCAAGATATCCTATATAACAGGAGAAGTGTTTGGGCCCTTGATCAAGTGAGACTAAAATGCATGGCCATGCTCGAATGAGTCGATATATGATATCGAGCTTATTCGTCTATTCTAGTCAACTTGGGGGTCAAGAAATAAAAGATTGAACTATACGAGTATGACTATTACATGACTCGTGTTTAATCTAAATATATAGGACAAAGGGATTAAGTTACATGGTTAATATTATCACAGGCCATAGGTTATGTCGAGTCAATGACATTCTTGTAACTTGGTAGCCTTGATGTGTTGCTAGATACTGCTCATTGCTTGTGACATAAAATTAGATTTTATGTCACTGCCAACGTTGCAAGATCCTAATGACTCGCACAAATGATTAAATCGATAAAGGAAGATATAATTTATTTGATGAATTAATTTGATTAGGAAGAGTCCAAATCAAATTATAAGATAATATATACATAATATATATTGGGCTGATTATATATATATATATATATATATATATATATATATATATATATATATATATATATATATATAAGTTTGATATATATATATATAACGATACGGACGTTTAGAGATGGGCCAAGGTGTTTTTTTGAAAACCCTATTTTGATTAGCCGGCTCATTTTTCTTCTGTTATATATATATATCAGTATGTTAATTGCTAAAATATGCTTTTTTACGTTAATAGAGATTAACTTAAAAACCTAAACCTAAAACAAAAGAGGATAGCGGCCGCCATCTTGAATCTTGGTAGCGCATCTCTTCTGGTTGAATAACAAGTCTAGCAACTTGTTCTTCAACATCCCTTCATCGACTTGATCGTGTGGATACCGTAGAGGCAAAACTTTTCAAGTTTGCTCCTGACTCGAGGATGTGTTGGACGTGATGCTTCGTGGAAGATTTCTGCATCAAACACGCTACAAAGGTATAACTCTTGACACCCGATATGAACACCCGTATAGGTCCTCGGTTTGGAATCCAAAAATTTTATTCCGCTGCATATTTGCATGTTAGATTCCTTACAGTGGCATCAGAGCCGTGTACGAAGCTCATATCGGGGTTGCATGATAAATTGTTTTATCAGATTATGAGTTAATACTTTCGTGCATTTTGTAAACTGTAAAACATATATGATATGTTATAATAACATTGTGGAAATCATCGTAAATATATATATATATATATATGCATGCGCGCGACTGATATAGCAAGGCGGGCGAACGTAGCTCGATAGTCGGGCGAACGTAGCTCGATAGTCGGGCGACCGTATCTTGAAAGTCGAATGAGCAGGGTTTGCAAGGCGGGCGACCGCCCAAAAGGGGCGGGCGACCGCCCACATGGAGGGGTGGGCGACCGTGTGCGCCGCTCTCGTGCGCGGGGTCCGAGACATTTGATGTCCGGGGGGTCCGAGACATTTGATGTCCGTGCGATAATTTCTGTAATTTTATTTTACAGTTTTATTATCTTAGAATTAAATTTTAAATTGTTTAGAATTTAATTCATTTATGTCCAAGCATGTTTTATGTGTTGTTTGAGCATGGTGCATGGTTATAGCCATATGACCTATTAGATAGGAATTTTGTGAATGATTGTAATTTTAAATACGGCCTGCGAGTCATGCATTCTCTATTTTTCTGAATGTATTCCCTCTGTTAGTTCCGGACCTTAACGATGAGATTTTAAAGATGACAAAACATTTCAGACCGGATCGAGCGAAATCAGACTGACCAGATCGATCGCCCATAACAGATCAAGCTGATAAGATAACAAAGCATATCAGACCGGATCGATGAATTTCAGACTGACTTTATCAAAGCTTCAGATCGATCTCAATCTTTATCAGATCAGAACAGTCAAGGATACATAAAGAATGGCTCCTCAGTCCGAATCATCAACGGCTATTTATTGTAGCATTTAATGTCGTAATTAATACTACAAAGGACCAAAGACTGAAGATTGCCATATAAGGTAAGAAGACAAAGAAGAGCCTATCTGACAATCGCCGAAAGTATGAACCAGAACGGCAAGTATCCTGAAGAAGAAGACTGTAGCTTACTCAGAGCTCAAGCAGAGTCAAAGTTGCACATTAAGGGAAATAATGTCGTTGGTACTTACAACTATAAAAGGATGCAACAAAAGGAATATAGTGACTCTCGCTGATCAATTGAAAAAACGCACAAGAAAGCAAAAACAGCACAAGCTTACAAGCTCAGAAGCTCTCGAGCTGAAATCATTCTTAAGCACGTTTAATTTGTAACATTTGATCATTTAGGATCACTGTGCGCATCTTGTGTATTCTGTGTTGAAAAATAGAAGTGAGAAACATATTGTAACTGTCAGACAGAGTGTGTCTGAGCAGATCGAGTGACTAGGAGTTTCAGACTGGTAGTGAGTTAAATCCAGTCTGAATCGGGTTTGTACAACAGGATTGTATAAATCAAAGTCTTCTAGTATAAACCTTCCTTAATTGGAAGAAGGGGAGACGTAGAAGGATTACACCACCTTCGAACTTCCAGAAACATATCCTGTGTATTATCTTTCTGCACTTATTCTTTCATACCAGCCATCGAGCTGTTCTTACATATACAAGAACAGACCGTTCCGCACTTATACTTTCAGTGGTCTGTTCTGTACAAAAGTTGATTAAGAAACAGATTTCTTTCACTAATCCGAAAGAAATCACAAGGGATTAATTTTTAGAAGGAGTGTTCATTCACCCCCCCCCCCCCCCCCCTCTAAACACTCCGGACCGATCCTAACAAGTGGTATCAGAGCAGGTCATCTTAATCAGCAAAATCACTCGAGCTGATGGCATCATTTAACAAAATTCCTATGTTCTCAAAAGAAGACTATGATGATTGGAGAATCAGAATGCAAGCTCATCTGGCAGCTCAGGATGACGATATGTGGTTCGTCATCACTGATGGACCAATGAAGATTCTAAAAATAAATACAGCAGTCGCCATTACTGGTGGTGAACCACAAATGGTAGAGAAAGACAGATCCCTCTGGACGAATGAGGAAATAAAGAAGGCAAATCTCGACAACGTTGCCAAAGACATCTTGTTCAAGACATTGGATAAGAACATGTCTAGCAAAATCAAAATGTGCTCTACTGCCAAAGAAATTTGGGAGAAGATAGCACAGCTATGCGAAGTCAACGACCAGACCAAAGAAAACAAGCTGACTGTGGCCCTCCCCGGTTAGGACAATTTCGGGCCAAGTGACCATGTTTTCCACACTCATAACAAGCAGAGCATCCTTTCACTGAATGGGGTCCCCCGCACAGAAAACACTTAACCTTCTCAAAATTGCTAGCCTGAGACCGTCCCCTATGAGACGGAGCATTACTTCCACGACCACCCCTTCCACGAGCATCTTGCCATCTACCACTGAATCTGGAAGATGATGAGTTTCCCTTTGGCTTAAAATGGTCGCCCCTTGGTTTCAAGTTTTCAGGGGTCGGTCTCTGTGATGGTGCTGGAGGCGGTGCCACAGTCGGATATGCACCCACTCCTAATTCTGCCAGTTCAGCTCGTGCTAGGGCGTCATCAAAACAAGTAGGGCCATAAGTGATCACCCTATCATACAACTCCGGCCTCAAGCCTTTCATAAAGTTCCTCATCTTTGCTTGGGTGCTAGTGGCGATATGAGGCACATATCTAAGTAAGGAACAGTACAGGAGAGCATAGTCAGACACCGGCATAATACCTTGCCTCAAGCTATTGAATTCATCCTCTTTAGCCTGCCGTGCCGCTGCTGAGAAGTATCGGGTCAGAAATCAAGTCCTAAACAGCTTCCAGTTTATTTCCTGACCTTGAGCCTCCTGTTCAATCACTGTGGTCTTCCACCACATTAGCGCCTTTTTGGCCAATTGAAATTCTGCTAGCCGTATCCAAGCTGTCTTTGCGCACGGGGCAGCTACAAATATCTGCTCCAACCTCTCTAGCCATTCCTCAGCCTTCTCCCCTGTTTCAGTCCCTTCAAAAGTCGGGGGCCGATAAGCTAGAAATTGCGTCAAACTCAGTTCTCCCGGCAATAACTGCTGTCCGGACGGCTCTTCGCCCAAGGCTGGCGGCGGTAGGGGATTTGTGTGCCTAGCACTAGCATTTACACTTACTGCATCACCAACTTCGACATTTGCTGCCATACTACAACACAAGGGTTAACAACAATATCCAAAATAATTCACATAATACATCGTTAGAAAACCATAATACGTTAGCATAACAGTCACATGCTTCATATGCGCACAACATGTTTAAAAGTAGACGCCTAGCCAACTTATTGCTAAGGCTACCCTTCACTCGTTCCCGGGTTCTCTAACCACTGCTCTGATACCACTAATGTAAGGACCCTAGTTCCTTAACGGTGAAATCAAGATATAAACAGGGCTAAACATGTATTAGAGACATCTTAGAGTTCTGGTTGTTATGTGAGCTCAATGTAATTACAGGCCAAAAATAAAACTTCAATAGTTAGTTAATTACATTCCCAAAATGAATGTTAAGACTAACAAAAATCCTGTAATCTATCTTCTTTCAAGTCTCTTTCAGCTCACAGTTCAACCCAACCCTGAGCCCCTTTTGTCCAAAAGCGTACCTACAGGAACAACTCACCATGAGCATATATATATCACCATTTAACACAATTCAACTTAACAAAAATTAAGCGCATGCGACAAATAATAGATATGCTCCTTGATCACCACATTAGCACATTTCATTGTTGTTCCTGTTTCACAAATTTATACACAAAATCATTAGTTCACGATATAACGATCGATAACGCGTTTCCGATTATATCCACAATATTTCACATTAATCACTAGAATTGTGACTGTTCCGGTCCCAATACAACAGCGGAATTTTAGGACCCCTCGCTTCGACATATAGGGGCATCATATGATATCCCTCGCTTCGACAATGACAGCGGCATGTTACTTCGCTTAGACATGACAGCGGCAAATATCATACTACCATCGCTTCATATGACAGCGGCAAGTACCTCCCTCGCTCGGAGATAAAGGCTACCGGAACATTCATCAATTCTACCACATTAATCAAACACAATTGATTCCAATATCATGATATAACACTATCATTTCACATATTCCATCACATATAAGGACACACTATTCACAATATGCATCATTAAAGTTGTAACACGATTTACCGTCCGATACTCGTACGTCTCACTACGTACCTTAGTTTCAAAAGTGGAGAAGTTGTATAACTTTATCTCCTCGACGTTGTTGGCACCTGAGATGGTTCTACACAACCATACAATTCAATATTAGAAGCCAAATAATAGTCGAATACCAAAAATTCGTCAAAAGAAATTATTTTACAAAATTTCACAGCTGGCGATCGATCGCTTCACTGAGGCGATCGATCGCCTCAAATTTTTCTTCGCGGCGATCGATCGCTTCAAACATGGCGATCGGTCACCTAACCCTTGGATTGGCTACTGCCTCTCGGCGATCGGTCGCCTCATTTTAGGCGATCGATCGCCTGCCCTGCGATTTGCCTACTGCCCTTAGGCGATCGGTCGCCTCTTTTCAGGCGGTCGATCGCCTCGCACAGACACGCGATTTTCATCATTTTTTGCACCAAAAATTCCTTCCAATCCATACCAACACTTAAACCATCAAACCAACAACATAAATAACAACATAAACCTTCAAAATACACCTCAAAACAAACATAAATCCAACCCTCAACCAAAACCACAACAACCCAACACAAACCCATTTTAAAACCCTTCAAAACCATACCAAAGTTAATAAAACCTTACAAAATCAACAATGAGGTATCCATACCTCTTGGGGACCTCAAATCGCCCAATAAACTCCACAAATCAAGATTTTTGGAAGGATTTCCTTTACCCTTAAGCACAAACTCGAAAATGAGGGAAAGGAGGGTTTGGGTGGTGTAATTTGGTAAAGGTAAAATGATTTGGTAAAGGTGGGGGGTATAAAGGGTTTAAGTTAAATTAAAATGTATCCACAAACCCATGGTGTATAAAACACCCCAACATGATATTTTAAAAGCATTAATCCAAAGTGCACCAAAATATCAATTGAACTCATGCTTTCCAAATAATTGCTAACCATGGCAAATAAATCATGCTAATAACAATTTTCCCCAACATGCACAACATGCACCCTGAAATGCTCTACCAGCCCACATGACCAAGCATTTCCACATGGCAATTAATTCTAACACATAAGGCAATTACCACCATAAATAAATCATATTTAAACATATGAACACAATTAATGCCTTAAACATGATTAATTATTTCGGGGACATCACAATACTCCCTTACTTAGAAGATTTCGTCCTCGAAATCCCATGCACTTACCCCAAAAGAAACTAAGCATAAACACATACCAGAGAATAGTTCCGGGTAGTGCTACACCATATGCCGTTCCGTCTCCCACGAGGCCTCTTCGACACCTCGACGATCCCACTGAACCTTGACCATCGGTATAACCTTGCTTCGAAGTCTGCGATCCTCTCGATCCAGAATTCTGACTGGCCGTTCAACATAGGACACATCTGAACTCAACTGAACCTCTGAAGGCTGCAACACATGAGACGGGTCTGGTTCATACTTCCTCAACATAGATACATGGAAGACATCATGTATACCAGACAAGGACGACGGTAGGGCCAAACGGTAAGCCAAAGTGCCGATGCGCTGCAATTACCTCGTACGACCCAACATATCTCGGAGACAACTTCCCGCGCATACCGAAATGAACTACACCTCTGAAAGGTGAGATTTCAGAAAGACTATGTCTCCCATTTGGAATTCCAATGGTCGCCGTCGTTTATTAGCATAGGCCGCTTGCCTATCTTGAGCCGCTTTCATTTTCTGGCGGATCACTTTGATTTTCTCTTCCATTTCACGAATCAATTCCGGTCCTCCGACCACCTTACTAGTCAAATCTTCCCAGTACAACGGTGACCTACATCGTCGACCGTAAAGGGCCTCGAATGGAGCCATCTGAATGCTCGCCTGATAACTGTTGTTATAAGAGAATTCCACTAGTGGCACTGAATCTTGCCACGGAGTATCGAACTCCAAAACACATGCCCTCAATATGTCCTCAAGCGTCTGTATGGTATGCTCTGTCTGACCATCTGTCTGAGGGTGATAAGCCGTACTCAGCCTCACTTCTGTACCCAAAGCCGATTGAAGACCCTCCCAAAAGTGCGATGTGAACCGCGGGTCTCTATCAGACACAATCGAGACTGGGATGCCATGCAATCTCACCACGTCCCGTACATACAACTGGGCCATCTTTAAGTATGTGAAAGTCATACTATATGGGATGAAGTGAGCCACCTTCGTCAGTCGATCTACAATCACCCAGATCGCATCAAATCCCGAGGCAGTCATTGGCAAGTGGGTCACGAAATCCATAGAGATGTGCTCCCACTTCCACTCTGGTATCTCTAAACTTTTCAACTCGCCTCCGGGCCTCTGCCTTTCTGCTTTCACTTTTTGGCAAATTAGGCACTTCTTAACGAATGACATAACGTCTCTCTTCATCCGTCTCCACCAAAATTGATCACACAAATCCTTGTACATCTTTCTCCCACCTGGATGGATGCTAAATCTGCTACTGTGAGCACGATGCAAGATTCCTTGATGCAACTCTGGTGCCCTCGGCACTACCCAACGGTTACCAAGCCTCAAGGAACCATCTTCTGCTACTCTGAACTTCGATAATTGACCCAGACGTAAATATGACAACCATCTCTGTACCTCAACGTCTGTCATCTGAGCTTTCCTGATAAGTTCAAAGATGTCCGGTTCTGCCAATAGGGTCGATACCAGCACCGGTGATACATCTAAATCAAAGTCATATCCCAAATGACAACAAGAGGTCATCAAGGCTGATAACTGAATAACATCATCTGCCGTACACTTCACCTTCCTACTTAAGGCGTCGGCTGTCAGGTTTGCCTTCCCTGGATGGTACTCTATCTCGCAATCATAGTCCTTGAGCAAGTCCATCCACCTCCTTTGCCTCATATTCAGTTCCGCTTGGGTAAATAGGAACTTCAAGCTCTTATGGTCCGTGTAAATGGTGAAAGAAGTACCATAAAGATAATGCCGCCAAATTTTCAAAGCGAAAATAATGGCCGCCAGTTCTAAATCATGAATCGGGTACCTGGTCTCATGAGGCTTCAACTGCCTCGATGCATAAGCCACCACATGCTTATCCTGCATCAGTACACAGCCCAATCCCTGCAGTGATGCATCCGTGTACAAAGCAAACCTTTCGTTCTCCGAAGGGATCACCAGAACAGGTGCTGTAGTCAACCGGTGCTTCAACTCTTGGAAGCTTTTCTCACATGCCTTAGACCAAGAAAACGGAACACCCTTCTGAGTCAACTGCGTCAACGACTTAGCGATCTTAGAGAATCCTCGATGAAACGTCGGTAGTAACCCGCTAAACCGAGGAAGCTACGGATCTCGGGCACAGATGTAGGCGCAGACCAATCCATCACTGCTTCCACTTTCCTGGGATCCACAGAAATCCCATCACTAGAGATCACATGCCCCAAAAATACCACGCTGCTCAGCCAAAATTCACACTTGCTCAGCTTAGCATACAACTGATTGTCCCTCAGAATCTGGAGCACTGTCCTCAAATGATTCCTGTGATCTTCCTCGCTCCGAGAATAGATAAGTATATCGTCAATAAATACGATGACGAATTGATCCAAATAGGGTTGGAACACTCGATTCATCAAGCTCATAAACACAGCCGGGGCGTTTGTCACTCCAAACGGCATGACCAAAAACTCATAGTGACCATAACGGGTCCGGAAGGCCGTCTTCTGCACATCATCCTCTCTAACTCGGATCTGGTGGTACCCCGACCTCAAATCAATCTTACTGTACAACCTCGTGCCCTGCAACTGATCAAACAAGTCGTCGATCCGCGGAAGAGGGTATTTATTCTTCACTGTGGCCTTATTCAATTGCCTGTAGTCGATGCACAATCTCATCGACCCATCCTTCTTTTTCACAAATAACACAGGCGCACCCCAAGGTGATACGCTAGGGCGTATGCAACCCTTATCATGTAGTTCCTGTAGCTGCTCTTTCAGCTCTCTTAACTTCGTTGGTGCCATCCTGTAAGGGGCCTGAGAAATAGCGGATGTCCCCGGTAATAATTCGATCCCGAACTCAACTTCCCTAACCGGCGGGAATCCGGGAATCTCCTCCGGAAATACATCGGCAAACTCGGCAACCTCGGGTATATCTTCGATTCTTAACTCTTCTTTCTTTCCAACAATGTCAATGGCATAAATAAGATAACCCTCATGCCCACGTTCCAATAACTGAGTCATTTTTAAAGCCGATATCAATGGAATTCTTGAGCGGGAACCATCCCCATAAAAAGTCCACCGAACCCCAAAATCAGATTTGAACCGTACTGTCCTCTGACTGCAGTCCACTACTGCCTGATATCTGTTCAGCACATCAATACCAACAATGCAGTCGAAGTCCGACATTCCCAGAACAATCAAATCTGACTTCAACTCGTTGCCCTCAAAATAAATGAGGCCGCCATCAACAAACCGATCTGCAATCACACTCTTTCCAGCGGGTGTCGAAACCACAAGAGGCGTGGGTGACGGAGTCGTGCATATACGGTGCCTCTCCACAAAACTCGTCGACACAAAGGAGTGTGACGCACCTGTATCTATCAAAATATAAGCAGGGTGCGTAAATAAATAACACGTACCCGCTATCACTTCCTCTGGAGCTGCTGTAGCCTGCTCCCTGGTGAGGGCATACACTTGCCCTTTAGGTGGCCCCAACGGCTGTCCTCCCAATGGCCTCGGTGCAAATGGTGGTCTCTGCTGTGCTGGCCTGTCTGAAGGTCTCCCCATAGTATTCTGTGGCCCTCCCCGGTTAGGACAATTTCGGGCCAAGTGACCATGTTTTCCACACTCATAACAAGCAGAGCATCCTTTCACTGAATGGGGTCCCCCGCACAGAAAACACTTAACCTTCTCAAAATTGCTAGCTTGAGACTGTCCCCTATGAGACGGAGCATTACTTCCACGACCACCCCTTCCACGAGCATCTTGCCATCTACCACTGAATGTGGAAGATGATGAGTTTCCCTTTGGCTTAAAATGGTCGCCCCTTGGTTTCAAGTTTTCAGGGGTCGGTCTCTGTGATGGTGCTGGAGGCGGTGCCACAGTCGGATATGCACCCACTCCTAATTCTGCCAGTTCAGCTCGTGCTAGGGCGTCATCAAAACAAGTAGGGCCATAAGTGATCACCCTATCATACAACTCCGGCCTCAAGCCTTTCATAAAGTTCCTCATCTTTGCTTGGGTGCTAGTGGCGATATGAGGCACATATCTAAGTAAGGAACAGTACAGGAGAGCATAGTCAGACACCGGCATAATACCTTGCCTCAAGCTATTGAATTCATCCTCTTTAGCCTGCCGTGCCGCTGCTGAGAAGTATCGGGTCAGAAATCGAGTCCTAAACAGCTTCCAGTTTATTTCCTGACCTTGAGCCTCCTGTTCAATCACTGTGGTCTTCCACCACATTAGCGCCTTTTTGGCCAATTGAAATTCTGCTAGCCGTATCCAAGCTGTCTTTGCGCACGGGGCAGCTACAAATATCTGCTCCAACCTCTCTAGCCATTCCTCAGCCTTCTCCCCTGTTTCAGTCCCTTCAAAAGTCGGGGGCCGATAAGCTAGAAATTGCGTCAAACTCAGTTCTCCCGGCAATAACTGCTGTCCGGACGGCTCTTCGCCCAAGGATGGCGGCGGTAGGGGATTTGTGTGCCTAGCACTAGCATTTACACTTACTGCATCACCAACTTCGACATTTGCTGCCATACTGCAACACAAGGGTTAACAACAATATCCAAAATAATTCACATAATACATCGTTAGAAAACCATAATACGTTAGCATAACAGTGACATGCTTCATATGCGCACAACATGTTTAAAAGTAGACGCCTAGCCAACTTATTGCTAAGGCTACCCTTCACTCGTTCCCAGGTTCTCTAACCACTGCTCTGATACCACTAATGTAAGGACCCTAGTTCCTTAACGGTGAAATCAAGATATAAACAGGGCTAAACATGTATTAGAGACAATGTAATTACAGGCCAAAAATAAAACTTCAATAGTTAGTTAATTACATTCCCAAAATGAATGTTAAGACTAACAAAAATCCTGTAATCTATCTTCTTTCAAGTCTCTTTCAGCTCACAGTTCAACCCAACCCTGAGCCCCTTTTGTCCAAAAGCGTACCTACAGGAACAACTCACCATGAGCATATATATATCACCATTTAACACAATTCAACTTAACAAAAAATTAAGCGCATGCGACAAATAATAGATATGCTCCTTGATCACCACATTAGCACATTTCATTGTTGTTCCTGTTTCACAAATTTATACACAAAATCATTAGTTCACGATATAACGATCGATAACGCGTTTCCGATTATATCCACAATATTTCACATTAATCACTAGAATTGTGACTGTTCCGGTCCCAATACAACAGCGGAATTTTAGGACCCCTCGCTTCGACATATAGCGGCATCATATGATATCCCTCGCTTCGACAATGACAGCGGCATGTTACTTCGCTTAGACATGACAGCGGCAAATATCATACTACCATCGCTTCATATGACAGCGGCAAGTACCTCCCTCGCTCGGAGATAAAGGCTACCGGAACATTCATCAATTCTACCACATTAATCAAACACAATTGATTCCAATATCATGATATAACACTATCATTTCACATATTCCATCACATATAAGGACACACTATTCACAATATGCATCATTAAAGTTGTAACACGATTTACCGTCCGATGCTCGTACGTCTCACTACGTACCTTAGTTTCAAAAGTGGAGAAGTTGTATAACTTTATCTCCTCGACGTTGTTGGCACCTGAGATGGTTCTACACAACCATACAATTCAATATTAGAAGCGAAATAATAGTCGAATACCAAAAATTCGTCAAAAGAAATTATTTTACAAAATTTCACAGCTGGCGATCGATCGCTTCACTGAGGCGATCGATCGCCTCAAATTTTTCTTCGCGGCGATCGATCGCTTCAAACATGGCGATCGGTCGCCTAACCCTTGGATTGGCTACTGCCTCTCAGCGATCGGTCGCCTCATTTTAGGCGATCGATCGCCTGCCCTGCGATTTGCCTACTGCCCTTAGGCGATCGGTTGCCTCTTTTAAGGCGGTCGATCGCCTCGCACCATTTTTTGCACCAAAAATTCCTTCCAATCCATACCAACACTTAAACCATCAAACCAACAACATAAATAACAACATAAACCTTCAAAATACACCTCAAAACAAACATAAATCCAACCCTCAACCAAAACCACAACAACCCAACACAAACCCATTTTAAAACCCTTCAAAACCATACCAAACTTAATAAAACCTTACAAAATCAACAATGAGGTATCCATACCTCTTGGGGACCTCAAATCGCCCAATAAACTCCACAAATCAAGATTTTTGGAAGGATTTCCTTTACCCTTAAGCACAAACTCGAAAATGAGGGAAAGGAGGGTTTGGGTGGTGTAATTTGGTAAAGGTAAAATGATTTGGTAAAGGTGGGGGGTATAAAGGGTTTAAGTTAAATTAAAATGTATCCACACCCCATGGTGTATAAAACACCCCAACATGATATTTTAAAAGCATTAATTCAAAATGCACCAAAATATCAATTGAACTCATGCTTTCCAAATAATTGATAACCATGGCAAATAAATCATGCTAATAGCAATTTTCCCCAACATGCACAACATGCACCATGAAATGCTCTACCAGCCCACATGACCAAGCATTTCCACATGGCAATTAATTCTAACACATAAGGCAATTACCACCATAAATAAATCATATTTAAACATATGAACACAATTAATGCCTTAAACACGATTAATTATTTCGGGGACATCACAATTAGCACACAAAATGCTAAGCTTTCTCATATATTCAAAACATGGACGAAATCCAGAACATCTTTGGAAGAATTACAAGAGGTTCAAAGAAACGTCGGTGATTTCACCGGCATAGGCTTTGACACCAAAGAATGCACCAAAGATGAGTCTGAACTGTTGCTGATAAAGAACCAAGTCAAACAAATGACATTTGTTAAATCCAGCATAGTATATGAGACTGAAGCACCTAAGATTCAAACAGGAGTCTCTTACGTGAATCAAAATCTGAGAAAAGGGATTGGTTATGTTGACCAAGCCAAAGAAAAGGCACCATCAAGATTTGCGTCTATCAGACCAAATCCAAAGGTGCAAGATCGAAGGCAAGGAAGACAATACAATTACTATAATTCAAAACCGATTCAACGAAGATATAGACTACCTTATGAGAATCAAAGGTTTTCACAGCGCACACTTTATCACACACAACATCAAAACAGACCAGCACACAGCACACCTTACACACACAAGCCATTGAAGCTGATACAGGTGTGGATTCCCAAAGGGCTAATCCGTTCTGGACCCAAATAGGATTGGGTACCAACAATAATTATATTTGATGACAGGTACCGAAGAAGCTCGCATCAGACTGGTATTTGGACAGTGGGTGTTCCCGTCACATGACTGGAAACATCGAGCTGCTGTCTGAAGTCACAGAATGTACTGGACCCAAGATCATCTTCGGAGATAACTCAAAGGGTAAGACCGTGGGCAAGGGTAAGATTGTCCATGGTAACATTATTATCAATGATGTGCTGTTAGTTGAAAATCTGTGCTATAATCTGATTAGTATAAGTCAACTCTGTGATAATGGTTATGCTGTAGAATTTCACAAACACACTTGCACTGTTAAATCATCAGACGGTATAACCGTGCTTATAGGAATCAGGAATGGAAATACATATAAGATTAACTGGAATCATGCTCAACCTGATAATCCTACTTGCTTCATCGCTAACAATGATAATAAACATTGGCTGTGGCATAAGCGCTTGAATCATATAAACTTTAAGACTATTTCCAGCCTGTGTAAACATGATTTAGTTATCGGTCTGCCCAAGATCGATTTTGCTAAGGATAAGATCTGCGAAGCCTGCCAAATGAGCAAACAGATCAGATCATCCTTCAAAAACAAGAATGCCAAATCCTCCTCCCGCTGTTTACAATTATTGCATATGGACTTGTTTGGTCCTATACCAATAACAAGTTTAGGGGGAATGCGGTATACTCTTGTTGTTATTGATGATTACTCACGCTTTACATGGACTATATTTTGAGCAGTAAAGATCAGACCGGTCCAAAGTTGATCAAGCTGCTGAAACGCACTCAGAACGAGAAATCATCCAGCATAGACAGGATTCGTAGCGACAAAGGCACTGAGTTTTCAAATCAGAATCTTGAATCCTTTCTAGAAGATCATGGAATCAAGCATGAGTTTTCAGCCGCTCGAACTCCTCAACAGAATGGAGTTGCAGAACGAAGAAACAGAACGCTCAAGGAAGCAGCAAGAACAATGCTTGCTGATTCTGGAATTTCGCAAAAGTTCTGGGCAGAAGCTGTAAACATTGCTTGCTACACTCAAAATCGGTCTATGATCAACAAGAAGCTGAACCTTACCCCATATGAAATATGGACTGGTAACAGACCATCTATTTCTCACTTTCATATTTTTGGCTGCAAATGCTTCGTTCATAACAATGGTAAGAATCATCTTACAGCATTTGAAGCTAAGTCAATTAATGGAATATTTTTAGGATATTCATCAACTAGCAAAGCTTATCGAATTTTTAATAATCGAACCTTAACTGTAGAAGAATCTGTTCATGTAGTTTTTGATGAATCTTTATGTGTTGAGGGCAACAAAGAATCAATTCAAAATCAGATGGAAAATATCCATCTCGAAGCTAACAGTGATGATGAGATTGTAGCTAACAGGTCAAGAGACAATCCACCAGAACCAGAACTACCAGACATACCGGATCAAGGCATTGAAGCTTCTTCAGATCGAGCTGATCCGGATGTTCTTCACTCAAATGTTAAAGCATATGATGATCATGCTGCTATTACTCAGCCGACCGGACCAGACAATCCAGAGTCAAGCTATCGATGGACTAAGAAGCATCCACCCAATCTAGTGATTGGTAGTCCCTCTGCACCGATCAGAACCAGAGGACAGATGATGGATGAATTCACACATGCTGCTTTCATCTCAACTCTGGAACCTAAGAAGATCGATGAAGCTCTAACTGATTTCAACTGGATTAAGGCCATGCAAGAAGAGCTAAATCAATTCGAACAAAATCAAGTTTGGAGTTTAACCCCCAGACCAAGCGATCTGCCTGTCATTGGAACCAGATGGGTTTTCAGAAATAAGCTGGACGCAGATGGAACTGTGGTTAGAAACAAAGCCAGACTGGTGGCACAAGGATTCAGACAAGAAGAAGGAATCGACTTCGATGAATCATTTGCACCAGTCGCCAGACTTGAAGCCATCCGAATTTTTCTTGCATATGCTGCCTTTAAAGACTTCAAAGTATATCAGATGGACGTCAAGAACGCCTTTCTTAATGGAAAGCTTCAAGAAGAAGTCTACATTGAGCAACCACCTGGATTTCAGAACCATTTGTATCCCAATCATGTGTATCTACTGAATAAAGCAGTGTATGGTGTGAAACAAGCTCCAAGAGCCTGGTATGACACTCTATCTCAATTTCTGCTGAACCATGATTTTCAGATCGGCTCAGTAGATAAAACTCTCTTTAAATTTATTAAGGGGGAACATACCTTATTAGTTCAGATTTACGTTGATGACATAATATTTGGGTCAACTAACCCCAAATTGTGCGAGAAATTTTCTAAGTTAATGCATGGACAGTTTGAGATGAGCATGATGGGAGAACTTTCATTCTTTTTGGGTCTCCAAGTAAAACAGCTCAACAATGGTATTTTCATCAACCAGACCAAGTATACCAAAGAGCTCCTCAAGAGATTTGGAATGGAAACATGCTCAACTGCATCAACTCCAATGAGTCCAACAATCAAGTTAGACAAAGATGAAGGGGGAACGGCAGTTGAAGTAACCATGTATAGAGGACTAATCGGATCGCTATTGTATCTTACAGCGAGCCGGCCTGATATTATGTTCTCAGTCTGTATGTGCGCCAGATTTCAGTCAAAACCAAAGCAATCACATTTTATTGCTGCCAAGCGTATTCTGAAATACTTAAAAGGATCTCAGAACGTTGGTCTTTGGTACTCCAAAGATTCAAACTTCAGCTTGATCGGATATTCCGACGCAGACTATGCTGGGTGTAAGATTGGTCGTAAAAGCACCAGTGGAACATGTCAATTTCTAGGTGAAAGATTGATCTCTTGGTTCAGTAAAAAGCAGACATCGATTGCCACATCTACAGCTGAAGCAGAGTATCTAGCCGCTGGAAGCTGTTGCGCTCAAATGCTCTGGATTCAACACCAGCTCAAAGACTATGGCATCCAAGCTGTTGACTCTCCGATATTTTGCGACAACACAAGTGCAATCGCTATAACGTATAATCCAGTTTTGCACTCTCGAACAAAGCACATTGATATACGCCATCATTTTATTCGAGATCATGTTGGCAAAAAGGAAATTCGGATCGAGCACATCTCAACAGAGCAGCAAGCAGCAGACATCTTCACCAAACCGCTCCCAGAGGCTAAGTTTAATTATTTCCGTCAAATTCTTGGTTTAATTGACTTATCTTAATAGTTTAGATGTTCTCTTACTTTCGCACTTAAAGATTTTTGTTGCCACAGATCGATAATACAATGTTCAGAAAGACACAGACCGGTCCGAACTTTCAGACCGATCCATGTCAATCTGATGTTATCCCATGATCTGTTTGGTCAATACATGTTTTGTACAAAAAACAGCCCGGACTGATCGCATTTTAACCACCTTACACTATCTGTTATCCTGACCGTTTATTTTGAATTTCTTTTCATCAATCATCGAGATAAAGACACGTGTCTTCTCTCTCCTATTTAGCGGGCCGAACATTTCATCTTCTTTCACTTTTTACAATTTACCGCTATCTGTTTTCTTATTCTCTCACTCTCCTAAATCTTCGCACTCGTTTACCTTCTCTCCAATGGCTACCATTACTCACAACTCTCTCTCCGTTGAGTTTAATGATATTTACAGGGCAGAAGATGCAGAGATGGTGTCCATCTTCCGAGCTTTGGAATCATCTGGTCTGAGAAACTTTCTGGAGTGCGGCACAGTTGTTTATGAATCAGAAATCCATGAACTATTCGACAATGCCGTCTCCCAGAAGACATCAATATCCACTACTGTCAAGGGCAAATCATTTGAGATCTCGCCGATGACGCTGGCCAAAACCTTTGGCCTCCCCAATTCCAGACTGACAGAATTTGGACAGATTCCTCAAGCGTCACTCTCAGATCTTCAAGGGAAGATCTCTATTTTTGGCCACCGCCTGCAACCCTCTTTTAAGAAGAAGGAAATGCTCTTTCATTTCCAGGTGCTGTGTGAAATCGTTGGCAAACCTCTTCTGGGCAAAGCAGAAAGTTTTGACGCGTAACCGCAGAGAAGTTCAGGGCTATGGCGGCTATAATATCCGGACAGAAGATGAACTGGTCCGTGATTCTTTTTGGAGTTCTGATGGAAACGGTGATTGCATCCAAACAGGTCGTATGCTTTGATGTTCCTCTCAGCAAGCTACTGGAGTCCTTAGACATCGAGCTGGGAAAGCAGTCCGCTCTCAGTCCCTTCAAGATTCTAAACTCCAAAGGGCTCGCTCTGCTGAAGTCCAAGAGTGCTCCACCTACTTTTACCACTCTGGCTGCAGTCAAGATTGAGAAGGGCGAAGAACAAGCTGTTACGCGCAAACCTCGGATCAAGCGAAAGCTGACCATCCAGACTGATTCTGAAGAAACTCAGTCTGCTCCCTCGCCACCAACCAAGTCACTTCCCAAGAAGCCAAGAACCCAGATTACCAAACCAATCAAAACTCTACCCCTACCCATTTTGCCACCAACTAAAGCCACCCCTGCACCCCAACCTTCAAAACAAATTTCAACCACTTCAACCCCTGCACCCAAAGTCACCGTTAGACTTCCCTCTGCCATTCCCGTGGTCAAAGGGATAGTTATCTGTGATGACCAGGGATTATAGGTGTTAATCCCGGAGTATTAATAATCCCTAAAGTGGTTTTACGTGGCGATTTGGAATTTAATCGAGGTGTTGGGCCTTCTGGGCTCGTTTATTTGGGTAGTTGGGATCGTTGGATCCAGAGGTTGAGATTGTATTCACATTACGGTGTAAAACCTAAGAGTTGGGTTTTTGATGTGTCTCGGAATCTCGGGTGCTATGTGAGCACCGGTAGGGGATTTTGGAGTTAGAGAGAGAGTTTTTGAAAACAGATGATTTTTAAGGAATCATGATGTATTTGTGGGGCTATTAATTTTTCGGGGTATTTTTGCTATAAATACCAATTGAACCCAAAATTTTAAATAAGAATTTCATTTCAGCCCTCACATTTTCTCTCTCTCTCCCGCGCGCCCCTCTTCCCGTCAGCCCTGCACCCCGCGACTTCCAGCGCTTCGGCCGCCGCCGTCCCGCCGCCGATCGGCGCGTCCGACCTACCCACGGCTTCGTCTCGTCCAGGCGCTCATTTCCCCTCCGGCAATTGAAAGTTTCATCGCGATTTGAAGTCGAATTTTGAGAAAGAGCGGTGATCCCCAATTTCTAGGGTTCATCGGATTTTGGTCGTTTTTCTTCCGATTTCGTTTGGGGGTTGGAATTCGATTTTGGGGATTTTTGGCATGAGGATGATAATGCTTGTTAGGATTCGATTTATTCATGTTTAAATGAATTGTGATGCTTGATTGAGATCGAATTGAGAAGCTTTGGTTCGAATTTGAAGAATTTTAAGAGTTGGGATTTAAAGGCTTGTTTGGGTTCGATTTTAAGGGGGTTGAATTCGAAAATTTGGGGGTTTTTGTCAAGGGATGTTGATTCTTGCTTGGATAGCTTAATTGACATTTTAGATGGATTATGGTATTTTATTGGGTTCGAAATTGTGAGATTAAGGTTCGATTTTTGTAGGGCATTCTTGAACAAATTTCGATTGTCTCATTTATTTCCTTCCCTGCATGTACCCTGCCCCGGGTCTTTTAAGAGGATAATTGTCGTGTGTTGACAATATTTTGAGGGATATGGGTGTGCTTGAGCATAGGTTACATGTTCGTAAATAATTGTGAATTATTTATCGTGTTAGCACATCATTCCTCGGGGCATGGAACTCGAGCAAGGTTTGGCTCGGACTTCGGAGATTTAAGGTACGTGCGACGTACGAGCATTACTATATATATGTGAAATGCATAAGGTGTTTTTGATTGCATTGAATGTTTTGCGTATGGTTATACATATATGTTGATATAGCCAAGGAATGACCCAAATCTTGATATCGCAGCTTGTAGCGTGCGTGACACTAGAGTAGGATGACTCTTACATGATATAAGGGGTACTGGGTTTATATGACTATATTATGAGACATTTGAGATGTCTAGGTTTGTAGAATCATGTATTCTTCGTGAGACATTGAGATGTCTAGGTTCGTAGAATCATGTATTCATTATGAGACATTTGAGATGTCTAGGTATAATGGAAAGCGAGATTATGAAATCAATATTAGATATTGATATATCTATATTTGCATATATATGAACTTGGAATCATTCATTCTTGATATTTGAGATTCAGGCATGCGATGTGTAAATCAATGTGTTGATTTACTGATTTATGAGATTTGATGAGTTTGATGTTGTGAGAACAGGGACAGTACACGGAATCCCGGATGAGGATGTTGCCATCCAGGGAGTATCATTTAAATTCATTAGCATTTACCTTTGTTGTAAATTATGAATTTCATTATTATGATTATGGGATTTTGTGTATTGGTATGCTCACCCCGTTGGGGGCTGTCTCTGTTGGGACGGGTGGACAGGTACATCGATGGCTATGGAGCTGAGCTCGAGCTGTTGATTTGAGGTACTCCCAGGATCGTGGTACCAGGGCTTGATGGAGCACGGTATCGTATAGAGTACCTATATATACACCTGAGGATTTATACATATTCATGATGCTCGCATGTGAGCACGATTATACTTGTATATGGATTGTATATAAAGGCATGAGCCTATCTCTCTTTCATTTAAGGTTGCATGCAATTAGAGGTTGAATTGCTAGAATGATATGAGAGTCATTGGTGTATTATGTGTGGTGTCTTCCCTGGCTGGGAATTTACTTGTATTGCTGCTTTCTGTTGAGTATTATGCTTTCCCTGGCCGGGAATTTTGTTATGTGTTGTACTCTTTTTTTGGGATAGCTCTATTTATGGGGAGACTCTGCCCAAATTTTTATAAAAGTTTACAATGTGAAAAGTGGCACCAAGGGGATGGTAAAGGGCAAACATATGAGTCTTTCATTGACAGGCAATGATTAAGTATCATCAGAGCTTCCCGATTGACATTTTATAGAAAGCATGTACCACACATAGTGGTTAATACACTAATCAAGGTTTAAGGGCTTGGGGTCCTTACATTAGTGGTATCAGAGCAGTGGTTGCTCATTGGGGCTGTTAAGGGCCTAGGAAGTTATTGATAGCACATATTTATGCATGATGGCATCAATGTTGTATGACATAACAAATTGTTTATGTGCTATTATAATATGAAAAGTGGTATTGCTAACCATTGTGGTTGCAGGAATCGTGTGGAACACGATAGGATGACATTTATAGGGATGTCTGGCACTCCGTGTATTATGTGCCAAGGAAGCTGGTTTTAAGAAAATCCGGTAAAGGGATATTTCCGAGGTAACATGTACTTTACGTTGTCTTGTTGACACATGATGAATGCAAAGTGGTGCATTAAGGTTATGATATATGTTATTGTGCATTGTTTTTGCATATGCATGTTGTGAAATATAAGAGGTGTATTTCTTGAGTCAAAGTTATCTTAGTAAGGATTTTAATGGCTTATGCTAAAGTCCATTGCATGGAGTAGCAACGCTAAAGTCCATTGGAAGCGATGAAGAATCCCGCTTACATGGAGTAGCAACGCTAAAGTCCATTGCATGGAGTAGCAACGCTAAAGTCCATATGAAGCGATGAAGAATCCCGCTTATATGGAGTAGCAACGCTAAAGTCCATTGGAAGCGATGAAGAGTCCCGCTTACATGGAGTAGCAACGCTAAAGTCCATTGGAAGCGATGAAGAGTCCCGCTTACATGGAGTAGCAAGAAGCATTAAAATGTACTAATGATAAGGGCTCAAGATGAACTATGGATTTAAAGAGGAAGGATGTCATGACATTTATTTATGAAACCATACATTCTTATAATACGTTTTTATTATGTATTGAATGTTGATGCATAGCGTATATGGCTATTGTTGTTAACCCTGATGGTTGCAGGTTACAGGAAATAAGGAATACGAAAAGGAATGATGATTATACATATGCACGGGCATCCCAAGGGCAACATGTATTATGTGGTTAGTCATTTAACACAAGGTAAATCAAGGTATGCATAAGATAGTGCATTATGATATGATACATGTTGATACGCATCGTTTTGCATATGTATATTGTGAAATATAAAGTGAGGATTTCAATGCTTACACTAAGGTCCATATGAAGCGAGGAAGGATTCCGCTTATATGGAGTAGTGAGAAGCATTGAAATGCACTGATATTTCACGAGTCCAGGTTATCCTAGTGAGGATTTCAATGCTTGCACTAAGGTCCATATGAAGCGAGGAAGGATTCCGCTTATATGGAGTAGTGAGAAGCATTGAAATACACTACTGATAAGTGACTCAATTCGAGGTGTATTTATAGCGATGGTTCATTCCGCTATATCTATTGGCGATGGCTCATTCCGCCAGGTGTATTTATAGCGATGGTTCATTCCGCTATATCTATTGGCGATGGTTCATTCCGCCAGGTGTATTTATAGCGATGGTTCATTCAGCTATATCTATTGGCGATGGTTCATTCCGCCAGGTGTATTTATAGCGATGGTTCATTCCGCTATATCTATTGGCGATGGTTCATTCCGCCAGGTGTATTTATAGCGACGGTTCATTCCGCTATATTGATTGGCGATGGTTCATTCCGCCAGGTGTATTGATAGCGATGCCTCTTTCCGCTACTATGTGGACGATGATTCATACTCAGGTGTATAGCGAGGTTTCATGCCACTTATTATATGACGAGGTGTCATGCCGTCGATTCTATAGCGAGGGATTTTGCCGCTATGTACTCAGCACAGGATTTTGCCGCCTTCGAGCGATGGGTGCTGATTACGCACTATTATTGAGCGACGGAGACAGGTATGACGCTATATTGCTAGCGATGAGGTATGAGATATTGCTATTTTATTAGCTTTATTTTAGCTGGCATGCATTGATATACATGTTTTATTATGCCTATTTTACTAGCATGATAGTGGATTGACATACGCTGATGTACATGTATCGTCACTAGTTGACAATGTTTTAGGTGCCATGAGTTGGCATGTGTCGTCACAGGATGACGATGACGATGGTGTAGGAGATGTCTTATTAGACATGCATCATCGTTACGATGATCGATGCGTTGAGTATACGTATTCAGTGGTATGCCTTGGGTGCCAGTACCGAGCACAAGGTGGTGTGTGCGGCACCGATTGACGTGACCCTTATACCGAGCGGGTTGCTCGAGGAATGGATGGATGCGCTGTACATGTGATTGTACCGAGCTTATGTTTGGGGGTAATCATTTTACGAGTGGTGATACCCTTGAGGTATGCTCGTTGGAATGGCTTTTGGCCATGTGATTTGACGACAGGAGTAATCATGGAGGAAATTACTCGCTTTCTGTCGATGTGACATGTGGTAGACATGATCACACCACCCTTGAGGGTGTAGGATGGGTCCTAAGGGAGTAGGATCAGGTTATGTTAAGTACATAGGGACATTGGAGTGTCCAGGGTGTATCGGCATTGAGGAATGTTGGATAAAGACCCGCTACTCTATTGAGTTTTCTTCCCATAGTATGTTATACCATGTGGAAACGTCCGTCTTGTTGGTAGGTTTGAGGTGAACCTAGAGAGGCAGCGACTGGTTTGTCTGCCGCGTGTGTGTAGCACCATGATGGGCTTGCTAGAGCCGTTACACTGCTCGTTGGAACCAAGTTTGGCAAATTGTAAGGTGATACGATGTGGATTGTGGTGGACTCTAGTAGTCACCATGTCATTGAGGTTAAGGTTGTTCATGCCTCACTGAAACGTGTATGCGTTTATGTCTAATCTTGGAGACTTGTCTGGGACAGCTCAGGATGTTGGAGTACCAACAAGAGAGTCATCAGGTTGTTATTGACTCAATCTAAAGGAACCCGTGTATTGGGATACAATGGGTGTTATTGTATCCAGTTTTTCCGAACGATGGTTCGAGACTTGTGGATCTCGAGTTCGATGGCGCTTCCCTTGCGAGGAAGGAGGTAGTATTATACCTATTTGGGAATCTTTGAAAGATTCGGTAAGTTGGTGCAAGTGGTGTTGATTTTGGGAATCACACCGTGTATTGTTAATCGTCGATTATCATCCTCCACTGAGTAAGGAATGACTCAGAATTGACGGTTGTGTTTGGGGCTTAGGGATATGTGGTAGATACCCGAGCCGAGTGCATTGAGTATGCATGCGATATCAGTGCTTAGGCAGGTATACCGGTGAGTATACGGATGCCAGTTATTGATTTCCTCTCTGTTAAGCATAGAGTTATGCTGTTTTAGGATGGTTAAATCTCTGATGTGAGATATGGAACACCTTGAGATTGGGAATCTCAATGGCACGATGATTATGAGGAATGATCGTGAAGTTAGTTGACTCCCTTGAGGAGGGATTTTCTTGTGAGGGTTAAGGTATTTCCCTTGTTGGTGTTTTCCTTCGAGTTATGCGACAGCCTTCCCAAGTTTGGATTGTTAAATCCGAGGATTTTCAAGGGATGGCAGGATTTCGGATTGGTTGAGTGTCGCTGACGACACAAGCGTTGAGGATGCAATGGGTTTATTGCATGCCCCTTAAGAAATTTAAACTCTGCGGAGTCTCGGTTGTTATTTATGATCAGGACGTGATTCTTGGAACATCCGGAGGTGGACATCTTGTGAGATGTCTTTTGTTTGAATTTGTGGCCGTGAGTTGCCCAAATTAAGTTGCAATGAGGCGACTACTCCTTCGATGGAGGAAGTTGAAAGTGGAAACCAGGTTTGGTATGTGTACACCGTGGATGTACTAGTGTTTCCCTCGTAACGATGTATGTTAGACATCGTGAGTCTTGGTAAAGATGTCATTGGATGATATCTACGATAGAATCAGGAGCGATTCGAATCCTTACAGTTTCAGTTGACTAACTGTTTTTGGATTATTAGCGTTGAGTTGTACTGACGCTCTTTGACGTGATGATGGATTTGGAAGTCTACTCCACTCCAGAGTTTGACACGAGGTCAACGTTCTTACGGTTGAGGTGTCATTCAGGACGTGTTCGTACTGTTATATTAGATCGAAGGAGGACTGTCCGATCTACAGTCGTAAGTATTGGTTGATTTGCAGTCATGAGAGGCTGACTTTTGGGATGACCCGCATCGAGGTACGTTTTGCCTCTTGGGTGATATGTTGGTTTTGGTAAGTCGCCTTGTTTCAGAGTTGGTGCGAGGTAGGTATCCTCGCGTTTTTTTTAAATACGAGTCTGTTATGGTCAAGAATCGAGGTTATGGCTTCAGGATGAGGTGTAGCCCGGGTGTTACGTGATACACCGGTGCTAATTTCGAGGACGAAATTCTTTTAGTGGGGGATATTGTGATGACCAGGGATTATAGGTGTTAATCCCGGAGTATTAATAATCCCTAAAGTGGTTTTACGTGGCGATTTGGAATTTAATCGAGGTGTTGGGCCTTCTGGGCTCGTTTATTTGGGTAGTTGGGATCGTTGGATCCAGAGGTTGAGATTGTATTCACATTACGGTGTAAACCTAAGAGTTGGGTTTTTGATGTGTCTCGGAATCTCGGGTGCTATCTGAGCACCGGTAGGGGATTTTGGAGTTAGAGAGAGAGTTTTTGAAAACAGATGATTTTTAAGGAATCATGATGTATTTGTGGGGCTATTAATTTTTCGGGGTATTTTTGCTATAAATACCAATTGAACCCAAAATTTTAAATAAGAATTTCATTTCAGCCCTCACATTTTCTCTCTCTCTCCCGCGCGCCCCTCTTCCCGTCAGCCCTGCACCCCGCGACTTCCAGCGCTTCGGCCGCCGCCGTCCCGCCGCCGATCGGCGCGTCCGACCTACCCACGGCTTCGTCTCGTCCAGGCGCTCATTTCCCCTCCGGCAATTGAAAGTTTCATCGCGATTTGAAGTCGAATTTTGAGAAAGAGCGGCGATCCCCAATTTCTAGGGTTCATCGGATTTTGGTCGTTTTTCTTCCGATTTCGTTTGGGGCTTGGAATTCGATTTTGGGGATTTTTGGCATGAGGATGATAATGCTTGTTAGGATTCGATTTATTCATGTTTAAATGAATTGTGATGCTTGATTGAGATCGAATTGAGAAGCTTTGGTTCGAATTTGAAGAATTTTAAGAGTTGGGATTTAAAGGCTTGTTTGGGTTCGATTTTAAGGGGGTTGAATTCGAAAATTTGGGGGTTTTTGTCAAGGGATGTTGATTCTTGCTTGGATAGCTTAATTGACATTTTAGATGGATTATGGTATTTTATTGGGTTCGAAATTGTGAGATTAAGGTTCGATTTTTGTAGGGCATTCTTGAACAAATTTCGATTGTCTCATTTATTTCCTTCCCTGCATGTACCCTGCCCCGGGTCTTTTAAGAGGATAATTGTCGTGTGTTGACAATATTTTGAGGGATATGGGTGTGCTTGAGCATAGGTTACATGTTCGTAAATAATTGTGAATTATTTATCGTGTTAGCACATCATTCCTCGGGGCATGGAACTCGAGCAAGGTTTGGCTCGGACTTCGGAGATTTAAGGTACGTGCGACGTACGAGCATTACTATATATATGTGAAATGCATAAGGTGTTTTTGATTGCATTGAATGTTTTGCGTATGGTTATACATATATGTTGATATAGCCAAGGAATGACCCAAATCTTGATATCGCAGCTTGTAGCGTGCGTGACACTAGAGTAGGATGACTCTTACATGATATAAGGGGTACTGGGTTTATATGACTATATTATGAGACATTTGAGATGTCTAGGTTTGTAGAATCATGTATTCTTCGTGAGACATTGAGATGTCTAGGTTCGTAGAATCATGTATTCATTATGAGACATTTGAGATGTCTAGGTATAATGGAAAGCGAGATTATGAAATCAATATTAGATATTGATATATCTATATTTGCATATATATGAACTTGGAATCATTCATTCTTGATATTTGAGAATCAGGCATGCGATGTGTAAATCAATGTGTTGATTTACTGATTTATGAGATTTGATGAGTTTGATGTTGTGAGAACAGGGACAGTACACGGAATCCCGGATGAGGATGTTGCCATCCAGGGAGTATCATTTAAATTTATTAGCATTTACCTTTGTTGTAAATTATGAATTTCATTATTATGATTATGGGATTTTGTGTATTGGTATGCTCACCCCGTTGGGGGCTGTCTCTGTTGGGACAGGTGGACAGGTACATCGATGGCTATGGAGCTGAGCTCGAGCTGTTGATTTGAGGTACTCCCAGGATTGTGGTACCAGGGCTTGATGGAGCACGGTATCGTATAGAGTACCTATATATACACCTGAGGATTTATACATATTCATGATGCTCGCATGTGAGCACGATTATACTTGTATATGGATTGTATATAAAGGCATGAGCCTATCTCTCTTTCATTTAAGGTTGCATGCAATTAGAGGTTGAATTGCTAGAATGATATGAGAGTCATTGGTGTATTATGTGTGGTGTCTTCCCTGGCTGGGAATTTACTTGTATTGCTGCTTTCTGTTGAGTATTATGCTTTCCCTGGCCGGGAATTTTGTTATGTGTTGTACTCTTTTTTTGGGATAGCTCTATTTATGGGGAGACTCTGCCCAAATTTTTATAAAAGTTTACAATGTGAAAAGTGGCACCAAGGGGATGGTAAAGGGCAAACATATGAGTCTTTCATTGACAGGCAATGATTAAGTATCATCAGAGCTTCCCGATTGACATTTTATAGAAAGCATGTACCACACATAGTGGTTAATACACTAATCAAGGTTTAAGGGCTTGGGGTCCTTACATTATCACTGAGTTGGGAGATTATACCCAATCAGGGATCAAGTCCCCTTCCTCCACCGGCAAGGGAAAAGACATGCTCTCCGAACCCCTCTCCTCCAAACCCAAATCTGCAGCGCAGACAGCCATCGACATTGCTATGGAGGATGTTGATGAGAAGGTGAAGGGACTCATTGTGGTCTTTGATGAATACGTCCAGTACCGGACTATCAACCACATTGAGATGTTTTTCGGAAAGTTGAGCAGACTGAAGAAGATGGAAGAAGAAGTTCTGAAAGGAACAGAGACCGATGATGTTCGGCTTGCTGTGCAGCGCAAAGAGCTATTTACGGTAATTCAAAGATTCAGACTGGCCAATCTGCTCCTAGCTGCTAAGAAAGAGAACTTCGATCCAAATGCTCCAACTGCCAGAGATGATGGGGTCGTTATTGCTCAATTAGAGATGGATGTTCATGCTCTTCACTTAGCTGTCCGTTTTCAACGACAGAAGATCAGTGTATCCACTCCAGCAACCAGCCCGGATCATCCTTCTGCAAGCAAAACTCTGGCAGAACCTTTTGTTGAAGTTATTCCCTCTGGGGCAGCAGACCAGACTGAAGATCAGCCAGCAGCGCAACCTGCAGAACCAGCCACAGATCAGCCTGCAGATAAAGCAGCAGCTCAGACCGCAGAGCTCGTACCAGATCAGACAGCAGATCAGACAGCGGAGCAGCCATTGCCTAATGCTCCGTCTGCTACAGATGATGAACCATTGAATGTGTTGTTGGACTCTCCAACAACATCTACTCCTTTGGGGTCATCGGCCTCCCGTGCACAAATCAGTCCAACCACAGCACTTGCAACAATTGAAGCCCAGACTTCGTCGATCCGGATTTAGTGGTGTCTACAGTTGTTGCAGCTTTACAGATTGAGGAGCCTCTCAGTCCCCGCACTCCTCCGGGACAATCAGATGAAGATCTGGCTTTCATTCAGGAATTTTCTTCGGCTTTGGTCACCCTGGTCCGATCCGAAAGTCATCAGGCTGCCATATCTTCCATTATGCCGATTGCTGAAGAAGATGATCCTGCACTATCATCATCATATCACTCTCCCAGCCGGCTATCTGATGCACCTCCCTCCCTGGCACGGACTCTCCAGCATTTCTCTGACAACTGCATGTCACTCTCTCAACGCGTTCTAGAAGTTCATCAAGGTCAGAGGCTTACAGCTTTGGACTTTGATTCATTCAAAGAGAAGATGACAGCCAGTATAAGCAGTCTTCAGCGAGGACTGAATGATCTGTTTTCTCAGCAAGCCACTTATAAAAACAGCCTGAGAAAAGAGCAGATCGAGCTGGCCACTGAAGTCCGAGCATCTGTTGCCAATTCCCTCCGCGCTCAAGACGTTCGTCTTGACGCTATCAGCGCGCAGCTCGCACAAGTTGTTGATTTTCTTCAAGAGATTGCTGCTGACAAAAAGGGGGAAAAGAAGAAAGACTTCAATCCGCCTCAAACTTCAAGAAGATAGCAGTCTCGTTGATTAAATTTTTAGACTGACTGTATGCGAGATTTTTTATCAATAAAAATCTTTCTTTATTAAGTCCTTGTTCATTTATTTTGAACTTTAATAAAGGCTTAATCGATCCAACTTAATAATGTTCATTTATTTTGAACAAAGAGGAAGTAATCGATTCGAAAGTTTTCGCTTCAGAGTTCTTATCATACTAGTTAAACAGACTTAGAAGCTAGGTTTTGTCATCATCAAAAAGGGGGAATTTGTTAGTTCCGAACCTTAACGATGAGATTTTAAAGATGACAAAACATTTCAGACCGGATCGAGTGAAATCAGACTGACCAGATCGATCGCCCATAACAGATCAAGCTGATAAGATAACAAAGCATATCAGACCGGATCGATGAATTTCAGACTGACTTTATCAAAGCTTCAGATCGATCTCAATCTTTATCAGATCAGAGCAGTCAAGGATACATAAAGAATGGCTCCTCAGTCCGAATCATTAACGGCTATTTATTGTAGCATTTAATGTCGTAATTAATGATACAAAGGACCAAAGACTGAAGATTGCCATATAAGGTAAGAAGACAAAGAAGAGCCTATCTGACAATCGCCGAAAGTATGAACCAGAACGGCAAGTATCCTGAAGAAGAAGACTGTAGCTTACTCAGAGCTCAAGCAGAGTCAAAGTTGCACATTAAGGGAAATAATGTCGTTGGTACTTACAACTATAAAAGGATGCAACAAAAGGAATATAGTGACTCTCGCTGATCAATTGAAAAAACGCACAAGAAAGCAAAAACAGCACAAGCTTACAAGCTCAGAAGCTCTCGAGCTGAAATCATTCTTAAGCACGTTTAATTTGTAACATTTGATCATTTAGGATCACTGTGCGCATCTTGTGTATTCTGTGTTGAAAAATAGAAGTGAGAAACATATTGTAACTGTCAGACAGAGTGTGTCTGAGCAGATCGAGTGACTAGGAGTTTCAGACTGGTAGTGAGTTAAATCCAGTCTGAATCGGGTTTGTACAACAGGATTGTATAAATCAAAGTCTTCTAGTAGAAACCTTCCTTAATTGGAAGAAGGGGAGACGTAGAAGGATTACACCACCTTCGAACTTCCAGAAACATATCCTGTGTATTATCTTTCTGCACTTATTCTTTCATACCAGCCATCGAGTCGTTCTTACATATACAAGAACAGACCGTTCCGCACTTATACTTTCAGTGGTCTGTTCTGTACAAAAGTTGATTAAGAAACAGATTTCTTTCACTAATCCGAAAGAAATCACAAGGGATTAATTTTTAGAAGGAGTGTTCATTCACCCCCCCCCCCCCCCCCCTCTAAACACTCCGGACCGATCCTAACACCCTCCCCTATGCTCCCCCTCGAATGTAACTCGAGGACTTCTCTATATCATGTAATTGTTATATAGTATAGTTAGAGTTGTATTGATGGAGATCAATGAAGATGGACCATGGTGCCGGGACGAGGAGGCCATTCACAAAAGGACCAATGAGGTGCTTGGAGAGGTTACCCTTAGGTTGACCTTTTAGATTTTCTCATTGGCTTGAGAAAATCTTTAGTTGAGGCTATAACCGTGTCACGTTTATTTTATGTTGATGTGTGTGATGCATGTTTATCGTTTTATTTAATATTGATGATTGATATACATATATGTATATGTACCAGACATATTTTCAATATTAATAAAATCATGAGATCTTTAAATCCCTCTAATAATATTAAATCAATCAATATTTCTTCCAATTAAAAATACTCGTCAAGACTTCGATTGAACATGTGTGGGTTTGCCAAAGCAAAGTACCGTGACAATCTTCGTAAGGCACGAAAGGATAAAAGTGATATCCGTGTTATTTTAAATTGGGTTCAACTTAACTAGCATTATCTCAATAGGATTGGGAACCTAGAGGCATGGGGTTGGGTAATAATTCATTAGATGAAATAGAACAAAGTGTTGTTCGCCAACCATCCAAGAGTTACATGTGATGTAATTGACAAAGCGTTGTCTACCTAAATAACCGAGTCTTGGGTGATTAGCCAAAGCTAACTCAAGGTTAGGTGAAATAGGGATCTTGGCCCACTAATAGTTTTGAGGGTTGGTGTTTTTTAACTAAATAGTGGGAGTATCATTTAATATAAGACCTTATTAATTGATTAAAATCATAAAATTATTTGCATATTGATATCCATGGCATCAAACAACGTTACTAGTACACTTTCATTGCGATTGGTCCTTGAGAAGGACAAATTAAATGGGACAAATTTCCTAGACTGGTATAGGAATCTGAGGATTGTCCTCAAACAAGAGAAAAAATAATATGTCCTTGAGGAACCCTTACCTGCTGAGGAACCTCCCGTATGGCCGCGAGGGGCGATAAGGATGCTTACAAGAAGCATCAAAATGATGCACTTGATGTTGGTTGTTTAATGCTAGCAACCATGAACTCTGAGCTTCAGAAGCAACATGAGGAAATAGATGCGTTCAATATGATTGAACATCTGAAGCAACTTTACCAACAACAAGCTAGACAAGAGAGGTATGACGTCTCTAAAGCGTTATTTCAGTGCAGAATGGTAGAAGGAACCCTTGTTGGATCTCATGTACTCAAGATGATTAGATACTAAGAGAATCTTGAGAAATTAGGTTTTCCGTTGGACCAAGAGTTGGCCACTGACGTGATCTTGCAATCGTTGCCTGATAGCTACAGTCAATTTGTTCTGAATTACAATATGATTGAAATTGAGAAGACTCTACCACAGTTGCTTGATATGTTGAGAACTTACGAAGTAAACTCAAAGAAGTCTAGGCCCACAAATGTACTTATTGTGAATAAGGGCAAGGGAAAGGCTAAAGCAAAAGGCATTAAAGGAACAAGAAAGTCTTTGTCAAACCTAAGCCTCATGCCACTGCACTTAAGCCAAAGGGAGGAGTGGCTAAGGAAGGAAATTGCTTCCATTGCAGTGAGACCAGACATTGGAAGAGAAACTGCAAGTTATACCTGGAAGATCTTAAGAAGTCGAAGGGAAGTGTGACTTCTACTTCAGGTATTTTTGTTATAGAAGTCAATTTATCTACTTCTTCATCTTGGGTATTAGATACTGGATTTGGTTCTCACATTTATGTTAATGTGCAAGATCTCAAAAGGAGTAGAGTGTTGGCTAAAGGCGAAGTTGACCTCCGAGTAGGAAATGGAGCAAGATTTGCTGCATTAGCTATAGGAGATTATTCATTAACTTTGCCTTCTGGTTTAATATTAGATTTAAAAGACTGTTATTTTGTGCCGTCAATTACTAGAAATATTATTTATTTCTTGTTTGGACAAGATTGGTTTTTCATTTATTATAAAGGACAAATGTTGCTCCATTTATTTGAATGAGATGTTTTATGCTAGTGCACAATTGATTAATGATCTTTATGTTTTAAATCTAGATATGCCTGTCTATAACATAAATACTAAGAGGATTAAGAATAATGATTCTAATCCAACTTATCTCTGGCATTGTCGCTTGGGCCATATAAACGAGAATCGCAAATCAAAACTTCATAACGATGGAGCTTTAGATTCATTTGATTTTGAATCATATGAAACCTGTGAATCTTGTTTAATGGACAAGATGACTAAAGCTCATTTCAAGGGACATGTTGAAAGGACAAGCGATTTATTGAGTCTCATACATAGTGATGTATGTGGCCCAATAAGCACACAAGCTAAAGGTGGTTTTCAATACTTCGTTACATTTACTGATGACTTCAGTAGATATGGGTATGTGTACCTAATGAAACATAAACATGAAACCTTTGAAAAGTTCAAGGATTTCAAGAATGAAGTACAAAACCAGCTTGGCAAAAGTATCAAAATCCTTCGATCAGATCGAGGAGGTGAATACTTAAACCAAGAGTTTCATGACTATCTAAAGGAGTGTGGGATAGTCCCACAACTCACACCTCCATATACTCCAGAATGGAATGGCGTATCTGAAAGGATGAATCGAACTTTGTTGGACATGGTTCGATCTATGATGAGTCATGCAGATCTTCCGATTTTCTTTGGGGACATGCTTTAGAAACAACAATATTTATACTGAACCATGTTCCATCTAAATCAGTTGAAAAGAAACCATATGAGATATGGACTAAGAAGCGTCCTAGTATGTCTTTTATGACGATTTGGGGTTGTGAGGCTTACGTGAGACGTCACGCCTCCAATAAACTTGGACCCAAATCTGATAAGTGTTTATTTGTGGGGTATCCTAAGGAAACGAAAGGATACTATTTCTATTATCCCACCTAGAACAAAGTGGTTGTTGCTCGGACAGGTGTCTTTCTTGAAAGAGAAATTATTTCTAGAAGAACCAGTGGGAGACAAATAGAACTTAGTGAAGTACAACCACAAGAAAACATTGAACAAGATATTGAGATGGAAACATAGCAGTCATCACAAGTTGTTGTGGATGAAATGCCTGCTCAAGAAACACAAGCCCAGCGTAGGTCCGTAAGAGTACACCAGGAGCCACAGAGATATGGATTTCTTGTGACTCAACAAGGTGACTTTACTACTCATTGATGAGGATGAGTCGGCATCCTATCAAAGAAGCTATAATGGGCCCTGATTCTGAGAAATGCAAGAGGCCATGAAATCTGAGATGGAATCCATGTATGTAAACAAAGTATGGACTTCAATTTACCCACCTGAAGGGGTAAGACCCATAGGGTGCAAATGGATTTTCAAGAAAAAGACCGATATGGATGGTAATGTACAAACTTTTAAAGGACGACTTGTTGCTAAAGGTTTCAAACAAATTCATGGTATTGACTATGATGAAACTTTTTCCCCAGTTGCCATGGTTAAATCCATAAGGATCTTACTTGCAATAGCTGCATTTCATGATTATGAAATCTGACAGATGGATGTCAAAACAGCTTTCCTTAATGGAAATTTACTTGAGGATGTGTACATGACACAACCCGAGGGTTTTGTCGATCCAAGGGATGCTGGAAAGATATGCAAGCTACAACGATCCATTTATGGATTAAAGCAAGCTTCTCAGAGTTGGAATCTTCGTTTTGATGATGCAATCAAAGAGTTTGGTTTCATCAAGAACGTAGATGAAACTTGTGTCTACAAGAAGGTCAGTGGGAGCATAATTATCTTTCTAGTGTTGTATGTAGATGACATACTTCTCATTAGAAATGATATCCCTGCCTTGCAATCTGTAAAGATTTGGTTAGGGAATTGCTTTCCTATGAAAGACTTGGGTGAAGCCACCTATGTGTTAGGTATCAAGATCTATAGAGATAGATCAAGAAGATTACTTGGCCTAAGTCAAAGTGCATACATAGATAAAGTGTTAAAACGGTTTAGCATGCAAGAATCAAAGAAAGGATTCGTGCCTATGACACATGGATATATCTCTCGAAGGATCAGTGTCCTTCAACACAAGATGAGAGACAATGCATGAGTTACATATGCGTCAGTTATTGGATCTATCATGTATGCCATGATATGTCCTCGTCCCGATGTCTCGTATGCTTTGAGCATGACGAGAAGATATCAAGTTGATCCAAGTGAATGTCACTGGATCGCTGTCAAGAATATCCCGAAGTACTTGAGAAGAACTAAGGATACATTAATGTAATAGGTTACACTGATGCAAGCTTCCAAACCGACAAGGATGATTTCCGATCGCAATCAGGATATGTGTTTTGCCTAAATGGAGGTGCTGTGAGCTGGAAGAGTTCAAAGCAAGAGACAGTAGCCGATTCTACAACTGAAGCTGAGTATATTACTGCCTCAGATGCAGCAAAGGAAGCCGTTTGGATCAAGAAGTTCATTTCTGAGCTTGGGGTTATACCTAGCATACTAGATCCGATTGAACTCTATTGTGACAACAATGGAGCCATCGCATTGGCTAAAGGACCCAGATCTCACCAGCGATCCAAACACAAACTTCGGCGCTTTCATTTCATTCGAGAAATCGTTGAAAGATGATATGTGAAAATATGCAAAGTACCAACTGGTGATAATGTATCTGACCCACTGACGAAACCTCTGTCACAGCAGAAGCATGATCGTCATACTAGATCTTTAGGCATTAAGTACATGCTTGATTGGTCTTAGTGCAAGTGGGAGATTTGTTGGGATATGCCCTAAAACAACTCATTAGATGATTGATTTTGGCATACAATGTAATATGATTTTATTAAAGGCAATTCATTATTATATATTATTCAAATGTCTGTGTAATATGAATATATATATATATATGTTAATGTCCTTATAATAATATTGTATTATTCTTAAAGATTGTCCCTAGTCAAGTATTATTGTAATGCCCCGAAATTAATTGATGGTAACTTGAACATTAATTATGTTTATATGATGATTTATTATGATGTTTAAGCCATGTATGGGAAATGAAGAAGTAACATGATTTAAGGATATTAATTTTAATTATGAGGATGATGTGGGTTTAATGAAGTTGATTCTATTTGTAAATGCTTGTCATGTTAATGTATTTTAAATACATCATGTTGATATTGGAGTACAAGTTATAAATAAGACATAACCCACTTTCATTCTCACCTCACTTTTACCCTCAAACTCCCAATATCACTTTCCCCAAATTTCCTTTCCCTCATTTTCGAAATTAACCCTAAAGGTGGGAAGAAATTCTTGTCAAAGCTTCATCCTTGCATTTCTTGGTAAGATTTAGTGCCTATGATGTTTATATAGCACTTATTGATGTTCATGAAGTGTGTGTTAAGTTTTGGAAGGGTTTTAAAAAGGGTTTGAAATGGGTTTGTTTGGGTTAGTGTGATTCTTGGTGGGATGTTGGATTTTTAATGGTTTTATGATGTGTATTGAAGGTTTTGAGTGTTTTAATGTTTTTAAGTTGTTGGAATAAATGATGGTTGAGGTTGGTGAGGTTTTAAGGTGCAAAAATGGAGTTTTTCGATGTACAGAGGCTGGCGATCGATCGCCCGTTTTTGGCGATCGATCGCGAGCAGGCAGTAGGCTCCAGAAGCCTTCGGCGATCGATCGCCACTTTTGGGCGATCGATCGGTGAGCTTGGCGATCGATCGCGCCAAAAGTGGCGATCGATCGCCGAATGAATAATTTTGTTGATGCGGGCAGTGTGTTCTCGCGATCGATCGGGACGACTTGGCGATCGATCGCGAGACACACAAAAGTGTGTTTTTGGCATTTTTGTGGGAATTTTGAATATTGGACTATGATTAGCTTCTAATATTGAATTGTATGGTTGTGTAGAACCATCCCAAGGACCCACAACTTCGAGACGATAAAGTACTACGACTTCGCCACATTTTGATAAGGTACGTAAGAAACGTACGGGCATCAACGGTAACATATTCCTCAACTATGACTATACATTAAATTATGTAAGTGTTTATGATGATGATTATGATGTTTATGATGATTATTGATGATGATATTGTGATAAACGAAGATGATGTGATATTACGATAACAATTACGATACGGTGATGATGTTTGGAATGATGATGCTTATAAGATGATAATACATGTTGACTATGCTACTTAGAGTGGTCGAATGTCCGGTGACTATTATGGGCAAGCGAGGAAGGTCTTGCCGCTCATATAACTGAGCGATGGGGTACATCCGCTATGTGTAGCGACGGGTATCATCCGCTGAGCGATGGGGTACATCCGCTATGTGTAGCGATGGGTATCATCCGCTGAATAAGGGATACATCCGCTATCAAGGCGTAGCGATGGGTATCATAAGATGAGTTATGTCGAGCGAGGGGGCCAATTGTGCCGCTGTCATAATAGTACCCGGACAGTCCCATTTCTAATTAACATGGATTGTTGGGAGCTCTCATACGAAGTACGATGTTATTCGTTCATGTCTTGAACTAATGATCATATACGTAATTATGACACAGGGACAACCAAGGGAGGATAGTACTATTAAACAGGAAGTATATGTTATCAATTATTCCCATGCATTATTTATATGCCTTTATCTCATGATGTACATGCTCACGATGGGTTGTTCCTGTAGGTACACTTTTGGATCGAGACTAAGGGTCGGGTTGAGATGGTGAGCTGAGGAACATAAGAAGATAGATACAGGATTTTGTTAGCATTAACATTCTTTTTGGGGAATGTAATTAACTAAGCATTGAAGTTTCATTTTGGCCTGTAATTACCTTGAGCTCACATAACAACCAGTACTCTAAGAATGTCTCTAATGCATGTTTAGTTCATAATACGTTATTAAACTGATGTTAAGGTAGGTAGACCCTACATTAGTGGTATCAGAGCAGTGGTTAGATTACCCGGGGATGAGTGAAGGGTAGCCTTAGCAGTAGGTTGGCTAGGCGCTTGCTCTTGACATGCTATTAGCAGTAGGTTGGCTAGGCGCTTACTCTTGACATGCTATGTTATACATGAAGTATATGACTGTTATGATAACATGTTATGGTTTCTGACGATGTATATATGAACTGCTTTTGGATTTTTGTTGTTAACCCTTGTGTTGCAGTATGGCAGCAAATATCGACATTGGTGATGCTGTGAGTGTGAACGCTAGTGCGGGGCGCACGAATCCCCTACCCCCGCCAGCCCTAGGTGAGGAGCCGTCCGAACAACAGCTATTACCGGGAGAATTGAGTCTGACTCAGTTTCTAGCATATCGGCCCCCGACATTCGAAGGGACTGAGACAGGGGAGCGAGCCGAAGAATGGCTAGAAAGGATAGAACAAATATTTGTGGCAGCCCCGTGTGCAAAGACAGCCTGGATAAGGCTGGCAGAGTTCCAGCTAGCCAAGAAAGCACTGATGTGGTGGAGGACCACCGTGATTGAACAAGAGGCACAAGGCCAAGAAGTAAACTGGAAACTGTTCAGAACAAGATTCCTAGCCCGTTACTTCTCAGCGGCTGCCCGTCAAGCTAAAGAAGATGAGTTTAATAAGTTGAAGCAAGGTACCATGCCGGTGTCAGATTATGCCCTCCACTACTGTTCCCTACTCCGATATGTGCCTCATATCGCTGCCGACACTCAAGCAAAAATGAGGAACTTTATGAAGGGCTTGAGGCCAGAACTCTACGATAGGGTGATTACATATGGCCCCACTTGCTTTGATGATGCACTTAACCGGGCGGAGTTGGCCGAACTAGGGGTTGGTGCATACCCTGATGCTATACCACCTCCAGCACCCCCTCAGAGATCTACTCCCGACAATTTAAGGCCAAGGGGTGATCGGTTCAAGCCTGGGGGGAACACTTCGGCGTCCAGATTCAGTGGAAGGAGGCCCGATAACCGATGGAAGGGAAACCGTAGGAATGACGCTCCATCAAGAGGAGGACAGTCTCGGGGAGGAGGCAGTGTTGGAGAGGTACAATGCTCTCTTTGTGGACAGCCCCATTTGACGAAGAATTGTGTCGGATGTTATGTTTGCGGCGAGAGAGGCCACTTTGCTCGACAATGTCCCAACAGGGGAAGGCAGCAGAGTTCTACTGGGAGGTCGACAGACAGAGCAGCACCACACAGGCCCCCATATGTACCGAGGCAGTTTGGAAGTCAGCCTACGGGGCCACCTCAAGGACAAGTGTATGCATTGACAAGGGAGCAGGCTACAGCGGCTCCGGAGGAGGTCATAGCGGGTACGTGTCTTTTATTTACGCACCCTGCCTTTATATTGATCGACACAGGTGCGTCACACTCCTTTGTGTCGACGAATTTTGTGGAAAGACACCACTTATGCACTGCTCCGTCGCCCACGCCTCTTGTAGTCTCGACACCCGCCGGAAGAAGTTTGATTGCTGATCAGATTGTCTATGATGGCCTCATTTATTTTGAGGATAACAAGTTAAGGTCGGATTTGATCGTTCTGGGAATGTCAGACTTCGACTGTATTTTGGGTATTGACGTTCTGAATAGGTACCAAGCGGTTGTGAACTGCAGACAAAGGACTGTCCGATTCAGATCTGGTGAAGGAGTTCAGTGGACGTTCTATGGAGATGGTTCTCGTTCAAAGATTCCGTTAATATCCGCGGTCAAGATGACACAATTATTGGAACGAGGCCATACAGGATATCTCATTTATGCTATTGATATTTCTGGAAAGAAGGAAGAATTAAAGGTTGAAGATGTGCCCGTAGTGGCGGAATTTCCTGATGTATTTCCTGAAGAGATTCCTGGATTTCCACCGGCGAGAGAGGTCGAATTTGGAATTGAATTACTACCGGGGACGTCAGCCATTTCCCGTGCCCCGTATAGGATGGCACCACCGGAGTTAAAGGAATTAAAAGTTCAGTTGCAAGAACTCCTTGATAAGGGCTACATACGCCCTAGCGTATCGCCCTGGGGTGCACCAGTTTTGTTTGTCAAGAAGAAAGATGGCTCGATGCGTTTGTGCATCGACTACAGACAGCTGAACAAAGCCACAGTAAAGAACAAGTACCCCCTCCCAAGAATCGATGATTTGTTTGACCAGTTACAGGGTACGAGGTTGTACAGTAAGATTGATTTGAGGTCAGGGTACCACCAGATCCGAGTTAGAGAGGATGATGTACAGAAGACAGCTTTCAGAACCAGATATGGGCACTATGAATTCCTAGTCATGCCTTTCGGGGTGACAAATGCCCCGGCTGTTTTCATGAGTTTGATGAACAAGGTGTTCCAGCCATTTTTGGACCAATTCGTCATAGTTTTCATTGACGATATACTCATCTACTCTCGGACTGAAGAAGAACATGTTGAGCACTTGAGGACAGTACTTCAGATCCTTAGGGATCATCAATTATATGCAAAGCTTAGCAAGTGCGAGTTTTGGCTGGACAGTGTGGTGTTCTTGGGTCATGTAATATCCAGCCGTGGGATATCTGTGGATCCCCGCAAGATTGAAGCTGTTTTGGAGTGGGCTGCACCCACTTCGGTGCCCGAGATAAGGAGTTTCCTCGGTTTAGCGGGCTATTACCGACGTTTTGTTGAAGGATTCTCTAAGATCGCTAAACCGTTGACCCAACTGACTCAGAAGGGAGTTCCGTTCTATTGGTCCGGAGCTTGTGAGGAGAGCTTCCAAGAGTTGAAACGTCGCTTGACGACGGCGCCAGTATTGATAATCCCTTCTGAGGATAAGAAGTTTGCTTTGTATACGGATGCATCATTGCAAGGTTTGGGTTGTGTGTTGACGCAAGATAAGCATGTGGTGGCTTATGCTTCGAGGCAGTTGAAGCCTCATGAGACCAGATACCCAGTCCACGATCTGGAGTTGGCAGCCATCATCTTCGCCTTGAAGATTTGGCGTCATTATCTTTATGGTACGACGTTTACCATCTTTACAGACCATAAGAGCTTGAAATTCTTATTCACCCAAACAGAACTGAATATGAGGCAACGAAGATGGATGGACTTACTTAAAGATTATGATTGTGAAATAGAGTACCATCCGGGTAAAGCAAATATGATAGCAGATGCCTTAAGTCGAAAGGTGAAGAGCACCGCTGATGATACTATGAGCTTATCAGCTATGATGGCTTCCTATTGCCATTTAGGTTATGATTTTGATGTGGACACGTCGCCGGTGCGAGTGTCAACCTTATTGGCTGAGCCGGATGTATTTGAAGCAATCAGAAAAGCCCAGAGATCGGATGATGAAGTTCAGAGATGGACATCAATAGTACTTCGAGGTCAGCCAACGAAGTTTAGAGTGACCGAAGATGATTCTTTAAGATTGGGCAACCGATGGGTGGTCCCAAATGCGCCGGGATTACGAAAAGGAATTTTAGAACGGGCTCACAGTAGCCGGTTCAGTATCCACCCAGGAGGAAGAAAGATGTACAAGGACCTATGTGGTCAATTTTGGTGGAGACGCATGAAGCGTGATGTAATCAGTTTTGTTAAGAGATGTTTAATCTGCCAGCAAGTAAAGGCGGAAAGGCAGAGGCCTGGCGGCGAGCTAAAGAGCTTGGAGGTACCTAAGTGGAAGTGGGAGCATATATCTATGGACTTCGTGACCCACTTGCCAAGGTCGGCCTCTGGATTTGATGCGATCTGGGTGATCGTAGACAGGCTGACAAAGGTGGCCCATTTCATCCCTTACAGTATGACCTTCACATACTTAAAGATGGCCCAATTCTATGTGCGGGATGTGGTAAGGTTGCATGGCATTCCGGTTTCGATAGTGTCTGACAGAGACCCGAGGTTCACTTCTCATTTCTGGGAGGGCCTCCAATCAGCGTTGGGCACAGAGGTAAGACTGAGTACAGCCTATCACCCTCAGACAGACGGTCAGACAGAGCGTACCATACAGACGCTCGAAGACATGCTGAGGGCATGTGTTTTGGAGTTTGACACTCCGTGGCAAGAATCTATACCACTGGTAGAGTTCTCCTACAATAACAGCTATCAGGCGAGCATTCAAATGGCCCCTTTTGAAGCTCTGTACGGACGACGATGTAGATCACCGCTGTATTGGGAGGACTTGACTAGTAAGGCGGTTGGAGGGCCGGATATGATTAGAGATATGGAAGAGAAGATAAAGACGATACGCTTAAAGATGAAAGCGGCCCAAGATAGACAAGCGGCCTATGCCAATAAGCGGCGACGACCGCTAGAATTCCAAGTCGGAGATAAAGTTTTCTTGAAAATCTCACCCTTCAGGGGTGTGGTTCGTTTTGGTATGCGGGGGAAGTTATCTCCGAGATATGTGGGACCGTATGAGATATTACAACGTATCGGTACCTTGGCCTACCGTTTGGCTCTACCACCGTCCTTATCCGGTATTCATGATGTTTTCCACGTTTCCATGTTGAGAAAGTATGAACCCGATCCGTCTCATGTATTGCAGCCTTCGGAGGTTCAGTTGAGTTCAGATGTATCCTATGTTGAACGACCGGTTAGAATCCTTGATCGTGAGGATCGCAGGCTACGAAGTAAGATAATACCAATGGTCAAAGTTCAGTGGGATCGCCGGGGTGTCGAGGAGGCTACGTGGGAGACGGAACGGCATATGGTGCAGCACTACCCGGAACTATTTTCTGGTATGATTTATGTTTAGTTTCTTTTGGGTAAGTGCATGCGATTTCGAGGACGAAATCTTATAAGTAGGGGAGTAATGTAATGCCCCGAAATTAATTGATGGTAACTTGAACATTAATTATGTTTATATGATGATTTATTATGATGTTTAAGCCATGTATGGGAAATGAAGAAGTAACATGATTTAAGGATATTAATTTTAATTATGAGGATGATGTGGGTTTAATGAAGTTGATTCTATTTGTAAATGCTTGTCATGTTAATGTATTTTAAATACATCATGTTGATATTGGAGTACAAGTTATAAATAAGACATAACCCACTTTCATTCTCACCTCACTTTTACCCTCAAACTCCCAATATCACTTTCCCCAAATTTCCTTTCCCTCATTTTCGAAATTAACCCTAAAGGTGGGAAGAAATTCTTGTCAAAGCTTCATCCTTGCATTTCTTGGTAAGATTTAGTGCCTATGATGTTTATATAGCACTTATTGATGTTCATGAAGTGTGTGTTAAGTTTTGGAAGGGTTTTAAAAAGGGTTTGAAATGGGTTTGTTTGGGTTAGTGTGATTCTTGGTGGGATGTTGGATTTTTAATGGTTTTATGATGTGTATTGAAGGTTTTGAGTGTTTTAATGTTTTTAAGTTGTTGGAATAAATGATGGTTGAGGTTGGTGAGGTTTTAAGGTGCAAAAATGGAGTTTTTCGATGTACAGAGGCTGGCGATCGATCGCCCGTTTTTGGCGATCGATCGCGAGCAGGCAGTAGGCTCCAGAAGCCTTCGGCGATCGATCGCCACTTTTGGGCGATCGATCGGTGAGCTTGGCGATCGATCGCGCCAAAAGTGGCGATCGATCGCCGAATGAATAATTTTGTTGATGCGGGCAGTGTGTTCTCGCGATCGATCGGGACGACTTGGCGATCGATCGCGAGACACACAAAAGTGTGTTTTTGGCATTTTTGTGGGAATTTTGAATATTGGACTATGATTAGCTTCTAATATTGAATTGTATGGTTGTGTAGAACCATCCCAAGGACCCACAACTTCGAGACGATAAAGTACTACGACTTCGCCACATTTTGATAAGGTACGTAAGAAACGTACGGGCATCAACGGTAACATATTCCTCAACTATGACTATACATTAAATTATGTAAGTGTTTATGATGATGATTATGATGTTTATGATGATTATTGATGATGATATTGTGATAAACGAAGATGATGTGATATTACGATAACAATTACGATACGGTGATGATGTTTGGAATGATGATGCTTATAAGATGATAATACATGTTGACTATGCTACTTAGAGTGGTCGAATGTCCGGTGACTATTATGGGCAAGCGAGGAAGGTCTTGCCGCTCATATAACTGAGCGATGGGGTACATCCGCTATGTGTAGCGACGGGTATCATCCGCTGAGCGATGGGGTACATCCGCTATGTGTAGCGATGGGTATCATCCGCTGAATAAGGGATACATCCGCTATCAAGGAGTAGCGATGGGTATCATAAGATGAGTTATGTCGAGCGAGGGGGCCAATTGTGCCGCTGTCATAATAGTACCCGGACAGTCCCATTTCTAATTAACATGGATTGTTGGGAGCTCTCATACGAAGTACGATGTTATTCGTTCATGTCTTGAACTAATGATCATATACGTAATTATGACACAGGGACAACCAAGGGAGGATAGTACTATTAAACAGGAAGTATATGTTATCAATTATTCCCATGCATTATTTATATGCCTTTATCTCATGATGTACATGCTCACGATGGGTTGTTCCTGTAGGTACACTTTTGGATCGAGACTAAGGGTCGGGTTGAGATGGTGAGCTGAGGAACATAAGAAGATAGATACAGGATTTTGTTAGCATTAACATTCTTTTTGGGGAATGTAATTAACTAAGCATTGAAGTTTCATTTTGGCCTGTAATTACCTTGAGCTCACATAACAACCAGTACTCTAAGAATGTCTCTAATGCATGTTTAGTTCATAATACGTTATTAAACTGATGTTAAGGTAGGTAGACCCTACAATTATCATGAATAAGGATAATGATAATGCATTGAGACTAGTATGTATTGATTGATGAATTGTTCATGGATATGAGATATCAAATCAACACATGGGTGCATGTTAGAGAACAATGTACTGGACAGAGCCACCATGAGAATGCTACATGGATAGTTATATGAATGTCATAAGCAATTCTCATAATGATAATAATGTATGTAATCCTTACGACTTGAGATCACCAGAGATCTCAACATAAGGAGTCGTGTATCTTGATATTGTCAAACGTTACCTATAATAGGGTAAACTATAAAGACAATCATTGGATACACCACGAATTATGTAGAGGGATGTTGAGTGATCAAGATAGGATTTGTCCCTCCTATATAACAGGAGAAGTGTTTGAGCCCTTGATCAAGTGAGACTAAAATGCATGGCCATGCTCGAATGAGTCGATATGTGATATTGAGCTTATTCGTTTATTCTAATCAACTTGGGGATCAAGAAATAAAAGATTGAACTATACGAGTATGACTATTCCATGACTCGTGTTTAATCTAAACTCATAGGACAAAGGGATTAAGTTACATGGTTAATATTATCACATGCCATGGGTTATGTCGAGTCAATGACATTCTTGTAACTTGGGCAGCCTTGATGTGTTGCTAGATACCGCTCATTGCTTGTGACATAAAATTACATTTTATGTCACTGCCAACGTTGCAAGATCTTAATGGGTCGTACAAATGATTAAATCGATAAAGGGAGATATAATTCATTTGATGAATTAATTTGATTAGGAAGAGTTCAAATCAAATTATAAGATATATATACATAATATATATTGGGTTGATTATATATATATATATATAAGTTTTATATATATATAACGATACGGACGTTAATAGAGATGGGCCAAGGTGTTTTTTTGAAAACCCTATTTTGATTAGCCGCCTCATTTTTCTTCTGTTATATATATATCATTATGCTAATTGCTAAGGTATGCTTTTTTACGTTAATAGAGATTAACTTAAAAACCTAAACCTTAAACAAAAGAGGATAGCGGCCGCCATCTTGAATCTTGGTAGCGCATCTCTTCTGGTTGAATAACAAGTCTAGCAACTTGTTCTTCAACATCCCTTCATCGACTTGCTCGTGTGGATACCGTAGAGGCAAAACTTTTCAAGTTTTGCTCCTGACTCGAGGACGTGTTGGACGTGCTGCTTCGTGGAAGATTTCTGCATCAAACACGCTACAAAGGTATAACTCTTGACACCCGATATTAACACCCGTATAGGTCCTCGGTTAGGAAGCCAAAATTTTTATTCCGCTGCGTATTTGCATGTTGGATTCCTTACATCATATGTATTTGCATTCATGCGCGGCATGCATCGCATGTTATTTTGTCATACATTGTGATTTTACCTGTTTCTCGTACTGGGTTCTGACCCCCTTCGCGGGGAGCTGTCATGTCTTTGTTGTATGGGCATTGTACAGGTGGACGTATTACGGATGCTCGAGATGATGCATCGATGAATACCGGAGCCCCTTGAGAGCGAGCTCAGGTTATGATTTATGTTTTGAGTCCCAGTAGTTGTTAAGAGTATATTTTTAACTGTGATTCCATTTACCGGAGTATACCCCAAGTATCTGTATTTTAAGTATTACATTACTGTGAAGTTTATATGTGAAGCTTATGCAATGAATATCATGTTAAATGTGAAACTATAATTATATATTTTCAATATTCTGAAATGTTTTAGAAAAAATGAGAAAAATTTTGAGGGTCACTTTTGAAAGTTTTAACTAACTCTTGTGTTGTTTACGGTAATATAACAATTGTGTGTTAATTAAACCTTCTATTAGGACCGGGCTCTCACAAAATCTATATTAGACTGAGTAGACACCAACATTTAATATGAAATCAGAGAATACACGAAACAAGATTTGTTTCTGGAAGCTCGAAGTACAAACGCTTCTACGTCTCACTTTTTCCTTTGCAGGAATGGTACATTAGAAGACTCTAGTTTACACTTTTCAGTATACAACCTACTTAGACTAATATAACACAGATAGCATAAACTCCTAGCAATCCCATAGCTGGGGTTACTCTTACAGCTTGGATCTAAACAAATCAATTTAACCCAATGTCAGAACTGTTACATTAGTTTTACAGAGATTTCGCTCTTTATAATGATGTAAAACAATAAAGGAGTTTGAGCGAATGTGCAATCAATTGCAACAATCAGTTGGCACTAATGATAAATTCTTCTTGAATAAGCGAATAACTCTTGTAGGCGTAGTTAAGCAATAATGATTGAATGATAATTATATTGTGTTTACCAACATCTTTTTCTCTCTAAGAGTCTTCATTATATAACTCAAAGAATCCAACAGTAATATTGATTCCTGAATATCCGTACTGATGCTACAGTACTCTGCTCTCTTTAACTGATGAGCATTAAATGCATTGTCCTTAGTTTCCTGAACAGCTCTTGATGCATTTAATGATCTTCTGCAGAACTGTACTGCTTTTCTTATATAGCAAGTAACAAGTTGTAGTGTCAATGTTCGGATATTTGAACACCTCTATTGATGCTTGTTCATCTGTTTTTTGTTCCACAAAACATATATTCTCTATAGTCGGTAGATTATAGCATCGATAGAGCTCTTCTAGGTCGGTAGACTACGACATCGGTAGACTACTGTAGAGTTCTCTTAACTGGTTTGCAGACAATATTCATTACTCACCGTGGTCGGTATACTTCATTCCATTGGTAGTCTATGTGAGTCTGCTCAATAGATATATATCAAAACTTGATATCCAACAATAAGCATCAAGCAAATTCACATAAACTCTTATATTATCCAAATAAAGTCATACAAATAGTAATAAATACATTCTGTAAGGTATGATTCACACCATAAATATTTGAAAAATAACACAAAAATAAACTTTCCAGAGAAAAAACAAATGCAATTTTTTTAAAATTTTCGATCTTAGCTAGCTTTATTTCAAATTATTTCACTACTAATTCACTACTGCATAATTCTGAGATATTCACACTTACTTTTATACTTTTCATTTAATTCCATAATACTATAAATTCGATATAAAATAACTTAATTAGCATCTATAAAGCAATTATATTGTATTTTTACCATTACAAATTATTATAAATTTATGATTTTAAATATTACTATTATTATTTATTTTATTAATAGGTAACTGGATGTACAATCTAACGTTATAGTTTGTAACTTAAAAATGATTTAGCAAGAAAAAATGGAGAGGTATAAGCCAATCCTCGAAAATTGACAACAAATTAAACGTTATATGTAATTATTTAAGTAGCTAATAACAAACAAAAATAAAAATAATTTTAGCTTCAACACAACTTAAAAGCAGAAATAACTAATCATTTCAAATATTGATAATTATTAAGTTTATTTTCGTTAATAGAAAAATTTAATTAACATACCCAAAAAATTAATATTATATTTTTATCTTTTGAATTTATAATATATAATCTAATGGAAAATTACGTGTGTTGCACGTACTTTGTACTAGTAATATTATAACTATGGTAACGATTTTTTTAACTAAAGTAGAATTTTAATTGATAATGGAGAAATCTTTTACAAGAGGTGGGTCGAACCTGACCTCTAAGCACATGATAATGAAAAAAATATATGCAGATAAAATCAACTATCTCTAATACATGATGGATGAACGATGTCTAGAAAATCTAAAATAAGGAGATCCTAATGTATCCTTATGTAATTCTCATCTAGCCATCAATAAGAGAGAGATGATTCAAAATCATAGATGATTAATGGAGCCTGCTTGTGAAGGCAGCCCACATTAGATAAAATAACAGTGAACTTGTTAGCTTCCCTATAACAATGCGAAGAGTGAGTATAAGTAACTTCTAAATTCCGAATATGAGACCAAAGAATCAGATCAACATGTAGAATAGAGAAACCTGGCTCCAAACTAAGACGGATTTCTAAACGAAGATCTTTTGCCTCCACTTGAGGCTAGTGCAAACACCAAAGTAAGCTCGGATAAACCGAACACTTGCCATCCATGTCTCACGTGAGTATACACGAATTCATTCACATATATTTTATAAGTAAATCATCTTTATTTAAAAAAAAAAAAAAACAAATTATACAATTGTATCCCACTCGTGCACTACAACCCTTTTAGTTCCCTTGTTAGTGCACTAAAAAAATTGAATATTTGATCTAAAGTTTTGTATTTAAGATCACCATTAGCAAATAACGAAATATTTAATATTTGTTTAAAATGTCGAGATGGAATAATGTAAAGATTTTTTTTTTTTTTGAAACTAAAGAAACTTAATTTTAATTTACTTATTATACCATGTAAAGAAATACATATTAACCTCATCACTCCTAACAATTATGTTCATCTTTCATTATGTACCCGTAATCATCAAATTCTAGGGGGGGGGGGGGGATGTTGTTCATTCTTACTTTTCTTGAAAATGTTGTTCATGCTTACTTTTCTTGAAAACAAAAAAAAAAACTTGGTTGTCGATATTAGCTAGCGACTTGTCTTTGGAACATTGAAATCCAGGCATGAGTATAAAATATCTGATTTTTCTGATGAAATAGAGAAAGAGCATATTAGCAAAATATACAATAAAAACTGTTAATGATTCCAGTCATCCCCAAACTGCATCGAAAATGTACTCCACATTACAAAAACTAAACGAAAAGAGAATCAAGAAAACAAACAAACAAAATTTGAAACAGCTCTGGGCCATAGGTAGACTGACCACTAGCGACTTCGAAATGCGCCTCCCCCGCCACCGTAATGTTGTCCACCTCTATATTGCCCACTTCTTCCCCCACCGCGGACCCGATTAAAATTCTGGGGATTCCCAGAACTCACAGGAGACTGCTGCTTACTCACTTGTGTTCCATCACATTGAAATACTTTCCCTGCCACATTCTGGGGTAGAGGAGTCTGTGAATGCATTCCCGTTGATGACTGATTGAACACATTCTGATTCGGAAGTCCAAGCCATGCTGGAACCCCACCAAAGTTTGGTTGATCAACCTGAGAACTTGAGTTAAATGGGAATCCTGGAATTGTACTGTTCTGTACAGGCTGCATTTGATGCAAGTGAAAAGGTGGTTGATTTGGTTGCATCCACTGCATAAAATTTGCTCCTGTTGGTACACTAGAAAGGCCACCTACACTTAACTGCTGTTGGCCAAGAAAACCCTGACCCCAAACTCCATTAGGAGAACAAAAACCAGGCAAGGGTGCCTGAACGGGAAATGGAGGAAAAATAGCTTGATTAGCAGGAAAGGCCAGTCCAAGACCAGCCGAGCCCACGTAATTTCCATTATTTAAGGATGTTGAAACGCATGAGACTGCACCCTTGTCTTGAGTAATGGGAAGATTACGACTAAAAGTTCGAGTATTGGCTGAAGGAAATTGATTGTTCTTCCAATTACCTGGTTGATTCTTGAACTGTCTCTTATCCTTTCGTTTGATTCCAGGCTTTGATTCGCTTGTTCCTCTCTTCTTCACTTTAAGCATCTTCTTGTACTCGGCCTCTTTTTCGTCATCTGAGAATTCCAACTCGTCTGACAGCTCCTCATCATTGTCACCGGATGCGTCATACCCTTTCTGGTAAAGACTCTTGTCGTGCAGCACATGATTTGCAAATTCAGAAACAAACGAGATTGAAGTCCCTTGCTGGATGTTCGATGGAACTTCACTCTCGAAATTGTATCTGACAACATAGTAAGGATTCTTGACAGGCCCAAAAATTTCATCTACTATCCCAAGCGGTGATCTGGTTTCAGTAATCCAAAGAATCGAACCCTCATTGAGAGGATTGTGTTTTTCTATCCCTTCCACGATAACCTGAGCTCCTATGATCTGTAAAATAGAAAAGTCGCTGATTAAATATTTGAGCTCTCAGATTTTCCATTAAACTCTAAAAGTCAAACTAAGGACAATGGGTAATGTATGTGTTGAGTAGAATTCTAGAAAGGACTCACAGACAAAATTATTCCAACAGGAAGCGTCTGATGATGTGGTTGCAAGCTCACAGTGATAGAAGGAACAGGTGGGAGAATCTGCATAAACAAATGAATAAAATGTAAGTTTCTTGGTCGAAAGTACGAGCAACTAAACAATTAATCATAGGAGTAGCACATGCACACAAACACGAAAACATGTGACAAGGTTGAATTATAACGCAATTATGTTTAATGCGAGTCCTTCATGTCAAGCATATTGTAGAGACTGAAATATAATCTGATATGTTTACAATCATCAATCATCTACAGATCCAGGAGTTCCAAAATTTTATTGAAATTTAAATTCAAAATTGGCACCATATAAAGACTAATCTAGAAGATGAAACCAAGGAGTTTCCTCTTGCAAGAAAATCCATGGATGTGAGTAGAATTTTATAGAAAGGCAAAGATTATGACATGTACAAGAGATCCTTTGGTAATCACCAAAAAGAATTGCATTACTTGAATTTCTACAGAGTGCTATTCGTAATTTCCTGAATACTGCCATTTTCCCTGTATCACGAAGACTGCATAGCAGTCAACTAAAACGTCATATGACTCATATCTTAGTCACTTCATAGTTCGTATATTCCAGGCCTTAGTTCTTAGAGGTGTTAGACACACTGAGGAGGACGGTATGATAGAGCCTAGAGCCAAAGGAGTAAGACGAGGCACACATCTCATTGAAATAAAGTGCGAAAGGAATAATATTCTAGAATCTAAATGATTAAAAAATTATCATCACCTAACTAATAAGACAATAAAACAAATACTCAATAATCTTCATGCAACCATGAATTACAATCCCTAAATTTAATGCACACTTGAAAGGCATCTCGAGCCTATAAATCACAGAGAAGCTCGTGCATCACAGTCAAAATGTGTGCTTAATAAAGGGCTACGTCTTTAGTTACTTCTTGGCGTAAGGTTTGAGCCTCGCTATGCTCTGAGTCTAGGAATACATCTTATGTGATTTCATAAAATAAGTATCCTATTTTCCCAACCTCCTTCCCTTTAACACCATCTATACACCTGCGAGAAGCCGATTCATAGTTCTTCCAGTATATCACTAAGTCATCAGCAATTTTCCAATTAGAAATTGTTTGTGAATATATTATTGTTTCCATACCAAGATGATACCTTATTGTCTCACAACAGGCATTTCCTTAAAGTGAGTCGGGAAGTCTGGACATTCTACTGAGTGTGGACTGCAGGATTCATTAAGAAAGGAGCCCCCTGTCCTCACAACGAAGTCATGTCATTACTAAAGCACACAAGGTACATTAAGTCCTACGAATGCGCTATAGCCTAGATAAAAGGAGAGGTGTGCACCACTACACCTTATTAAGCCGAGACGCAATAACGTTCAATATTCTAGAATGTAGATGTATTAAGAAATCACGTCACATGGTATATGTACCACAGAACTACACCTATAACAAAAAAACAAATTTATTATTGTTTAACATTGATTTTGATCTATAACTCTTCCTGCATTTAGGCGCTCTCGAGCCTTCAAGGAACACCGAGGTATTGTTCAGTTATGCGTTGCACCTAAGCACTAGGGTTGGGATTCATTGTACCGCTGTTCTAATGACTATACTAAGTAAAGGACTGTATATTAGGGGACTTACCATAAATTAGACACTTGATTACTACAAGAATATGAATTTTGTAGAACTATAAACTGTCCAACCCTCGCAGTCGCAGAGTCAAAGAGCTCCATATTATACTTATTTTAAAGGATACATTAAAATTGTATTCAGCTAAAATTCCCTCTAACATAAGATAATGAAGAAAGAAGTACCAGAATTTGGGATACCTAATATAAGCTTACGGAGAGAAAAATTTCATAAATATATGGAAGCCAGTGTGGTAAGAGAGGAGTTACAAAACATCTATTGAACATCACTATATTGATTTACCTTAAGCTCATTCTTAGATGCAATGGGACCTGCAGTTCCACTTCCACCACCTTCATAATCTTCATTGTCACTCCAACCAACTATTTCATCTGCATCAGATAACAAAATTTCACCTTCTTCTACATCAATCTCTCCTCCTTCCGTATTACTGGATTTCTTTCCACCAGCCATATCTCCACAGCCATCATGTCCGTCCTCTTCATCACAACTAGAAGATGAAGATGAAGATGAAGATGATGAAGAACAACTTTCATCCTCAGATTCCAAATCATCACTATGGTTTCCCCCTTTATCATTCACCAATTGATGGCTCTTCACCGCACTTGCATTACCATCCATTACATCACTTATATCACCTTTAATCATCTCAACACCATTTAACAAATCACCCTTATCAACATCAATTACACCACTCATTTTACCATTTACATTCTCACCATTCTCAGATGAAATCGAAGCATTCAGCCCCTCATCTAAGCTCACTTTTCCCAGCTGTTCATAGATTGAACAGCCCGAATCCACCGACTTTCTACATATCTCATCTCTAATCAAAACCCCTTCATTAATAATTTTGTTGTCGACCAACTCGCTACCCATTTCTACACTCTCCAACCCAATTTCGCACTTCTCTTGCCTCGACACCCCTATAGATTCTGACACCCCTCCACTCACTTCAATTTCACCTACATCCTTCTCGCAAATCTTACTTCCTCCCATTTCCAAACCCTCCATAGCAGCCCTAAAATCACTTTTATCTGACCCAGAACCAACTGGGTTTTCTCCAAAATCAGCCATTGTCTGGTCGATATCAAGCTCAGGTTGTTCCTCAACAAACCAACTGTTAATTGAGTCAAAATCAAGAAAAGAATCAGAAAAGGACGCAGGAAAATCTTCAAGTTCAGGAAGACAGAGATCGAGTGGGTCTTTTGGTGAAGGTAATTTCTTGATATCTGACGATAAAGATTGAATTTTTAAGTAATTAGACTGCTCTGCTACCTCTGCTTCTTCAGTTGTGGGATTGTTCAAGCAACCCGCCACCATGTTCAACTGGTAATTTTTAGGGTTTTAGAGCTGGTTTTCATGTAGCCGCCACATCTTTATCTATTACTATATTAATATTAATAGGGAGATAAAATACTTGATCTCTTGTTATGATTATGTAATTATGAAAGTGTCCCTAAACTTTTTACTAATCATAAATAATATGCTAACAAACAAATTGATCGAAATATCTCTGAGACTTTTAACAATTTCAATTGATCCTAATATATTATATTTTTAAAATATTTGTAATGCCCTTAATAATATTGTCAATTATAATATTATCATATCACATAATATTTGTAATTAAATCCCGAAAAGGAAGTTAAAAACAATTGAAGAAAATATTGTGCAAGCAAGCAACGCATGCTGCTGCGGACACTAGTATATATTATGATCGGAGACCCTGTTTCGCAAGAGAGCGCGAACCGCACACCCTAGTGTAGGGGTGTAAACGAACCGAATCGAGCCGAATATGCAGAAAAATTTAAGGTTCGAATGCGGCTCGAAATGGTTATATTTGAGCCCGTGTTCGATTCAAAGTTCGAATAATTTTAAAAATTTGGCTCGAGTTCGGCTCGAATCAAAGTTCGAATTCGTCTTGAAAATATTCGAACTTGTTCGTGAGCTATTCGAACTATTACTCGAAAATAATTATCCGAAAGGATCGAAATATATTTATTTAATATATAATTATATCAATAAAATATTAAAGTCCGCGAGCGGCTCACGCATTATCGAAGAAAGTAATTTGGGCTAGAGGTTGGTTTGAAAAAAAGTTCGAACGTGTAAGGGTTCGGCTCGCATTCAAGAATTTCGGATATAAATCAAATATTTTTTGAGCTTGTTCGAAAAGTTCGTGAACTTGCTCAATTTGTTTACACCCCTATCCTATTTTTTTAAAGTGGATATAATAATTTAAAAAATAACCTTGATTGAATATATTTTGTGATTTGTATTTTTTTTTTTAAAGATTTGTTTTGTAAAATAATTTCAAACATATACAAAAGACAAATATTAAAAAAAATCAAAAATTAAAAAAGTTACATTTCAAAATCATAATCAAACGAAAGTCATTTATTTAGATAATTATTTTTAAAAGAATGGAGTGTAGTGTTAATTATGATAATTTGTTGGTTCTGATATAATGTGATCACTTAAATACTTATTTTAATAATATAAAAGTTGAGTTTATAATATTTAATTAGTTATTTTGGCATAGGTGGTTTAATGTTCTTTTCTTTACTTTATAATAGATTATAATTTGTATTAAAAATTGCTCTATATAATTTTAATTCATTTCCTTAAAAGTATTTTTTATTTTTCAAAATATAATCAATTATTGCAAACTTTTTAAATATAATTTATCAAGTCTGACTAATCAAAATATGATTTAATTTTTTTTACAAAATTTGATAATTTTACCCTTTATTTAAAAATTTATTTATAATTCATTTAAAAACAATTATCTCATTCTTCTTCTTTCAACCACTTTTCTCCGATTCTTTTTGGGTTGGATCATTGCTACTCTCGTGCTAACATCCTGATAAGCATATAATGAATATTTATTTTTGACCAAAGTGTATCTCAGGTACTATGGTACTATTCTAGGGGCATGTTTGAATTAAGTTATTAGGTTATGACTGATAAAAAATAATCGAAATCCGGTGTTTTATTTGATTTTAGACATAAAATAGTTATCAACATTCACTCTTTTAGTAATATAAACTTTTGGAAATGGGCCTAAAAGCGCCAACTCCGATGTTTTCACCTTTATACCCCATTTCATCCCAAAATCTCAAACTTTCCTCCTACATACATTGCCGGGAAACAAAATACAATTTCGAACGAAAGTTGACACAATAGTTTCTTTATCTATAAATATAGCTCTTCCAGAGGCGGATACAAAGACATGTCCTTAGGTTGTAGATGTTCTGTCTTTGTATCTATGCGCCAACAAATGCCTCAACTTTAATTTTTGAATGTTCTTTATAAACTTTAACGTTCGCAATTTGTACTTCTTGTTCCAATTAGTTCTTGTAGACTGGCAGTAAAATTAAAATTGTAGTTTCTCCATGTAATCCTGATCTCGACGTTTACCCCATTTTTTGTTTTGTTTTTTTGTATGAATTTGTGTTACTTGGCCACGTAATATAAACTCGGGAAGTACAAAGTTAATTCAGTCATTTTGCTTTGTATGCCGGATGTTGCAATATGCTATAATTTCTAACTACAACGCATATTAACTTTTGAATTTTATAGTAATTTTGAGAAGATGAATAGTGAAGATCATAGATATTGAAGTTATCATTTTGTTATACCATCTGCTCATGAGATCCTTCGTGTTTGTGACCATTTGCTCAAATGATTTAAACGTAATGTTCCTAACATTGGAGACCATCGGACACGAATTATGTTTACCATTAACCAGACTCCTTTATACATGCAATGTCTGGCCAATTTGAGGATGAGTAGAAATGGTTTTGGTCTACCGTGTTATCTTCTGCAAAACTTTGGTAGTCTTTCAGACACAAAATATGTTAGCATCCAAGGAAAGTAGCAATTTTTCTGTGCATCATAACACACCATAAAAATATAGAGTCATCGATCACGACTTTGTACGTAGTGGCCACATCGTTAGATGTCACTTTTCGTGAGGTGTTGAATTCTGTATTGAAACTACATCCCATTCTTATAGTGAAGCATGTGCATGTTGGTGACGAGTAGTAATACGAAACCATATAAATGGTTTAAGGTACAACGTTCTTCCATGAAGCATTATTTGTTCATTCATTAACAAATTAGTAGTGTAACTATAACATAATTTTATATAACAAAAATGATCTCATCCCATATAAAAAATGAAGGGTTGTTTAGGGGGTTTGGATGATATCTATAAGTGTTCAAATGTCCAACAAAGAAAAACCGAAATACCGAACAAAAAAAGAACTACTACCGTTAATGCATTGAGAGTTTGTTACCATGAAATGAGATTTATTTATGCATTGACTGGTTGGGTTCAACGGCCGATGCCAGAGTCATTCGTGATGCGATCCACCATCCAAGTTCAAGAGGTATGAAAATGATCGTAACCATAGTTCATATATGTAATACTTTTGAAATGCACTAGCATTTGATTAGTACTTTATGAAATTTCCCATGTTACAACATCTGTGATGTCTGTAAATTAATTACCTTAATGAAATGGAGTTTAATGTGACAATGAAATGGTAATTATGAATGATTAGCATTTTACAGTTTGAACTCAGTTTTAAGATAAATCGAGTGTAATGGAATTTTATGATTGATGTAGAATTGTTGAATTTCTAAATGGTTGAGATGCATCATATAAATTATGATAGTAATTGTAATACCCCCGAAATGTCTATGTGTTTATGTGTTATCATAAACGATTATGTTGTGTTTTAAGGGTTGTGATACATTTAATTTGGGGGTTATGTTCATGTCTTATTTAATGGGGTGTGTTGTATATTATGATAATATGATTTAGGGGGCATGTTAGATGTTTTAAGGGATGTATTAATTAAGTAATGTTATAAAATATCGCGTGAGGATATTTTAATACATCGTGCTAAATACCGGGACACAATTAAACACCACATGACACCCCAACCCACACCACCCCACCCCACCCCCATCAATCGGCCACCTCCCCCAAGTGCAACCCATGCTCCACTTGCTAGCAACCCATACCCGTTACTCATCACCTTGTCATCACCATCATTCCCTCTCTCTATTATTCCCTTCTTTCCTTCTCACCCCCAAAAGAAACGTCCCAGATTCAGCAAGAGAGGAAGGATTTAAAGTAGGTGAAAATCCTTGCAAAGAAGAAGCAAAAAGGGGTAAGATGTTCTTGCTTTGTTTTCTTAAGATCTTGAATGGGTATGAACTTTGTGGAGATGTTATTATGCATGCTAGCTTATGTTTTGTTAAACCTTCGATTTAAGTACCTACATGGTGTTATTATGAAGCTACTAGCATGTTTACTTGAGCATGATGCATGTTTAATTGGGTGGATTTGTTGGTATGAAAAGGGGTGCTCGAAAATCTGGGTAAGATTATAATTGCCCTGTTTTCTGTAAATTTGGATGAGATCAAAGTTTATGAGGATGTTATGATGCATGCTAGCTTAGGTTTTGTGAAACCTTTGATTTAAGTGCTTACATAGAAGTTTTATGAAGTTCGTAGCATGTTTGTTTGGGCAAGTTTTATGTGTTATGAAGTAGGTTGCTTGCTATGAAGAAGGGTACTCAAAAATCTGGGGAAGTCCCGATTTTTCAGAGTGCTCGATCGATCGAGACTTTGGTCCCGATCGATCGAGCGAGGCAGAAGATTTAAGAATGGTTTGAAATTCAGGGGCCGATCGATCGAAGGAATTTCCGATCGATCAGTAAAGTTCCTTGATCGATCGGTAAAAACATTTCGATCGATCGATCGAGGCAGAAAGTTGGGCACTTTTATCATGCTTTCTCGATCGATCGAGACTTGGGTACCGATCGATCGAGAGAGGCAGAATCTTGGCAAATATTTTTAATTGATTTATTTTGAAGAATTTTGTCAATGATTCTTGAAATGGTATCTAATATTGTATTAAGTGGTTATGTAGAACCATCCCAGGTACCAACACAATCAAGGAGATAAAGTCTATTGACTCCTCCACCTTTTGAAAAGGTACGTAAGAGACGTACGTGCATCGGACGGTAAAACACACTTCTATACTATGACTATGCAATGATTGCATAAGTATTTATGATAAGATGATGATGTTTATAAGATGATGATGTTTACAAGATGATGATGTTTATAAGATGATGATGTTTATGATATGATGATGATGATATATGTTTAACTATGTTATTGAGAATGGTAGAGTGTTCTGGTAGTTGTTATGGGAAAGCGAGGAGGTACTTACCGCTGACATAGCTAGCAAGGAGATACATTCACTATCAATGTGTAGCGAGGGGTATCACAGTACTGCTATATGTCGAAGCGAGGGGGCCAATTGTTCCGCTGACATAACAAGGCCAGAAACATCCCCATTTCTAATTAACATTGTTGATTATGAGCATATAAGTGAAGTATGATGTTAATCATTTATGTCAAGTACTAATGATTACATGCATGAATGTGAATCAGGGACAACAAAAAGAGGTTAACGATTAACCAGGAAGTACATGTTAACTGTTATTTCATGCATTTATTCATATGCCATTCTTTTATGTTATTAAGAAAAGATGTACATGCTCATGATGGATTGTCCCTGTAGGTACGCTTTTGGACTGAAGGGCTAAGGGTTGGGTTGAGACAGTGAGCTAAAAGAGCACAAGGATGCATAGGATTCATGATTTGATTAGTATCTACTCTAGGAGTAGTATACATCTAAAATGTTAGCATTCATTTTTGTGAATGTAACTGATAATTTTTGAAGTTTTATTTTTGGCCTGTAATCCTGTTAGCTCACGTAACAACCGGAACTCTAAGAGGTCATTAATGCATGTTTAGTCCATATTTTGTTATTAAAACACTGTTAAGGTAGGAAGACCCTACAATAATTATGGGTTTAAATGGTGAGATAATTATATGAGATTGAACATTAATTGTGGAATTTATGAAATGAGTAGAGGTAAATTATACATGATGGTGTATTGTGGTGTTGATAAAATGGATTGAGTGGTATATACATTTATATAGGCAACACTCCCACAAAATAAACGCAAACACCATTTTCCACCTACAAATCTCTACAATTCCAAACCCTTCTCCCTTTTCTCTTTTCCTTCTCCAAATCTTCTAGAAAGATTGGTTTTGCTTGGAATCTTATTTATAAAAGCTTGTTTTGGAAGATTAAAAGTGGTAAGGATTATTGTTTCCAAGTTATGTATAGTGGTTTTGGTTATTGTTGATTTGGGTATTGTATGGGTTGGGGGATTTATGTTTTGATGACTAAAATGAAGTTTGTTGGTGTGTTAATGTGTTTTTGTGTTGAGGAATGGAAGGAAATGAGTTATGGTATGTGTTGGGTTCAGTTTATGCATGAAACCTCGAGTTTTGGCTGAAACAGGGCTAGATATCGATCTCTAGGAATACAGAGATCTATCGCCCGTTAAAAATTGAAATTTGGTAACGATATACAGTGACAACGATCGATCTCTGGATATGGAGCAATCGATCGCCGGTCATCGATCGATCTCTAGAACAAGAGCGATCGATTGTGGAAAGCAAAATTTTGGCAAAAATGTTTCTGTCGACCAGCGATTGATCGCTAGAATGAAAGCGATTGATCTCTGGCCTAAGAATTCTGAAATTCATATTTTGTTGGGGATTTTTAGATATGCTCTTGTATAGTCTATTTTGGTGATGATTATGACTTTTGGGAAAGTTTTGTTAACAATGGAATAAGGTTACCAGTATTGAACCTTAGTAAGACAGGTGTTACATATTTGAGTAAGATGATAACTCAAGTTAATAAAAGATAAATAAGATGATTTAAATCGTTTATGGAGTATGGTAAATTGTAATTGATTATGACATGAGGCATGGTGTATCTGTTAGATGAATAATGAAGTTGTTGGGAATTATTAATGATAAATATTGAATTGATATTCGATATAGATACTGTACGAGCCTCCGGATGTATAGAACATCTAGAATCATGTCGTTGACTTTAAGGTATGCGTATCGTTAATTATGAATTATAATTCATATTATGTGACAAGTTAGTGAATTGTGAATTCATAATAGATTTGCTAATAATGTCGTATGAAATGAATTGCAATTGAATGGTTATATGATATCATGGTATTTGAAATGAATTGTGATAGAATGGTGATATGATATCATGGTATTGTGATTGCTGCTATAGAGCGTGCAACAATTGTGATACAGCTGTTGTTGAGAGTGCAATGGTTATAGTGTCGCCGTTGTTGAGCGTGCGTGAAATTTGAGTGCCGCCGCTGTTGAGCGAGCGATGTAATACGATGAGATGTGAACATGAAATTGATAACTAAGATGAAATGGATTACAGTAAATCATTCTTGTGACGATTAGATTATTTAGAATTGATGTAATGGACAGTTTTGAATGTGAGTATAATAAATTATTGTTGTGATGATTGATGATTGTAGAATTGTGAGAACAGAACAAGAACATATTGAAAGATCTTATGGATGGGGTCTACTCAGCGGGTATTCATTCAAATTACAGCATTCTGTAAATTATTAATTATGTATTCAATGATATGGAATTTATGTTATTGGTATGCTCATCCTACTGGGGGTTGTTTCTGTTGAAACAGGTGGACATGTACGACAATGATTTGAGGAAAATGAGTTCGGGCTGATGCATGAGGATACTCTTGGGAGCAATACCAACATGGTTATAAAGTAATGTATCTTATACAAGTAGATACACATTTATTTGTCAATGCTCGTCTATGAGTATGTCAATATGTGTATATGGGTTGTATAAGTATCTTGATGTTTCTCTTTTCATTTGAGTGTGACATGCAATTTACCTGAGAGTAAGTATTGCATGATGAATTGAGAATGTGTCATTAGTGCAGTAAGGAGTGTGTACTTATATGAATTGAGTATTGTCGAAAATTAAGAGGGATTCTTTTCAAAAAATTTATGGAAATCATGTTATAATAAAGAGGCATGTATAAGAATCCCTAGATGATATGAATGTATGTACTAATGAACAATGATAAATGCATTAATGTCATGATTAGGAGTTGGGGTCCTACATTAGTAGTATCAGAGCAGTGGTTAGCTCTTTGGGCTGTCAAAGGGATGAGATGTGTATTGACAGAATTAGTTAACACAATTTATGCATGATTGTGATTTGTGTCTGTGTGAGGTGACATTTATATACTTATGTGCATGGTATGAAATAATGTCATGGAAATTGGTGTTATTGCTAATCATTGTGGTTCCAGGAGCGCATGGTATATGAGGAACGTGATAGTAAGAATAACTGGTGATGCCAATGAACATATGCACTCAATGTGGTATCGTTGTGGAGTGCAAGAGGCCAGTAACATAAGTAATATAATTAGTGATAGCAATATTATGTCGTATGATGAACGATTAAATGACATACTATATTGATAATGATTTGATGTTGTCTACATGTGAATTGAAGTGTATGCATGTTCTATCTGTATGCAGTGCTAAGAAAATCTGATTTTGTAGGATAAATCAGGAAATGAGATATGATGTCTAGGGACAGGAAATGGTGGACAATATTGTGCCATTGGTTTATGACAACAGATGATCCGAGGATCGAGTATGAGTACGTTGGGATTAAAAGAATGTAGGTATACGTGAAGTTATACATATGCATTATTATTATTATTTGAGTTGATATGTTGAGGTATCGATGAGATTGTAAGGGATGAGAGTCACCTCTTGAGTCCAATGACAAAGTGCTACATGTACGAGGGTCACCTCTTGAGCCTAAGGGGCAAAGTGTCACGACATGGGAGTCACCTCTTGAGCCTGCGGAACAAAGTGCTACATTCATGATAATGACGCTATCTCGTCGAAGCGATGATAATGCCGTTGTCGTGTCGAAGAGATGGTACATGTCATTGTCACGTCGAAGCGATGATAATGCCGATGTCTTATCTCACAATGAATCAGGATATTTACCGCTGTCATATTGTAGCGTGGGTCACTGGTATGTCGAAGCAAGGAATATCCATGGAGCCGCCGATAATTCCAAGCTAGGAATATTATTGAGCCATTGATATATAGAATACTTCCCGCTGTTAAACGAGGTTAGGGGTATTGATTGTGTACTGCCATTGTACGATGAGTAATCGACTACTCGTGTACTGCTATTATGTTAGCATTGTATATTGATCATGTGTTGATTGCAAATGTCAATGAATGTCGTGTTGTAAATATTTACATGGTTATTCCTTGGGTGCTTGAGGTATAGACCCAAGGGGATATTGACATGTTCCAGGGGAACGAAGAGTTGAGGTAACCCTTTTCATTCGATTTGACATGTCGAGATAAATCATTTGATTTTGTGATGTCCGGAATAACTATTAATTATCAAATGGATTTAATTATGATATTTATATGATGTGTTGGGATTTAATTCTTGGGTATCGGACTTTGGACCGGAGTTAGGATAAATAATTCCGGGTTGAACTTGTTTTGCAAATTAAATTTAGAGTGGTTTTCCTTGCAACAATATATTAGATGATTTAAATTAAAATAATAATGGGAGAGATGTTAGTGGAATAGTTGGGAACAAAACAAGTATTTACATTTAAAACATACATTGACTCTCTCTCCTCTCTCTCTCTCACACTTATCGATTAAAACACACACCCACTTCTTCTTTTTCTCTCCTTGATCGATTCTCACAACTCCAAGAAGAGCCGATGAATTTCTAGCAAGTTTTGTGTAATTTCAACAAGGTGTGTGTTTGAAATCATCTCTTACTTCTTACTTGCTTGTTTCCCCTAAAATATCTCAAATCAGGGTTCGAATTTTATGCATAATGTCTGGAGTTTTGTTGGTTGAATTTGGGTATTGTTATTCAAGGTCATTACTGCTTGTTTAAGGGATTTTTATGCGCATATTGTGTATGTATATCGAAGATGGTGTGTGCAAGTGTTTGGCTAGTGTGTGCGTTGTGTGTGCATGAACTGAGTGTGTGTTACTGTGTGTATGAGGCTGCTATATATACGTATATGTGTGCATTTAAGTGTGTATACATGTATTCTTTGATTATATAACATGGGACTAAGGTATATTGTGCAATGACATCGTATCTAAGCCGAATCATTTGTCAAGTGCTGATTTCTATTGCTATTTGGTGCTACTGGAATTCAAAAATACCTTACTGTAATGACTTTAATTCTTTCCTAAAATGGTTCAATCTTTGCACCTGGTTTGATCGAAAAACAACAAGCTTTTGGTTCGTAAGTTCAGGCTATTTTGGATCGATTTTCCTACTACTTATGGTTCGACTTTTATGTTGCTATTATGTAAGATTTTATGCCATGTTTTGTTCAAAAAATTTCAGCAGATTGTTGTAAGGGAGTTATGTGTTTTAATGGATCAAATTTGTGTGCTATAATGGTTTAATTGAGGGGGGAAGTGCATGGCTGAATTTTAGGGGCAATGATGGACGAAATTAGGGCTTTAATGGGGCTTGCAAATCATGCTTACAAAGTGTTAGATAATATGCTTAAGTGGTGTTCAAGTGTTGGCCAAAAGCTCTACTAATTGTGTAGTGAGAAAGTCTATTTTATGGCTCATATCATGATAGAGTTTTGGAGAGTATTGGGCTATGGTTAGAGATGCTGATAACTTAGAGCATGTGTCGTTGTGTAAATAGTGAATTAGATACATGTTAATGTGTGTTATAAACATGTATTAAAGTGTATATTAATGAAAATAATTGCATGTGTGCAATAGCATGAATTGGATACTTTATTGAGTATTTGAATGGCAAGTGTATGAACTAACTGTGTAGTTGATTTGACTAATATAGATTGTCGTGATTATGTGATAATATCCATTTTATTGAGCTATCGATTCAAGGTATTAGATTGGGAGTTGGAAATACCTATTGATAATATTAATGCGCTAATATTGAATTGATATTCAATATAGATACTCCATGAACTTCTGGAAGTCGAGGGTAGCTTGTTCATGTTGTCGACTATAAGGTACGTAGTGACGTACGAGCATGTATACATACTATGAAGTAATCCATGTTCGTATATTCATGTACTGTTGAGTGTAATGTTTGGGTATGACATATTTGGTATGGGGGATACGTAGTTGTACGTGATCCGAATATACGAGTAAAGAAATGAATATGTGTATATATATGTGGTATGAGAGATACGTAGTTGTATGTGATCCGAGCATACGAGTTGAGTATTGATGCCTTGGGCATGATCAATATGAGAAAGTGTTGATGAGATAGATTGAAAAACAGGATTGTATTGATGTGAAATTATTTATGATTAAGCATAAATAAAAGATTTTGGTTGTATTGCATTTATCGTGTTGATGTATCATACTTTAAATAACAGTACTGAACTTGAAGTTTATAAAAGTGTATAAGTTGAAACAGGAACAGTTCGTGAAAGATGTACTGGTTCGGAATTGTACATGGAGTATATTTTATGGGTTTTGAATATTTTAAATTGTTGAATGATTATTGAGTTGGTACATATCAATTACGCATTGAATTGATTCATTGATTTGTTGCTCGTATGTGAGCACCTTGATGAGTGTATATGGACTGTCTAATAGTGTTGAAGTCCTATTTCTATATAGTTGATTGATGTGCATGTTATTTTGAGGAGCATGTGTTATACGACTTTAATGATGATGGGAATTTGTGAAGCATGTAATGATTCTTTTAAAGAATGAAAATTTTTACATATACAAATGATGTTTGTGAGGGCCTGGTCCTAATCAGAGGTTTAATTAACACACGATTGTTATATTACCGTAAACATCGGAAGATTTAGTTAAAAACTTATAAAAAGTGACCCTCAAAATTTTTCGCATTTTGTTTCTAAAACATTTCCGAATAGTGAAAATATGTATTTCCAATTTTACATCTAACATGATATTCATCGCATAAGCATTACATATAAATTCTCAGTAAAGTAATACTTAAAAATACAGATACTCAGGGTATACCCCGGTAATTTAAAACATAAGTCAAAATACTAAACAACTACTGGGACTCAAAACATAAACCATATACCTGAGTTCGCTCTCAAGGAGCTCTGGTATTTATCGATGCTTCGTCTCGAGCATCCACAGTACGTCCACCTGTACCACCTGTCATGCCCATACAACAAAGACATGACAGCCCCCCGCGAAGGGGGTCAGAACCCAGTACGAGAAACAGATAATATCACAGTGTATGACAAATAACATGCGATGCATGCCGTGCATGAATGCAAATGCATATGAAGGGTATAAAATCTCGAATATCCATAACTCAGGAGTCCAAAGGAAGATCATTAATCACTCATCAGTGCTCGAGCAGGATGTGACACGCTCCGCGCTCCGATCTATCTCTCAGTCGAGCCATCGGCGGTCCATCATCCTCGTGTATGGGCGACGTCGGCACACTCATCGCTCCGGCATCACTCAGCTCACTCTCTCGCCCGCCGAGCCAACGGCTGCCCATCATCCCCAGACACGCATCACAGATACCAAAGAAAAGATATAGGTACCAAGAAACGAATCGATAGGCTCAACATGACATGCTCAATGTCCATGCGTGTCAATGCATCATGCAATATCATAATCTCATGTGATGCACCTCAAATCTCATGTAATCATATATCTTGCAGTCAATGTACCATGTAATTCACATACTGCAGATCAACTTATCACATAGTCACATAAGGAGCAAGTAATGACAAGTAAATCATACCCGGGAACATCACATGTATTTGCCAGACATTGTGATAAAACCCGTTTTCTACGTACCTCGGACCAATGCTATATCTACCGAGTACTCCTTGAATAAACCTCGAGATCTGTTAACCTGGTCATTTACACCTCAGTTATATCATCAAAGTGTTCACTTATTTCCAATATCAAATTTATAATCCAAACATTGACCCTTAGCAAATTTTCTTAATTTTCAGCTTGACCCATTTTCGTATAAAAATCATAATAAATTCATATGATGTCCAAAAGACTTGAGGCCAGTGGGAAAACCACGAAACCTTAAAGTACTAGAGTCATCTTCAAGTCCAGAAGCTAGTTAACTCATCTTGAGGCACATGCAAAGCAAAGTATGCCAGATTTAAAAATACTCATATTCTGTTTTGACAGAGTGAGCGGTTCTAGGGAAAAATGCATATCTTACACACGGAATCTCCAAATTATGTATGGCCAGTTTCTAATGCACGATAACCCAACATAAAACAAAACATCTCTTATGAGCTTTAAGCTAAACAATTCATATTCATGTACATTAATTGAAAAACGTACAAGCCTAGAAAACTCGTATATCCCCTGCTTCCAGATTGTATAGTTGCTGGTAAAATTAGCATAATGCTTTCATATGAGCTCCAAATTGAGTGAGGCCAATTCCAAATGCAATCTAACCTCAAATACTACAACACTTATTAGAGCCTAAAACTTCATATTCGTAGCCATTTATTCCCAGAAATACGACGAACAAAATGCATGAAACTCGCATGCAGTGAACTTCCAGATTTGACACATGTTGGTAGAACGACCATAACATTTTTATCTTAAATCCAAATTAGCTGATTTCGGTGGCCATTTAAAGAACACAAATTACTACAACTTGTCATAGGAGAATTATTTTCCAATTCGAAACGTAACTATGCTAAAAACGCGAAACACCAGACTGTTCATGCACTGGTCTTAGCAGACTATAATTGAAAGCAACTTCTTCGTAAATGAACACCATGGTTCGACCCTCAATCCTACATGCAAGTTGATAAAACTCAAGGATGATGATATACCTTCATTTATCTTCAAGATTTGAAGCTTGATCATCCACAAAACCAAGCCATGATCGAAAATCTTACCCCAAAACTGCTGCAACTCGAAAATCTTGCATCTTCTTTCTCCAAACTTGAAAATTCTTGGTGCATCTTGTTCCTCAAGATGAGTAGCACTCAAATCCATCTTTGCATGTGACATGCACTCACAATTTCAAGAGAAATTTGTGCTAAAACAGGCTGGAAAATTCAAAATGCCTAGAGAGAAGGAGGAGAATTTCTTTGATGGGAATGAAGAGAGAGAAAAGGGTGGAAATTTGAGACCAAATCTGAATGCATGGTTTAGGCGTGAGCTTCAAAGCCAAATTGTGATTTTTAATTAATTTGATGTATTGTGGAATCCATGTGTCAATACATCATTACCTTGCAAGATTATTGGTCCAAAATCATGTATTAAACATGAGTTAAATTAATTAGTGGCATGTGTTCTCCAAGTGCCATGTGATCATACACATGCTCATGCACTATAACATGTTCCACTAGTTGGTTGACTCATCGTAGTTCGGAATTCCTTATTTCAAATTTGCACTTTTAATTATCCGGGTTTGCTTAATCATCGTTAATCCGGATTAATTAGCATCAGGGCCATACATTTCTTCCCTTCTTAAAAAGATTTCGTCCTCGAAATCGCAAAACCAAGTATAACTCAATAAATCAAAACATATGAGATGTCTCAATCTCATTCATAGATACTTAAGGATCATCATGTATCAATGACAACTGATGTGGTCGTCTCAACGATCTACCACTTAATCAAAGTTCTCTATGATTCCACAAAGTTCAAAATATCGAGGCAACATCAAACCTCACTTAACGAATCATATTGATCATCGCAAATGTAATATTTCCATATTTACCTGATTCTCAACTCAAAGTCTAACGATATATTTCTCTTTGGCGTAGCAAATCTGCTCACTTTAAGCCAATTTCAATTGTTTTCGCAGAAAATTTATCATTCCTGGCATTTCTCAACAATCTCAAGTATGCCAAAAAAAATATTCCTTATCATTTTCATCTCAGCATATCAGTGATCAGCAATTCTGGCTCTACAAAACCTCATTGAAAATTCTACTAGTGAATAGTGTTTTTTGTCAATTCTCACTAAATTCATCACTATTAATCGAAACATAACTTCCAAAGTCTGGATATTTTCTCAGCTTATTCATCAGTATGGATATGCTAAGCCATACTCATTGCTAACTTAGTACCCATGACATTCTGAAAATAGTTTTCGAATTCTGATATTATCCTCGGATCTCAATCAGATACAGTTGTTACAGAAACTCACTGTAACTAAACCACATTATCCATATCTTAAACATGTCCTCTTCTCATAGACATATTGACTATCATATGAAATCAATATCTTGTATTGAATATTTAATCAATTCCGATTCAACTTGTTTCACAATCTCTGTTAGTTCTAAACAATTTGAGCTATAAAACTCAAAACTAGAAATTTCCCAAATCCATTGTGGTACTTACAAATTCTGTACTATCCCATTAGGTCTCGTATTTTTATCTTGACCTGCTGGCATGTCAAACAAGTTGCCACGAATTCCATATTTTCTTTCTTTATACCATCTCATCATTCCCAGAATAACACTATGTTCGCTATAGTGTGCTTTCTGCTGTAATACGTCTTTTGAATCAGTAAAATCCGATGCAATATACTGATTTTTCATTCGCAACCACCACTAAATGGCATACTAAATTTACTTGGTTGATAAGATAGAACTAATCGTCAAAATAAGAGGTTATCAAACTGCAAAGCAAACATCGATGCTACCATTGCACCTTGCACTTTTAGGTTCAGTGCATCTGCTACTAGTTTCATTTTCCTTGATTTATATTGACTATCAAAGTCAAATTCTTTAATAATCCAGTCATCGCTTATATCTCAAGAATATGCAATCATCTTTTCATGATACATTAGAACATATCTTCAAATCTTTGACATACGTATTTGCACAACTACATATCTCCCTGAACCAGTTAAACCAAAAAAACATTGGGGTTGTAGTCGATTTCAGTTTCAGTTATGAAAACTGCTTTCTCATTCATCTTACCAAACGAATATCAAATTTCTTCTTGGTCAAATAGTTCATAAGACAGGATATCCTAGAATATCCTTCCCTAAAAGCCTGTAGTATTTGTCAAAATTCATAAAACTTTTCATCTTGAGTACAATGATTGGTCTTGGCCAAATTAGTACTATCTTTACTTTACTGGAATCAACAGGTATCTGGTGAGATGATATCACCTATCCCAAAAAAACACTTAATTCAACCAAGATTTACATTTCAATAACTTGGTACACCCTTTGAGCTTCACGAAGCGTCTGAAAAATCAATCACATGTGTTCTGTGTGGTTCCTTCCGGATCTCGTATGCACTAGTATACCACTGATGAATATGATTACACTTCCGCCCAAAAGTTACGGAATATTTTCTTCATCAAATTCATAACTCTACCGGTATAGTTGTCAGACCACACGACATTTCCAAAAATTCAAAATGTCTATATCTGGTTTGACCAATTGCCTAGAGAAAATGTCTATATCTGGTTTGACCAATTGCCTAGAGAACATTTTCTCTTCTGACTCAAACTGATGGTAACCAGAGTAAAAATCGTTCTTCTTATACATTAAACTTCCATACAACTTGATCAGTTACTTTTCGATCTTAGGCAGTGGGTATTTATTCTTGACAATAGCCCAATTCAACTACCTTTAATCGATACACATCTTCATCATATCATTTTTCTTCTTCACGAACAATACTGATGTTCCCTCAAGGTGACATACTCAGACATATGTACCAGTATCGAGGATATTCAGCAACTATTCATATATCTGTCAACTCTGCGATGACATTCCGTACAGTGCTTTCGATATCAAATCTATTCCTTGTCATCAACGAATAGTTAAAATCAATTTCATTCTTTAGTGAAAATTCTTTCATTTCCTCAGGAAAATCTTGGTAGGTTTTCTTACCTCTATAATATCAGTCAACCTCGACTCTTTTTGATAAGCATCAACTGCTTATTATCAAATATCCCTCGTTTTCCAAGTATTGCAACCATAATATTTCCATAGCTGACACTATCTTAGTTTGCTATTCGTGGCTGTAAACATTTCATTTGTATCCACAAGACGGTTAAAAATTTATTATACCCTGAAATCAACTTACGATATCTTCAAAATTTATCAGAGTATCCATGCCCTTGATACAATCAAAACCATATTTTGACAACATCATTTAATTCAAATCCACAACACTATCAACAAACTGTAATCTGCAGTTCACTATTACAAGTGTGGATAGTATAATTATCACTGCTGGTGTATTTTCCCCATCATCATTATCAATGCACATTTGATGCAATATATGAAACCAATGATTTTATCTCAAATCAAACTCGTGCCGTGTGACCAATACACAACATGTATCTGTGATCACTAGCATCTCTATCATTGCCAAAATCGAAATGGTTATATATCCTGGAGACATCTCAATCCCATTGTCAAGGTATACTCTCTGGTCTACATGTAATTAACTGCTGCTGAAACTGAGTGGTCGTAAAGAATAACCACCATGATATCTACCCCTAGTTCAGGGTATTTGTTGTTATGGATTGTTGTTATGGCTGCATCTATTCCTGAGCACTTCATGGACATGCTCTGACTGGCCACAATCGATACAGTTCCTATTATTCTTTCAAAATGGATCAGTAGATATTTACATCCACAGTGACCTCAAAAGATTTGGTATTCTACAATTTCATAGTCCTCTAGAACTACTAGAGCTGGATAAATTTGAGTGATACTTCTGAAACTTTTCCAGGATTACTTGGATTATCCCAATGATAGTCACTTCATTAATCTTTAATCCAGTTCTAATTACTTCGCACTACCTTGGTGTCTTATTCCTTAGTCAATATCTAATCTCTTCACTAGTGAATAGCTATCGAGATTAAGCAGATATTTCCATTTCTCAAGTCCACGATAATCAATTATCATTTTCCATATCATCAATACCATTACTCTAGATAGTCTCATCTAAAAGAGTTCGTAGTGAAGTTTTTTATTCATAGTTCGGACACGAAAACTGGAACTGAATTACGACAGTCCCCTAAACCAAGTCCTCATTCAAACCAATTCTCGTTGTTTCTCACAACAACTACACTCCATTCTTCAGTTGAAATATTGCTAGTTTCAATATTCTCAAGTTCTAAATTCTCATCTTAATGTACACAGGATTTGACGTAAACTCATAAGTATAACCTTGGTCTTTCAGACTTAAATTCCCGATGTCAATCGACACAAAGCGTTTTAATTAGTTCTAGTGTCATCCCACTAATCACAAGAATAAGTCCCAAAGTGATAAAAATTTTCAATAACACTAAGTTAATTCAATTCACAGTTTACAGTGCCTACATGTACTATGGATAGATAATTACAGTCTACATCACTGCTACCTGTCCAAACACTAACTGTCCATCATAAAATCAAAGCATCATATATAAATCTCAAGTCAGAGATGTTATCATCATTCATTCTACATCATCATCCTATCAGCAACTATCAGTGCTAACAGATAAGATTCTAAAATTCTCTAGATTATATGCAACTCAGTATATTAAAATCTTCAGAGATATGACATCTCATTATTCCTGCTTACTAATCCAGTACATGCATGAAATCTCATTATCGAACATGTAAACATACCAGGCAAGAGCATATAAATCAGATAGTCAGACACATGCACAAACAATTCATTTGTGTCTATACTCAGTGTCCTAACTCTAGTTCGAGCATATCCCAGATTATATGCTCTGATACCAACTGTGAGGGCCTTGTCCTAATCAGAGGTTTAATTAACACACGATTGTTATAATAACGTAAACAGCGGAAGATTTAGTTAAAAACTTATAAAAAGTGACCCTCAAAATTTTTCGCATTTTGTTTCTAAAACATTTCCGAATAGTGAAAATATGTATTTCCAATTTTACATCTAACATGATATTCATCGCATAAGCATTACATATAAATTCTCAGTAAAGTAATACTTAAAAATATAGATACTCAGGGCATACCCCGGTAATTTAAAACATAAGTAAAAATACTAAACAACTACTGGGACTCAAAACATAAACCATATACCTGAGCTCGCTCTCAAGGAGCTCTGGTATTTATCGATGCTTCGTCTCGAGCATCCACAGTACGTCCACCTGTACCACCTGTCATGCCCATACAACAAAGACATGACAGCCCCCTGCGAAGGGGGTCAGAACCCAGTACGAGAAACAGATAATATCACAGTGTATGACAAATAACATGCGATGCATGCCGTGCATGAATGCAAATGCATATGAAGGGTATCAAATCTCGAATATCCATAACTCAGGAGTTCAAAGGAAAATCATCAATCACTCACCAGTGCTCGAGCAGGATGTGACAGGCTCCGCGCTCCGATCTATCTCTCAGTCGAGCCATCGACGGTCCATCATCCTCGTGTCTGGGCGACGTTGGCACGCTCGTCGCTCCGGCATCACTCAGCTCACTCTCTCTCCAGCCGAGCCAACGGCTGCCCATCATCCCCAGACACGCATCACAGATACCAAAGAAAAGATATAGGTACCAAGAAACGAATCGATAGGCTCAACATGACATGCTCAATGTCCATGCGTGTCAATGCATCATGCAATATCATAATCCCATGTGATGCACCTCAAATCTCATGTCATCATATATCATGCAGTCAATGTACCATATTCTGTTTTGACAGAGTGAGCGGTTCTAGGGAAAATTGCATATCTTACTCACGGAAACTCCAAATTATGTAAGGCCAGTTTCTAATGCAAGAAAACCCAACATAAAACAAAACATCTCTTATGAGCTTTAAGCTCAACAATTCATCTTCATGTACATTAATTGAAAAACGTACAAGCCTAGAAAACTCGTATATCCCCTGCTTCCAGATTGTATAGTTGCTGGTAAAATTAGCATACGTCTTTCATATGAGCTCCAAATTGAGTGAGGCCAATTCCAAATGCAAGCTAACCTCTAATACTACAACACTTATTAGAGCCTAAAACTTCATATTCGTAGCCATTTATTCCCAGAAATACGACGAACAAAATGCATGAAACTCGCATGCAGTGAATTTCCAGATTTGACACATGTTGGTAGAACGACCATAACCTTTTCATCTTAAATCCAAATTAGCTGATTTCGGGTGCCATTTAATGATAACACAAAATACTACAACTTTTCGTAGGAGCATTATTTTCCAATTCGAAACGTAACTCTGCTAAAAACGCGAAACACCAGACTGTTCATGCACTGGTCTTAGCAGACTATAATTGACAGCACCTTCTTCGTAAATGAACACCATGGTTCGACCCTCAATCCTACATGCAAGTTGATAAAACTCAAGGATGATGATATACCTTCATTTATCTTCAAGATTTGAATCTTGATCATCCAGAAGACCAAGCCATGATCGAAAATCCTACCCCAAAACTGCTGCAACTCGAAAATCTTGCATCTTCTTTCTCCAAACTTGAAAATTCTTGGTGCATCTTGTTCCTCAAGATGAGTAGCACTCAATACATCTTTGCATGTGACATGCACTCACAATTTCAAGAGAAATTTGTGCTAAAATAGGCTGGAAAATTCGAAATGCCTAGAGAGAAGGAGGAGAATTTCTTTGATGGGAATGAAGAGAGAGAAAAGGGTGGAAATTTGAGACCAAATCTGAATGCATGGTTTAGGCGTGAGCTTCAAAGCCAAATTGTGATTTTTAATTAATTTGATGTATTGTGGAATCCATGTGTCCATACATCATTACCTTGCAAGATTATTGGTCCAAAATCATGTATTAAACATGAGTTAAATTAATTAGTGGCATGTGTTCTCCAAGTGTCATGTGATCATGCACATGCTCATGCACTATAACATGTTCCACTAGTTGGTTGACTCATCGTAGTCCGGAATTCCTTATTTCAAATTTGCACTTTTAATTATCAGGGTTTGCTTAATCATCGTTAATCCAGATTAATTAGCATCGGGGCCTTACAATGTCATAATTGCATTATTGACGTGTTGCGATGTTGGGGTCTTACATTAGTGGTATCAGAGCAGTGGTTAGCTCTTTGGGATATCTAAGGCCTAAGGGTGCGTCGAGAGAATGGAATATAACATGAATTACGCATGGTTGCAGTTTTGCGACAGTGTGATGTGACATTTACACCTATATGCATAGTATGATATGTATGATATGAAACAATATAAATTGTGTTATTGCTAGCCGTTGCGGTTGCAGAGTTGAATAGGGATCATGAGGAACATGGCAATGAGGTATCACTGTTGATTCCAGTAGATACACCTATTAATGACGGTATCGTTGAAAGATCATGCGTATGGTAATTCATTTTAATCACATTACTGACTTGACTATTGTGAAAGTGATGATGTCTTTTAAGATGCGTGATGAATGGCATGCCACGCTGACGGTATTTAATATCGATTGTAATTGGACGTTATTGCCAGTAAAGGGATAAATGTGTTTTATTGAGTTGAGTATTGTGTACATGTTTATGTATATGGATGTACAGTGCTGAGGAATCTGTTTTGTAGGGGAGTCAGAAAATGGGAACTGAGCTACAATATCCGGGGACAGAATAAATAGACTATGTGACGATTGGGTATGTGTATGTCATAAATGTGATGACACAGGTATGTGACGATGTACTAATGCAAATTCAAGTTATCTTTGTGTATTGTGTTATGTAAGATTTTCTCTGACGGTATTGTGGGGAATTTTCACTGATGATGATATTGATGGTTCTAGTGGATGGTGAATTGATGTTGAGTCACTGATTGGGTCGCCACTGACGAGTGTGCGATGTGATTGGGTCGCCACTGATAAGTGAGCGATGTGGTCGCCGCCGATGAGCGAGCGATGTGATATTGGGTCGCCACAGACGAGTGTGAGATGTGGTCGCCGCCGATGAACGAGCAATGTGACAGGGTCGCTGCCGATGAGCGAGCGATGTGACAGGGTCGCCGCCAATGAGATTGGGTCGCCACTGACGAGTGCGATGTGATTTGGGTCGCCACTGACGAGTGTGCGATGTGACAGGGTCGCCGTTGACGAGCGAGCGATGTGTTATTGGATCGATGATAGAGAGAGTATGTGACGTGTATATTGTTATTGGGTCGATGCTAGAGGGAGCATGTCACGTGTATATCGTTATTGGGTCGATGCTAGAGAGAGCATGCGACGTGTATATTGTTATTGGGTCGATGCTAGGGAGAGCATGCAGCGTGATTATTGTCAGGATCGACACTATTGAGAGTGTGTAATGTATTTTATGTGCCTCTGTGAGGGCTCAATCCTAATTATGTGATTAATGATCACACAATGATAATTATAGCGTAAACAGGGGAAGATTTGTTCAATATTGATTAACATGTGTCCCTAAAAATTTCGGCATGACCTCATCGCACGAGGAACATACCACTAATACAAATCAACATATACTGAAAATATATATCATCAGTTCATATCCAGCATACACCAGTCAAACTACTAAACAGATATCCACATTAGGTGAAATAAACTAAAATACATAAACTCCTCACACACCACAAGGTTAAACCCCTGGTAAACATATACATATATGACCGCTTTATTTTTAAACAAAAGATATTTCAAAGAATGGTTTGAAGCGATTCTACCGCAAGTGAACGGTTGTCAAGTTTTAGTATAGTGAAAATTAAGTACAGGTTGTCGAATCCACAGGGACTAACGTATAAGTACCAAATAAGATAAGTAAAATTATATTTAGCCTACGATAAAAGAAGTTTGATTAACTAGATCTAAATTAAACTAAAGAATAAAGATTAAACTAGTAATAATGAAAAGAATGGTTCCGGAAATGCGAAGGTAAGTTACTCGAGAAAATTACCGAGCTCGTCGTTCAATTATGTTCTCTCTAATGATTCAATGGAATTCTCAGCTTATCAACCAATTGATTTTAAAGGTGAAAGGTTTTCACTATTATTCGATACACTCTCTCGAGCTGTAACGAAACTAACAATAAATTAGAATAAGTCACTCTCGTGCACCTATTTACTAATTCAAAGTTGCATAAATTATCAAAACCTTATAACTCTAAATCTCTCGATTCCAAGTTCTCACATATGCGATATCATCTCTCGATCTCAATCGTGACATACATCATAAATTAATGGAGCGTGTTACAACGTTATCTCTCGATCTCGGCTGTAACCCTCAAATTCAATCAAAGCTAGCTAGACTTGGATCTACACATGCAATTAATTTATGAACAATAACAATCAATGCACTCAAGCACCAATGAATCAATATATCAAACACAACGAAATTAAAACTCATATAAACTAAATTTAATTCAAATCAAATACATAAGAGTTTTATTGTCTCTCGACCTCTAAAACATCAAATGAAATTGAAAATCAAATGAATTAAAGTTCAGAAATACGATAAACGATGGATGAATCCGTGCGTTGCACCGTGATTTCTTCTCTTGTTCCTTCCTTCCGGAATAGATTGGCTTGACCTTGGACGAAGAACGGAGATTGGATCTCCTTTTCCGGCGTTGGGCGGCGGCTCCTTGACCTAGAAAATCGTCTGAAAATGGTCTGATATGGTGTGTCCCCGAAATGAATCAAGAAGCCCGCTTAAAACCCCCACAATCACGATAAAAAAGGAAAAGAAAATCTTCAGGATTTTGCGTCTCGATCGATCGGAAGGTTTTCTCGATCGATCGGCGCACTGTTCATGCCAGCTTTTGAATCTCACTGTCTCGCTCGATCGATCGAGATTTTCCACCGATCGATCGAGACTTTGATAAAATTTGCTCTGGAGTCACTACCTCGCTCGATCGATCGGAAATTTGTACCGATCGATCGAGACATGAATTTCTTTGATACTCAACTCTCTGCCTGGCTCGATCGATCGAGAGTAAATCTCGATCGATCGAGATTCCGAAAATTTCATTTCCTCACTTTTTGATCTTTCACGCCTCGATTTCGCCCGTTATCTTCATAAAAGCTCATTTCTTCCACTTCCGATATATTTTCCTGAAAAAAAACGAATAAACACCAAAAAGCATAATATCATCCAGGAAAAAGAACGGAAAGTAGGAAGAATTTACAGTTAAAAACACTCAAAATCTAAGCCTATCAATATAATACTGGGATAAACAAAAGAATAAACCTCTCAAGTGTGGCTTCCACCAGACATGCCCTCTCTGGGTCCTGGCCACCTGTATAACCTGCCATTGTCCACACACAAAGACAACAACAGCCCCCCTTGGGGGTGAGCAAAAGCCCAATATGGAACTATCATGGAATATACAACATGTATCTATAAAATGTGATATATGATGCAATGCAATGCAATGCATGCCATGTCATGTCATGCCGGTATCAGGTCAATCACCCATCCACTGAGTGTATCAGAATCAATTCATATCGCTATCAAATCTTCATAGCTCGAGCCTGCTAAGCATAAGGGATCATCAGTGATGCGTCGTCAAAGCGTCATCACATCCCAAGTCTCGACATAGTCAGGGACATACACAGGATGACATCAGCAAGGTGCCACCAATCCCTCGTCTCAACAAATCATGGTAATCAGAGGAGACCACGATTCCCTATAACTTTCGGGCCATTTAATGCCGGTCATAGTATCGTGGTACCAATCTCCAATGATTATCCCAGAATCCAGAAATAAACAGGGTATTTAAGGATCATAGCTCAACGTGCAATGTCATGCATCGATGTATGTATAAAACTGATGTGTGTTAACAAAACATTTAATTTCATACACCGATGTGCCAATTCATGAATGCTATGAATGCCACATAATTTCAATAAAATCACGTAGCCACATAATCTCACATAATTCACAGAAGTCAACAAATCATAGATCAAATGATACAGATACCTGTCGTATGTTACCCGATCGCAACATACCTTTCTTTCTTGATCTACAAGGGTACTTGAGCTTGTAGGGTCGAAGTAGTCACTGTATATCAATAGAAATTCACAATTCAATAAACCAATCATTCAAAATGGGTTATCAATTTTAGTCATAGCTTAACCAATTTAGGGTAATTAAATTTATGCGATTTCATCATAATTTACTTTGGTAAATTAATTTTCACCAATTCAAATTATTATTCAACAATTATAGTCCACATTAACCGGTAATTATCGAAGCAAAGTCGAAAATATCGGATATCAAATTTTACCCCCTTCGCGCACATTACACGCACGCTTTTCAGTCGATCCCGGCGAGCTCCGGCGGCGGTAGAGGCGGTGGCTGGTGTATAAATCTTTGTACAGGTGCAAGGAAGAGATTCAGTGCCTTGGCTTCGTCCAATTCGTAGAAGATTTGAAGAAATCGAACTAAAATCGCTCAAACCCTAGTCTGCGCGAGTTTCATCGTTCCAGGGTAAAATCGAAGATCTTTTCGACACCAAATTTTGATTATCTGGTATGGAAAGATTCGCCTGAGAGTTGCGAACACGGTGGTATATTGGTATCGTCTAGAGGTGGTCGGACGGCGGCGAACGGAGCGGATAAGTACAAGGTGGTCGGTGAATCGCACGAGCAGTGTGTGTTTTCGCACCTTTTAGTAGGTGTCCATGTTCATTGTGTGTTTTTGCACGTTTTGTTATGTGTTTTACACCCTACACCAATATATATTAATTCCCGACCAATTATGAACATCGGGGTGTCACCGGTGTACTGGTGCATGTGCAGCACATGTACAGTCAACACATGACTTCGTGTCCTTATTTGAATCACAAAAATTAAATCTTTCGATTTAATGCAAATTTTTATATTTATTAAATCATTTTAATAAAATTTCGGTGTTAATCCGAATATTCCAAAACTATATTTTATATTCATCATGTTCTGACCCGACTGTCAATTGACATATACAAGATCAATTTCCATTCTCATTAATTAGATTATATTCTCGTTAATTAATTTCTAACTAATTAACAAAATAATGTACAAATTGTACTTAATTCTTATTATCAAATTATCGGGATATCACATTTACAAAATGTTTACAATATCGAGCTGCTATCAAAGATAATATTCCTCATGTTTATTCTCAACCATTTGATTAACATAAAATAAATCACATAAATGTTGAGAAACTAAACCTGATTTCCGATAATACGGTACGAGGGCCTTACAGCCTCCACTATAGAGGGAGGGTGATGAATATATTATGATTTTAATTGTCCTTGTTGATTCAACATATTGGGATGATCAAATGTACAGGTGAAAGTGATCATGGAGAGAGTGGATGAAGAGACATTATTGTTTTCTTTCATTTTTATTGCAGTGGTGATGCAACAACGGGGTGTGATTGACACCGATATAATGATGACATTTATTGGCGAGATGATGATATGATTATATTGTGATATTTGAGATTTATAATCTTTGCCGCTATAATATCGAAGCGATGGAAATATTGTGAATGCCGCTGATATGTCAAGGCGATGAATATTTCGGACGGCCATGTTACTGATGATGAGTATATCAATTGTGTATTGATATGAAATTATATTTTGTGGAATATTTATGTTGAGAACAGGGACAGTTTTAAGGATAAAGTATGGATCCACTGTGTACAGTAAGTGTTATTACATCTTATTATTTTAAGAATGTAATTTTATTCATTGTGATTATGGATATTATATGGATACCCGTATTGATGATGAGATTATGCATGCCAGTGTTGGCGATGGGTATTGATATATTGCTATTCTGTTAGCAATAAATATTGTTGTACAGCTATTGTGTTAGCGATGAATATTAATGATATGTTGATTGCAGATAGCAGTGAACGTTGTGTTATACAAACCATATTATTATTTCTTGGACACATGAGTTGTAGGCTCAAGAGAATATTGGAATTTTCCAGGGGAACGAGGAATTGAGGTAAACCATTTCGTTTAGTTTAATATGTTTGATATACGTGGATTGTGAATTATCTCGATTGATTGATATGGTTTATGAGAACCAATTTAAAGATGAGGAAGAATTGAGAAAGAAATTGAAATGACGTATAGTAATTGATATGTTCATCGATTATTTTTGCAGAGACGAGATAACAGTGGGGTAATGATGATCAGATTGAAATGATATTGGTTTATGAAAACATGATTGTTTTGTATACTGTGAGATTAATGATCTGTTAATCATGTTATGTTGAGTTAAATGTAACCATGTTGGAATGAGATTAATGAACAGGTCATGAGATGACATGGAACGTCACGAGATGACGTGAGATCGCTACGAATGTCCTGTGTGGACATGTGATCATTGTGAACGTTGCAGGTCGACGCAGCAGGATTGCGTGAAACTTTGACCCAGGGATATTAATGTTTGATGACGGAAACATTATGAATATCATTAATGCGCAATGACAAGGTACGTGGTTATGCTATGAGTATTTGAGAAATACTAATGAGTTTATTTTTAGTACTTGTTCATTGGTAGATAATATTTGGGTGATGAAATGCGGAAAAGTTTGATGCTTAAGAGCATGTGAGTACTGTGATGAGTAAGATATTATGATGCTATTGTATTTTGTAGATCTCATCTACAAAGGTATGAGACGAATTATTGATATTGATGTTATGTTGATGCCTTGTTTTAAATGGTTTATTTGCAAGTGATTAGTAAGGAGCGATGGACAGTACAAGATAACTTATCCAAGTAGGTAAGGATAAATGATGGGTTATGAGATAAATTTGAGGGATGAACGATATTATGATGCTATGTGCGTATAATCGTGATGTAAGAATATCATGTTAGACCATTCATTATGATTTTATATTAATGATATGTGGTTGTGCTGCGTATAATATTGATATACATATGAGAATTAATAATGAGCTTTCTAGTAATTGCATTGTACTAGATAATACCCAGAAGATGATATATGAGAAGTTGATGTTTAAGGGCTCAAGAGTACCATTATTTCATACGGACAAGGGTGACGTGCGATATGACGAGGTTGGTATAAGTTGCATACATTTGCAACCACACAAGTATGAGGTTATTTATATGATAAAATTGTTGATGTGTCGTCATACATTCCGCTACACACATGATATGCATAATTTATTAATTATGTATGTACTACGATGAAAGTAAACTATAACGGATTAAGATTTTGTGCAAGAAAACTGTACCGATGCTAGTACACAGGTAGTGAAGTATGACAAAGAAGCTTGATGAGTAAACACTGTAAGTGTTGACTTTTACAGATTAATGGCAATTCTCTTGATAAGTTATTCATAGGAAGAAGATTCTAAAATGTAAATAAAGTTGAACAGTGCTTGTATGATGTTATTGCGATGTTGAATGTCATATTATTGAGTGAGCGTAAACGATTACTGAGACTGGTTAATAGAATACATGTAACACGGTAGATTGAAAGGAATGACCAGAACTAAAAATCTATATGGTAAAGAAAAAAAAAATTTAAGTGATGAGATAGGCAAGTGAACGTGAAAAATGGATTGATTATTCTATTTCATGAGATCTATAGTTGCTTAGATATTACAGAGGAACATAATCAAACCTTTTCAATACTTTATGAACAGCTGGTAGCGAGAGAGAATGTATGAAATATTCAATCCATGGTAGGTATGTAAATACGATGATTGATCATTCAGGAGTGTAGGTTGCTGAATAACTTAAATATGATGATGATTATCTACATGACAGTGGTATTAATATATGTTAGCTCATTGAATGCTAATGTTGGAATATGGTAAAGTGATGTGACTTGCAGTCTTGAGATCGTTGGTATGGTACGCCACGTTTACGAGCCATGATGATTCGAATGATGGTGTCGTCCTACAGATTTGAACTGTATAATGGTACGTCAATTTAAATTGTTGCCTTTTATAGAGAGCATGCATTTAAATTTCGAGGACGAAATTTTATTAGTTGGCAGAATTTGATGTCCGGAATAATTATTAATTGTCAAATGGATTTAATTATGATATTTATATGATGTGTTGGGATTTAATTCTTGGGTATCGGACTTTGGACCGGAGTTAGGATAAATAATTCCGGGTTGAACTTGTTATGCAAAATAAATTTAGAGTGGTTTTCCTTGCAACAATATATTAGATGATTTAAATTAAAATAATAATGGGAGAGATGCTAGTGGAATAGTTGGGAACAAAACAAGTATTTACATTTAAAACATACATTGACTCTCTCTCCTCCTCTCTCACACACTTATCGATTAAAACACACACCCACTTCTTCTTTTTCTCTCCTTGATCGATTCTCACTACTCCAAGAAGAGCCGATGAATTTCTAGCAAGTTTTGAGTAATTTCAACAAGGTTTGTGCTTGAAATCATCTCTTACTTCTTACTTGTTTGTTTCCCCTAAAATATCTCAAATCAGGGTTCGAATTTTATGCACAATTTCTGGAGTTGTGTTGGTTGAATTTGGGTATTGTTATTCAAGGTCATTACTGCTTGTTTAAGGGATTTTTATGCACATATTGTGTATGTATATCGAGTGATGGTGTGTGCAAGTGTTTGGCTAGTGTGTGCATGAACTGAGTGTGTGTTAGTGTGTGTATGAGGCTGCTATATATACATATATGTTTGCATTTAAGTGTGTATACATGTATTCTTTGATTATATAACCTGGGACTAAGGTATATTGTGCAATGACATCGTATCTAAGCAGAATCATTGATGTGTCAACTGCTGATTTTTATTGCTATTTGGTGCTACTGGAATTCGAAATACCTTACAGTAATGTCTTGAATTCTTTGCTAAAATGGTTCAATCTTTGCACCTGGTTTGATCAAAAACAACAAGCTTTTGGTTCGTAAGTTCAGGCTATTTTGGATCGATTTTCCTACTGCTTATAGTTCGACTTTTATTTTGCTATCATGTAAGATTTTATGCCATGTTTTGTTCAAAAAAAATTCAGCAGATTGTTGTAAGGGAGTTATGTGTTTTAATGGATCAGATTTGTGTACTATAATGGTTTAATTGAGGGGGGAATTGCATGGCTGAATTTTTGGGGCAGTGATGGACGAAAATTAGGGCTTTAATGGGGCTTGCAAATCATGCTTATAAAGTGTTAGATAATATGCTTAAGTGGTGTTCAAGTGTTGGCCAAAAGCTCTACTAATTGTGTAGTGAGAAAGTCTACTTTTATGGCTCATATCATGATAGAGTTTTGGAGAGTATTGGGCTATGGTTAGATATGCTAATAACTTAGAGCATGTGTCTTTGTGTAAATAGTGAATTAGATACATGTTAATGTGTGTTATTAACATGTATTAAAGTGTATATTAATGAATATAATTGCATGTGTGCAATAGCATGAATTGGATACTTTATTGAGTATTTGAATGGCAAGCGTATGAACTAACTGTGTAGTTGATTTGACTAATATAGATTGTCGTGATTATATGACAATGTCCATTTTATTGAGCTATCGATTCACGGTATTAGATTGGGAGTTTGAAATACCTATTGATAACAATTGTATTATTAATGCGCTAATATTGAATTGATATTCAATATAGATACTCCATGAACTTCTGGAAGCCAAGGGTAGCTTGTTCATGTTGTCGACTATAAGGTACGTAGTGACGTACGAGCATGTATACATATATGAAGTAATACATATTCGTATATTCATGTATTGTTGAATGTAATGTTTGGGTATGACATATTTGGTATGGGGGATACGTAGTTGTACGTGATCCGAATATACGAGTAAAGAAATGAATATGTGTATATATACGTGGTATGCGAGATACATAGTTGTACGTGATCCGAGCATACGAGTTGAGTATTGATGCCTTGGGCATGATCAATATGAGAAAGTGTTGATGAGATAGATTGAAAAACAGGATTGCATTGATATGAAATTATTTATGATTAAGCATAAATAATAGATTTTGGTTGTATTGCATTTATCATGTTGATGTATCATACTTTAAATAAGAATACTGAACTTGATGTTTATGAAATTGTATAAGATTGAATTCGTGAAAGCTGTACTGGTTCGGAATTGTACAGGGAGTATATTTTATGGGTTTTGAATATTTTAAATTGTTGTATTAAAGTTTTGTATATTCATGTGTGAATGATTATTGAGTTGGAGTATGCTCACCCTGTGTGAGGGTTGTTTTTGTTGAAATAGGTATAACAGGTACGACGTTGCCTAGGGAAGAAAGCTTGAACCCATGGAAAATAATGCTCACAGGATTATGGTTTAAGTATCGATTGATGGTACATATCAATTACGCATTGAATTGATTCATTGTTTTGTTGCTCGTATGTGAGCACCTTGATAAGTGTATATAGATTGTATAATAGTGTTGAAGTCCTCTTTCTATATAGTTGATTGATGTTCATGTTATTTTGAGGAGCATGTGTTATACGACTTTAATGATGACGGGAATTCATATCTTGCTAGTATTGCGACTTCCCTGGCTAGGAACTTTTATCTTTAGATTATGGTGTTATTAGATTGAGGGTGTTTATAGTTGTGTATTTTCTGGGATAATCCAATTTATGGGGAGATTATGCCCAAATTTTTATAAAATCATGGGAATTTGTGAAGCATGTAATGATTCTTTTAAAGAATGAAATTTTTTACATATACAAATGACGTCATAATTGCATTAATGACGTGTTGTGACGTTGGAGTCTTACATATTTGATTTAACATGTGAATATATGTGATATATGTTGAATTATGAGAATCAATAAACAAAGGAAGGTGGACAATGAAATTGAAATGAACCATATTATTGTTATGTTTATTTTTTATTATTGTTGCAGTAATGAGATAGGAAGGGGTGTAACCGCGGTGGTAACACCATTATATCCACGGTATTGGTTGATGAGGCAATGATTGAATAATGATAGTTATAGTGATAAGATTTATTGTTATGAAAGATTGCTAGTTTTATGTATTGAGTCAAGTATAAACATGTTGATATGAGACTAATGAGTATGTCATGAGATGACATGGAACGTCATGGGATGACGTGTGGTCACTATGAATATCATGTGTGGACATATTATCATTGTAAACGTCACGGGTTGACAAAGAACGATCGTGGATATCATGGATCGGTATGAGGTTATGGTGTTATTCTGTGATGCATGACGATAGAAATGATAAATGAACTAAAAATCAACATGACGAACGATATAACGATCATATTGTTTGAATACGTGTGAAAGAGGGATATTCATGATTTAATGATCATTAAGGTTTGAAGTTTAATTAGTAATTGAGATGCATATAAAGGATGATATATGCATGTGGTAATTACTAATTAGGGTACTAATAATGACTTAACATCAGATATTGGTTAGATGATGCGATACGATAAGATTGATGTCTAGTAACTTATTGGATACTACTGAGTTAATGATTAAAAGGAGTGATGTTGTTAACATATGACATTAACTATGTGTTGCATGTAATCACACCTATATGTGGTAGTATGTGGTAGCATGTCGTGGACAGGGATGTGTGAAACCTTTGATGCAGGGATATTCATATTCGATGATGTGTAGTTGACGAGGTGTATTATTATGAGAAGTACTAACGATATTATTCCTAGTACTTATTTTATGCAAGGTGATAGCTGGGCAATGAGATGTGAAGGGGTCAATGCTCTAGAACATACGAGTACCACACTGAGATAGATATTATGATGTTTTTATACATGTTGATGATTGCATCTATACTGGTATGGATATATGTATACGGTGTTAATACTGCTACACTTCATACAGTTGGTATTGAGAAAATAATAATATGGAATCTACGTGAAAATAATTTTGTGACTTATGATAGTTTATTACAATGCATGAAGCAAATGTAATATGTAATATGTGGTTGATTGTAATATGATGTGGAATAAGGAGGAATGTTTGAACAATGATAAAATTTCACGATGAGAATTGGAGGGTGTAGTTGCTACACTGCTTGCATGAATCATATATATGATAAAGAATATTTAAGAAAGTATTTGACATAGAAGAATGACTGGAATGATATGCATGTATACTCACAGATGAGTAAGAACCCAGATGGGATATAAACTAATGGGTAGTGGATTGACACTGGTCTAAAATGAGAAATAATAGTAGAATGTGATATAATGCATAATAATATTGATCGAATGAAGGAATGAACGATGGAAATTAGACAAGGTCCGTTCTGTAAAAGATCATTGCGAGTTTTGTTATATTAATGATATGTTGAAAGCATGTAACAACATAGATGTGACATCATGTAAGTTGAAATACTTACCGGTATGTAAAGAGGGAACATACACATGTGTGAGAATTTAAATGATCTTATAAGAACTCTGTCTAATATTGAATAATGAGATGATGAATTGTTAAACGAAAAGTTGAAAGAAATGGTGGAATAAAAGATTGGAATGAACTAGAAATGATTGGCATCAATGAAAATACATGTATAAGTTAGATATTTGGATGATGATGTCAAATGTATTGAAACTGTAGAAATGACAGTGCTCGAAGGTTGGTTTAGTACACCGAGAATGTCACGTATGTACACGAATATTAGATTTTGAATCTACCTAGCTGAATACGTACTAGATTGTGAAGTTTTGGGATTGATGTGATAAGACACTTATACGTGAAATTCATAATTTTGATTTCCGAACGAGAAATGACTTGAGTTAAGAAATTGCATGAATGGTGTGATATGTTCCCTTAATTGGATTGATGTAATGAATGTCATCACTTGAATCAATAATAAGTTAAGAGAAGGAAAATGTAAATCGAGAATAATAGCAAGGGATGGTCTAATTCTAGATTGCCGTTATTGATTTATTGTTTAGAAATCTTAATTCTTTATGTGTTAATGTTACAATGGAAACTGGGGTGAATCCTTGTGAATTGTCAAGTTGGATTCTGGGTTTGTCCGACCATGTGTGGTCTAGTAAGATATTCGACGGAATGTCGACGTTATCTTGTTCCTGTTATATTTATTTTGTCATCTCTGGTATATGTGTATGTTGGAATTTCGAGGGCGAAATTTTATTAGTAGTGGAGAATTGTGATGCCTGGAAATTATTTACCTTAATTAAATGAAGTTTATGTGACAATGAAATGGTAATTATGAATGATTAGCGTTTTACAGTTTGAACTCAGTTTTAAGATAAATATAGTGTCATGGAATTTTATGATTGAGGTAGAATTGTTGAATTTCTAAATGGTTGAGATGCATCATATAAATTAGATAGTAATTATGGGTTTAAATGGTGAGATAATTAAATGAGGTTGAACATTAATTTTGAAATTTATGAAACGAGTAGAGGTAAATTATACATGTTGGTGTATTGTGGTGTTGATAAATGGATTGAGTGGTATATACATTTATATAGGCAACACTCCCACAAAAATACACACAAACACCACTTTCCACCTACAAATCTCTACAATTTCAAACCCTTCTCCCTTTTCTCTTTTCCTTCTCCAAATCTTGTGGAAAGATTTGTTTTTGCTCGGAATTTTGTTTATAAAAGCTTGTTTTGGAAGATTAAAAGTGGTAAGGATTATTGTTTCCAAGTTATGTATAGTGGTTTTGGTTATTGTTGATTTGGATATTGAATTGATTTTTTATGGGTTGGGGGATTTATGTTTTGATGACTAAAATAAGTTTGTTGGTGTATTAATGTGTTTTTGAGTTGGGAAATGGAAGGAAATGAGTTATGGTATGTGTTGGGTTCAATGAAACCTCGAGTTTTGGCTGAAACAGGGCTAGAGATCGATCTCTAGGAATACAGAGATCGATCGCCCGTTAAAAATCAAAATTTGGTAACGATATACAGTGACAACGATCGATCTCTGGATATGGAGCGATCGATCGCCCTTTGTATTAAGGGTCAATGATCGATCTCTCAAGAGCGACCGATCGCGGAAAGCAAAATTTTGGCAAAAATGTTTCTGTAGATCAGCGATCGATTGCTAGAATGAAAGCGATCGATCTCTGGCTTGAGAATTCTGAAATTTCATATTTTGTTGGGGACTTTGAGATATGATCTTGTATAGTCTATTTTTGTGATGATTATGACTTTTGGGGAAGTTTTGTTAACAATGGAATAAGGTTACCAGTATTGAACCTTAGTAAGACATGTGTTACATATTTGAGTAAGATGATAACTCAAGTTAATAAAAGATAAACAAGATGATTTAAATAGTTTACGGAGTATGGTAAATTGTAATTGATTATGACATGAGGCATGACGTATCTGTTAGATGAATATTGAAGTTGTTGGAATTATTAATGATAAATATTGAATTGATATTCGATAAAGATATTGTACGAGCCTCCGAATATCGAGAACGTCTAGAATCATGTCGTTGACTTTAAGGTACGTAGTGACGTACGAGCAGGTATGCGTATCGTTAATTTTGAACTATAATTCATATTACGTGACAAGTTAATGAATTGCGAATTCATAATAGATTTGCTAATAATGTCGTATGAAATGAATTGCAATTGAATGGTTATATGATATCATGGTATTTGAAATGAATTGTGATAGAATGGTGATATGATATCATGGTATTGTGATTTCCGCTATAGACCGTGTAACAATTGTGATACATCCGTTGTTGAGCGTGCAATGGCTACAGTGTCGCCGTTGTTGAGCGTGCGTGGAATTTGAGTGCCGCGCTGTTGAGCGAGCGATGTAATACGATGAGATATGAACATCAAATCGATAACTGAGATGAATTGGATTCAGTAAATCATTGTTGTAACGATTAGATTATTTGGAATTGATGTAATTGACACTGAAAGAAGCTTGAAGCGTATGAATTGTTGGAAGAGATGACTTTTAATAGCTATTAGTGGCAATCTGAGATGAACATACTGATATGACTAGAAATAGAATCATCGTTTAATTGCCTATGATTTCGCATGTTTTTGATGAATACATTGATACATTTACTACCTAATCGTATATTTACTTGATGTAGGTGGAAACGAAGTAAAAAAGTTAATAATGATGATTAAGATCAAAGAATGGACTAGAGATCAAGAGGAATCAAAGTAGAGCAAGAAAAGTGGACAAAAAAGAGTTTAATGCAGCGATCTATCGCCAAAAAGTAGAGATCGGTCGCAAGAGAAAGAAGAAATCACGCAACAAAATAAGCGAGGATCGATCGATCGGTAGAATCTGGCGATCGATCGCTCGCCGGGAAAAATTGAAAAATAAAAGTTTAATGCAACATCGATCGCTCGCTAAGAATACAAGGATCGATCATCGAAGAGTCTGAGAGAAAATAAAACACTGATTTCTTTACATCCTAATGGGATTCTAACTCCTTCCTTCTCCTCCTATAAATACCTCATGACCTCCATACCTTAAAGAAACCTTTCCTTACACTAAATTCAGACTTTAAACATACTTTTACATATTTTCTCTCAATTATTAAAGAACAACTCGAAGAACTCGAAGAACGAAGAAGGGAGCGACACACCAGAATCGTGTTGTTCTCTAGTAATTTTTATTTAGCTTTATTAATGCTTTCTTAACAATTTTTTATGCTTTTTAATCTAGCAATTTGTGGCTAAACACTTTTAATTCTTGGTTAAGGGATACAATACCTTTGAATTTTAAATACTTGTGAGATTTTGGTTTGTTTGTTAATTCATATGCAATTTCAAATCGTTTTTTGATTTTGATGGCATGATTGTTATATTTGATTTTTAGATTATCACCTAGTATTCTTATATGCAATCTAAGGCTATTAACAAGCAACTAAGATTGATGATTACTGTTGTTGGTGTTATTAAATTCTTAGGCAAAACAATTGACCAATACGACATAGATTGCTGGTGTTTATATTGTTTAGATTCATCATCCTTACTATTTTTGAAAGCTATCATTAAATTAATCCTATCTGCTGTTGTTTTGGTTAATAATTTGATAAGATTTGAATTCAAATACTGTTTTCTGTTTGACTACGAGTATGGTATGGTAGAAATTTGTTTTTCAATGATGAATGACTGAACATGAATTAAATCTTTTTATAATCATTGACCAAGTAACCAATATCCAAATGTAGAGGTGACCAAACACCAAGAATTGCTTTTTAGTCTTGATAATCTAATAACTTGTTTTTTTCATAGTTATAATCCAATCTTTAAAACCTCATATTTTATTTTATTGTTTAGTTTCTGATTCTTGTTAACACAAGAGAATACAATTCCTCGTGGGATTGATCCCTATTCACGCTACTACATATTTGTCATCAATACATAGATTGAGTGGGGTAAATTTTGGGTGTACACGACTAGCACACACCAAATTTTGGCGCCACTGCTGGGGAAGATGTTTACTTATGTGTAAACTTTTATATTTTCTTTTTATGCTCTTCTTTTTTGTTAATGAGTATATGAGAATCCTCTGATCAAGAAGACAACTTTCAATACGATCCTCAAATCGAGAGACACTACATAGGCGAAGAAAAGAGGATCTAATTTTTGAAGAAGAGAGGAATACAATGACCGAGAATCAAAGTCTAAGACAACTAGCCAATCCATATTGGAACCAACAACCACTCTGCATTACTTTCCTGCTCTTGCAACTAATGTTAATTTTGAACTGAAATATGGACTAATGCATTTGTTGCCTACTTTTCATGGACTTGCATGTGAGGACCCTCACAAACATCTCATGGAGATCCACGTAGTTTGCACAACCATGAAACCAATTCGAGTCACTGAGGAGCAAATCAAGCTACGAGCTTTTCCTTTCTCTGTAAAAGGATGCTGCTAAGGACTGACTATTGTACCTGCCCTCTGACTCAATCACTACATGGAATGACTTAAGAAGACCTTTTAGAGAAGTACTTTCCTGCATCAAGGGCTACCAATATAAGGAAACATTTATGGTAATAGGCAGTATACTGGAGAGTCACTACACGAATACTGGGAATGTTTCAAAAAGTTGTGTGCAAGCTGCCCACAACATCAGATAAGTGAACACTTTGTTATACAATACTTTTACGAAGGATTGTTACCTAGTTACAAGAACTTGGTAAATGTTGTGCATCGGTGGAGCTTTTGTTGAACACCGGAGGAAGCTAATAATTTATAGCAAATACGACGGCCAACTCTCACAATTTGGCACATCCCGTGCTGAACCATCCCAAGTAAAATAAAGTGAGGTAAAGTCTCTACTCTTGAACAACAACTGATAAGTTTGACTTCGCTTGTTCGCCAAATTGCTATAGGAAACGGGCAAGAAGCCAAAATATGTGAAATTTGCTCTTTAAGTGGTCATGCAACAAACATATGCCCCACGCTTCAAGAGACGATTGCTGAGCAAGTGAATGCATCGCGTGAATTTCCTGGGGAACCACAACGCAATTACGACCCGTTCTCAAGTACATACAATCCTGGTTGGAGAGATCACCCGAACCTGAGCTATGGAAGCCCATCAGTGAATTATGTTCCACCTCAAGTGCAACAAAATCCTCCACCATATCGATCGACATTTCAAGCGAGACAACAAGCCCCTCAAATCCCTCATCCTCGTGAGTATTTAGAAAATCTTTTTAAGATCTTGCTAAAAACAATTTGCATTTTCATCAGGAGACAATGGCGAGCATTCAAAACTTGAATATCAAATGGGACAATTGGCGACAACAATCAATAGAAAGGAAACTCATGTATCAACAGCTTATCCCAAATAATGGTGAACCATAGGGAGAATGTGAGTGTTATCACAAAGTACTTTACAACGCTTTCCGACGGTGCGAGGTAAACATTTAATGCTATTAAGCAAGTACCTTGTTCTGCAAAATTCTTGAAGGAAATGTGTACTGCAAAGAGGAGTCCAAAACTGAAGGGATGCAATAAGATCGAACTAGTTGAGAATGTGTATGCGGTCGTCCAGAGAAACTATTAGGATCGGATAAGAGTGTTTAGAGAGGGGGTGAATAATCACTCTACAAACTTTGGTTCTTTTTCAAATAACGGATTGATTTCAGCTAGGTTAGCAGATGAGATCTACTTCTTAATCAAACTAAGCTCAACAGACTACTTTATGTTGAAGTGCGGAATCAGTGTTTTTCGTTTAGGAAGATCAGTCTGATGGCTAAGCACAAATGAACGCATAAGGTAAATAGATAAGGTATGTTTCTAGAAGTTCGAAAGCAATTCCTTCTACGTATCCCCTTCTTTCACTTAAGAAAGGATCCACTAGAAGACTTTAAGTAGTACAAAGAAATGTACAACCCCGATGCAGCTGGATTTACCCACTACCAAACTGAAACTCCTAGCACTCAATATGTTCAGTCACAATACGTATGGAAGTTACAATTTGTTCACTCTTCCATCTCAGTAAAACTACTAATGATAGAGTGAAAATACTTAGCACAAAATGATCCTTAAATGATCAGATACAAAAGTGAAACGTGCTAAAAGATTTGAGCAGATCGAAATGAGTTTTCGTTGAAACAGCTCTACTTTAGTAAATGCTTAATAATAATTGTTGATCGCGCGTATCTTCTAAGCATTTAAGTTGCATCCTTAGATAGACGTCTCTGCCAACATTAATATTTCCTTATTTGTGCAATTTTGAATCTTGTCAAATTCAGCCTCTGAAAGACTTTCCTTTCTCGTCTGTTCTTTTAGCAATTTTCTGGCAAGATCTCTTCTATCTAGTTACCATTTCAGGCAACTTTTGTCAACGGATCTAATAAGTCATTTTCAGCATTAAATGCATCATTAAATGCTTCAATAAATAACCGTTGATCTTCAAACTGATTAGTATAACGTATCATCGGTCTGGGTTGTCTATGCTTTCGAATATCTTCCAGATCGAAAGGTCCGTCCAAATATGTCTGGTCTGATACCAGTCTGTCTAGATCTTTTCAACGTGTATCTCGATCTGATCTGTTTTTGTCATCTTTAAAATTTGGAACCAACATAAACATTCCCATAAAATGCAAGGACCCATGTATGTTTTATATTCCTTGCATGATAGGCATTGTCAAAATCGAAAAGGACATGCTATACCTAGGAACATCAATAAATGTTATGACTTACTCGATTTATGCATCCTTAAAACTAGGATTTTTTAACACAGCTAGGATTGTGATTCAATTAGCTGATAGGTCCACTGTCCATCCTAGGTGTGTTGTAGAGGATGTTCTTGTGCAAGTTGATAAATTGTTTTTTCTTGCGAATTTTATGTACTCGATATGGAGAATGGTGATAAGAATAGTCCTATTTTACTAGGAAAACCATTCTTGAAAACTTCAAAATATGTGATAGATGTTAATAGTGGAACTTTAACCATGGAGTTTGATGGTGAGATTGCAAAATTTCATATTTATAATACCATGAAAAATCCTTGTGATGAACACACTAGTCGCACCATTGACGTCATTAATCACTTGACACAATATAATATTGTAATTGATGACTTATGGAAATTGGAAAAGGCTATTGAAAGCCTTGTAGACAAAGGAGGTACGAGATTAAGTTTTAGTGATACTTGTGTGATGCCCGAGAATTAATGGTGTTAATCCCGGAGTGGTAATGATCCTTAATAGATTTTAATTGTGGCAATTATGAATTAATTGCGGTATTGGGACTCCCGAGGATTTTAAATCCGGTATTTGGGGTCGTTGGATCTAAGGGATGAGATTGTATTATCATCGTGGTGATAACCTTGGAATTTGGTTTTTAGTGGGATATGGGGTCTGGAGTACTTTGTACTGGGGCTGGTATAAGAATTTGAGAATTAGAGAGAGATTTTTGAAAAACAGATGATTTTAATAAGTCATGATGTAATTGTGGGGGAATTGGGATTTTGGAGTCTTGGTACTATATATACCAAGTGGACTCGGTATTCCGTCAATTGCATTGACTTTTCTCTCTCTCTCCCTCCCTCTCTCCCGTTTCCCCTCCCCTCTCCCCAAACCCTCATTTCTTCTTTTGAAGAAAATGAATGGAAGCTCGATTTAGGAGCCGGATTTCTCGAAGAAAAGTAGGTAATCTCCTCCCCCTCGCCTTCTTCTTCGATTTGATAGTAATATTGTGCTTTTTGGTGGAGTATAGTGTTGGGTTTGGAAATTTGGGATTTTTGGTAAAAAATTCAAAGTTGAGTTTTGGTGTTTTATTGGTTACAAATGGTGTAATGGGGGTGTTGAAGGAGTATGGGGTGTTGTTTTTGAGTTTGGGTGTGAAAAAACCCCATTAAAACTCGAGTTTTTTGGAATATTGCAGGTCGCGATCGGTCGCGCATAATTTTGGAAATTGGGTGACGATGGATAGTACTCACGATCGATCGCGAGATGTTACCGATCGATCGCGAGTGGCAGAGAAAGTTGGCGATCGATCGGCATTTGTAGGGATCGATCATGGCTTTATTTTTTCGGGCAGTATGGTTGCGCGATCGATCACGCTTAAACGACGATCGTTTGCGGCCCTTTTTGTTGTGTTTTTTTCGAAATGTTGGAAAAATGTCGGGTTTTTGGAATCGAGGTTTAATTAGCCGATTTCTGGGGCAATGTCTACATTCCAATGTGAATGCTATACCTTTAAAAAGGAATGATTGGAGCCAAATTTTATTAATAAAATGGAATTCTCGGTTGAGTAATTGTCTAACCTTTGATCATTTGAAATGGATTATTTTGGTATTATGCATGCTTAGCCGGAGTCTTTTAAAATGGTTAATCATCATGATGACGATATAATTGGGGATTGTGAACATGCTTGGGCACGTGGTTGCATGCTTGTAATTGATTATGAGTTATTTATGTGTTAGCACATAATTAATTGGATCATGGGACTCAGTCAGGTTGGACTAGGACTATGGAATTATAAGGCACGTATGATGTAGAAGCATAGCTTTAATATATTATTGCAATTGTGGTGCATGACATAATATGATTGTGACGAATCAATGGACATTATGAAATGTATGGTGCCGCTATGGAGCGAGCAATATTTAGGATATCGTCTCTACGGAGCGAACATCGATTAGGATGCCGCCTCTGTTGAGCGTGCATGGTAATTGAACTATGGCTTTAATGTTTAGATACTTGGGATATCTATTAGCCATTCGTATTTGATTTGGATTCTATTAATATTGCAAACTGGTAATTGAGAACACGAACTTAGTTAATCAATGTAATGATTAACTGGCTATTGGGAATTTGATGGTTTTGGGTGTTTTGAGAACATGGACAGTACAGGGAATCTCGGAGGAGGATGATGCCATCCAGGGAGTATCTTTTATATTTCATAGCATTTACATTTTTGTAAATTATGAATTGTATTATTGTGATTATCGGTTTGGTGGTATTGGTATGCTCACCCCGTGTGGGGGCAGTCTCTGTTGGGCCAGGTGGAACAGGTACGAGGGTAGCTCTGGACTTGAGATCGAGCTGTAGATTGGAGGTACTTCCAGGATCGATGTACCGGAGCTGATATCTTGCATGGTATTTTATACAATAGATATACACACGCTTATTTGATGCTCGCATGTGAGCACTATTATGTGTATATGGGTTGTATAAAGAAGGCAAGGGCCTTTCTCTTTTCATTTATGTGTTGCATGCAATTATTTAGGAATTGCTAAATGAATTGAGGACATGTTAGTGTATTATAAGGACGCATGCTATGTACGTGGACTTGGTTGGGGGAAAAACCGGTAAATTGAATGGAAAATGCAAGAAATTTTATAGATGGTATGTGATGCCATGATTGCATGTAATCTAATTCCCCTGATATATGATTGTATACACTGAATGCATGATTTAATACACAAATAATGGGTTAAGGGTTTGGGGTCCTTACACTTCGCATACACTTGTTGCCTTCTCTACTCATCATAATGTTTATCATATCCCTTCTCATTTGTAGGATTCAACTGTTGCACCAAAACGACCTCCGGATCGACCAAAGCAATCACCAAGAAAAGGAGGCAAAACAAGTCACGTGATTGACATCTCCATGAATAGCAAGGTGAATAAACCAAAGTTTCGAGGTGTCAAGAGGATGTTAAGGTGGAGGAGGAAGAATAGAGCAACCCGACATGAACCACTATGATCAATGGACTGGAGTCGGGCCACCTACGTTAAACAGAGGCGTTGCTTGGGAGGCAACCCAAGGGAGTTAGTTTTTCTTTTGCTTTTATGGATATCTTAGTTTAACCTTTATGTTCTCTTAATTTTGGCTTACATCGGGAAAAATGTAAGATTTAAGTATGGAGGAGGGATTACAAAAAATACAAAAAAAATATAAATTGGAGCTCATAGTTAATGATGAATATGGACTTTTGAATCAGTAGCGCATTATGATACATAATTGATAGCATGCATGTTTTGAAAATAGGTGATTGCTAACCTCGGAACACTTTGAACGCTAATGCAAATTGTGTTTTCACATAGTTGTTGAATCTTTTTAGCACGAAATGATCATGACTTGTGAATTGTACATAGAGTAGTGAAAGTTGTGTGAACTTTGTGGTAGTCTTAGGAAGTCTCTAATACATGCTAGAATTTAACTACATATCCTTTGAGGTGTATCTAGACTGCTTGCAAGCATGAAAATGATATAGGTGATTTTTGATGTGATTGAGCCTTTCAAGCTTGCCATGTGAACAAAAAAATTATCTCTACTGTCCTTTTGCGCTTTAATGCAAAACGAATGGTTGTATGCTAAGCATAAAAACAACCCCCATTCAATATTCTTTGATTAGCTTATCATCTTCTCTAAAAAGCCTAAATATGAACTTTATTCATACCTTTGAAGGGAGTATGATGTATTTAATTCATATGCACTTGTTATCAAAGATCCATATGTTTATGAGCTTAATTGTCAAAAGAATGAGATGCATAAAAGAAAAATGAGATGCATTGAAAATAGAGAAAAATATGACTCCAAGGGGAGCCTTCCAAACAAATATCAAAGGAGCATAACAATATCTCCAAGTTAACAATAAAATCCCCAGCAATAAATCATCAATCAATAATCAACATCATAATCAATTCCCCCAATAAATCATCAATCACATCCTTCTCAAAATAACATGCATCTATAATACTTAGATGAAAGGAGAACTTCGAGACATGCATACAAACCATATACATGTATCAAGGTTCTCACATGCGAGCAACAGATAATTAGTGCCAATCTAATTGCATAAATAATGTATGACTTCAATCCATACTCATACTAAGCAGCCTCATTCAACGAGCTCGAGCTTACTATAATACTCGAAATTGATAATTTGCATTATGACCAGATTATGATAATTATGAGATAATTATTGGATTGTGAAATTTAATCTTGAACTTGCTTATATGGAATTTAAGTAGCCTAATTAAAATTTTATTAGGTGATTTGGTAAGGCATGTGTATTTTGTTTAGAGTAAATTTGTTAAGTGTAGTGGTATTGTGAATGAGATGATAAAAGGCAAGAGTTGGGGCATAACTTAAACCACTACACACCATACATCCTCTACACACACTAAATCCCTAACAAAAAACCCCCAAATCTTCTCTTCTTCATTTCTTTCAAATTAATCCTTGGGAGAGCTTGGATTGCTTGGAACTTACATATAACTTGTTTTGGAATATTACAAGTGGTAAATAGTGAAAGTTATGAATTTTGTGTAGTGTATGTGGTTGGTGGATTTTATTTGATTTATGATTTTTTTCTTGGAATAGAAAAGCTTGAAATGAGTACAAATGTTGGTGAAATAAGATGTGTTATGGTGTTTTGACGCTTTATAGTTACAATATTAGAAGTGTGTTGCCTTAGACATGTATTTGGTGAAGGAAATGCTTGAAATTGTCGAATCTTACGCAAACAGGTCGCAACGATCGATCGCTACATATAGCGATCGTTGCGAGAAGAAATCAAGGTTAGCGATCGATCACGCGAGATGAGGCGATCGATCGCTGAGACGAAAAGTTTTTTTAAAAAAACCTGTCGCGAGCGATCGATCGATCGCCAAATAAGGATGATCGATCGCGAGTCTGAAACTTTGAAAAATTATCATTTTCATGAGAAATTTGAGATGGGGTCCTTTATGGCTACTAATATTGAATTGTTGGATTCATGTAGAACATTCCCAAGCATCAGGACCGCGAAGAGGATAATCCTTAAATTATCAGTATTTTGGGAGACAAAGGTACATATGATGTACGAGCTTACTTTAAAAGTATAACTTGTGTATTGCGAATGTCACGGGTTGACATGTTCCGTCACGGGTTGACAAGGTATATTGCAAATGTCACGGGTTGGCATGTTCCGTCACGGGTTGACGAGGCATATTACGAATTTCACAGGTTGACATGTTCCGTCACGGGCTGACTTGGTACCTTGTGTGTGTCTGGTTGACATAAAGGAAAACGGTATAAATTGTCCTATTATATTGTTATTGCTTTTTCACTGTTATTGATTACGGAAACAGGAACAATCTAGGGACCTTCCTTTATTCAGAAATATTAGGAAGTATCCTTATCATGTTATGTTAAATTCTTGTAAATTCATACTTCGATACTTGTAATGATGTTTGGTATGCTCATAATTGTGTGGGATCGTCTTGTAGGTACCAACATCAAGACTAGACTTTTGAAGGAAAATAGAGATTAGGGATTGACTGTGACAAAGAGGAGTATTAGACGAATTTTGGATCTAGATGACTACGTCTAGACTGTATATGAACTTTGTCACTAGATATTTTTAGAATTGTATGTTTGTTAACAATCATGTAATAACTCATTTTGATTTTGGTATAATAGTCGCATGGAACAAACCCATGAATTATAAATCTAAAACTATGTGTTGGTGATAAAATATACGAACATTTCAGTAAATTATGTCATTATACAAGAGATTTAGAGTGTACTACGTTGTGACCTTACATTAGTGTTATCAGAGCATTTGTTAGATGTCTGGGATAATTCAAGGTCTGGTATGACTTGAGAGCAGTGTTTAGATGAGAACTTAACTAAAAGTTAGAGTTGATTGTTAGAGTTAGGAGGTATAACACTGGATATATGCTTGTACATCCAGAAGTATACCGACCTATGCATATAGTTATTATGAAATGTGGAGATGCAGTTTAATTGCTGTGATGCAATGAATGTATTTGGTTATGTGATTAAATTCTGTTAAATGTTATTGTTTAACCATTGATTTATTGCATGGCGGGAAGAGTAAACTAACCTCTTCGTGAAGAGATGGGGGATGCCTCAAGTGTTAATGCTGCCTCGGGACGCCTATCAGACCCGAGTCAATTGAACATCAATTGTTACCCGGGGAGTTAACTTTAACTCAGTTTCTAGGCTACCTTCCACCTCGTTTTGAGGGGACCGTGTCAGGGGATCAGACTGAAGAATGGTTGGAGAGAATCAAGAAGATATTTTATATCGGCACCTTGTGTCAGGTATGCTTGGTTGCGATTGACAGAATTTCAACATGCCAAAAAGGCATCTTTGTGGTGGAAAGCAACGGTGATGGAGACCCGAGCTCAGGGGTATGTTGTGGATTGGGAACTATTATGCACACGATTCTTGAACAGATATTTTTCAGCTGCCACTAGACGATTGAAGGAGGATGAATTCACAAATCTGAAGCAAGGAAGGATGTCAAGATCCAATTACGCACTACAATATTTATCTATTTTTAGGTATGTGCCTCACATCGCTACTGATGCTCGTTCGAAGATGAGACATTTCTTGAAAAGATTGAGGCCGGAATTATTTGATCGAGTTTTTTCACACAATCCCCTCTTATTTGATGATGCCTTGACACGTGCTGAACTAGCAGAGATATGAATCAGTGCCTTTGGGGACTCAGTACAATCACAGAGACCAACTTCTGACAGCTTGAGACCACGAGGGGACACATTTAAACCAAAGGAGCTTCATCGTCATTCCGACCGGGCAATCGACGTTTTGATTCACGTCGCACTGGAGATAACAGGCAGTTGGGGAGAGGACAATCAAGGGAGTATGTGGAACAAAAATGTTTTAGATGTGGGGGATCTGTGATGCTCGAAATATTTGATAATTTTTCAATTGACTTAATTGTGGTATTTCAATAAGATTTTGAGATTTAAATTATTGGGAATGTTATTTTGCTCCGGAGTTAAAAATAAATTCCGGGTTGAGTTTATATCGTAAATTAAATTCAAGAATGATGTCCGAAATTATCTACACCAAATAATTTCATTAATTGGAGTAAACTTGAATTAATTTCGGAATCAAATTACAGGGAATTGTAGTCGGACCCGGATTTGAAATTAAGCTATTGGGAGTGAACTTATGGTGCACTTCTAACCAATAATTCTTACCATTATTTTGAGTCTTTGATTTAAATAAATTACTCATTTTTTTTTATAGAATAGATGAAATTTAAGGGTGTGGATTAAATGTAAGGTTGAGATTTAAAGCTAGTGCTAGACAAGAAAACACACACACACATCTTCTCACACACTAAATAATCGGCTACCTCTTCCCCAAACCCCTCAAACTCGTCGGCTCTTTCATGGTAGTTTAGGGTTGGAATTTTTGCCCTTTAAGCTCAAATATCTTGCCAAGATTTGTGAGGTATGATGTTTCCTTACTCCCTAAGCTATCCTACCTCTCTTATTTTCGAGTTTGGTTTGAATTTTTCCAAGTTGGTGTTCGAAAATTTGAGGCTTGTCAAGGGAAATGTATAGTTCTCCTTTGGGTCGATTTTGGGTGAATGTTTGGTCGAAATTTTGAGGTGTTGTGGCTGTTTTCTTACTGTGTGATAGTGTGTGCAGAAAACGTGTTTGAGTGTGTGCTGGTAGGTGTTAGTGTGTGCTGGAAAAGTGTGAAGTGTGTGTGCGTGAACAGTGTGTGTGTTAGTGTGTGTAGATGGTGTTTATAAAAGTTATTATGTATCCCTACATATATTGAAGTGTAAATGTGTTAAAGTACATACATGTATGTAGTTAGATGGAGTATTGTCAACGAAGAATGATAATTTGGAATTTGGATAGTATGATAAATGAATTGATTGTTGGAAGTTAATTGTGACTCACTTTATTGGATGGTTGATTGTTAAAAATAAATTGTGGAATTATGTCTTGGCTTAGTATTATTGTTGGTTAAAGAAAGAAAGAAATGAATACTAAAATCATGCATGTAATGTGTTTGTTAATATGCTTAGATGTGATTCAAGTGTGGGTCTAAGCCTTGTTAATGGGTGGTGAAAAGAACTAACTTGACTTGTAGCCATTGTAATATTTTGGTGGATGTTGGGCTATGGTATGAAATGTGTTACCTTTGGAAGCATGTGTAGTGTGTGAATAAATGAGTTAGATACATGGTAGTGTGTGTCATAACATGGATTAAAGATTGTGGTGATGTATATGCTTGAATGGGCATCATATGAGTTTTAAATTAAGAATTATGAAACTCAAATGCATGTTTAATTTGTTTAAGTTGAATTCAATCAAAGGACTTTATATTGTGATTAAGGGGGTTTGGACATAAATAGTAGAATATTTTATATCCATGGATTCTTTCTTTCATAGCTTGTTGCTTGAAGCATCTCGGTGTTGGGTTGGGTGTATGTAACATGCTAGTTGTTTAAATTGAGTTTGTTGTTGGGAAGTTGGATTGTGTGAGACTATGTTCATCAAGTATTGATTATGAATTGACCCTTAAACTTTTGAGTTCATGTAGAGCCTTCTTGAGCTCTCGGACAACAAGGAGGGTGACTTGACGATAAACACAGATTATAAGGTACGTAGTGACGTACGAGCAGGTATACTTATTATGAAGTACTTACACATTCATATATTCATGAATTATTCAATGTCATGATGGAACGTAAGAAATGTATATGTGTGATGAGTATGACATATGTGGCATGGTGGATACGTATTTGTACGTGATCCAAAAATCTGAATATGTATATATGTATGTGTGGTATGAGGGATGCGTAGTTATACGTGATCCGAGTATACAGCTGAGTATTGATGCCTGGGGCATGATCAATATGCGAAAATGTCGAGAATGAGATAGATTGGTAGGCAGGATCATATGCGATATGAAATTGTTTATGACTAAGCATAAATAATAGATTTTGATTGTATTGAATTTATCGTGTTGAGGAGTATCATGTTTAAATAACGATACTGAATTTGATGTTATGAAAGCGTGTGAGTTTGAAACAGGAACAGTGCGTGGAGGCTATACAGATTCAGAACCGTACAAGGAGTACATTTTTATAGATTTTAAATAATTGTAAATTATGATGTTATGATCGTATCATGATCTTTATGCATTGTTATGATATGGGTAGTGTGATGTTGGTATGCTCACCCTCTGTGGGGGCTGTTTCTGTTGAAACAGGTATTACAGCTACAAGGTTATTTTGGCGTAGCAAGCTCGAGCTTGGCTGGACAATATTGCTTCCTGAAGCGTAGAATGAGAATGAGTAAATGGTATACACTATTTATGTAACTAGATGGGTGTTCATTATATGTTGCTCGCATGTGAGCCCTTGGAGTCGTGTATATGGACTGTATATTGGTGTTGAAGTCCACTTTTTATATCTTCTTAGTATGGTGACTTCCCTGGCTGGGAACTTACTTATGGTTTTGATTCCTTTTAGTATCATGTTTAACCCTGGCTGGGAATTATTTTTGGTGATGTGTTTTTATTTTGGGATAGCTCAATTTATGGGGAGACTCTGCCCAAATTTTTATAAAAGTCATGGGGATTATGTGAAGCATGTAATGATTCTTTTAAAGAATGAAAATTTTTTATACTCTTATGACGTCATAATTGCAGTATTGACGTGTTGGGTCGTTGGGGTCTTACAGGATCTCACCGAACTAAAGATTGTCAGGCTTGCTTTGAGTGTGGCCCTGTGGGCCACTTGGTGCGAAATTGCCCTAACCGAAGTGGACGACAAGATTTTAGGAGTAATCGGGGTAGGCATTCGGAGAGCACTGTCCAACAACGCCAACAATTTGTGCCTCGCTCCTTTGGAGGGCAAACAGAGGGGGGCAGACATCAGGACCACCTAGGGGGCAAGTGTATGCACTGAACAGAGAACAAGATGAAGCATTTAGATGAAATAATTACAGGCAAGTGTTATTTGTGTACTTCCCTGCTTTTGTTCTTATGGATACAGGTGCGACCCATTCGTTTATTTCGTCGGACTTTATTGAAAAGCATCACATATGTTCGTCTCCGTTGCCCACGCCTCTTATGGTCTCGACACCATCAAGAATAAATGTTTTAGCAGCCCATATCATGTATGACCATTGTATTTCTTACGAAGGTAATGAACTAAAGGCATATTTGATTGTTTTGGAAATGGTTGATTTTGATTGCATCGTGGGGATAGATGTTCTGAACAGATATTGGGCCATGATTGATTGTTAACAGCGTGTTGTAGAGCTCCAAGCTGAGCAGGGAATTAGATGGACGTTCTATGGGCTTGGTTCTAAGCCCCGGGTTCCATTGATATCTGCGGTCAGAATGTCAAAGTTGTTGAATTAAGGGAGGGACGGATATCTCATTTATGCCATGGATACCTCAGATCAAAGAAATTTGAAAGTTGCGAATATACCTGTAAGGACCCCCGTGCCCTTAACCCATTATTAGTGTATTAATCCAAGCATTTAGTGCATGCAATCACACATGTAGGGGAGAAACCCACTTATCACCAAAGCAGATCATGCAATAATAAAATTCTTTACATTATTCCATATATTGTCTAGTTTTCCCCAACCATAGTCCACATACATATCATGCACCATTATTATACACTAACGTATTCTCAGTTCATTTAGCAATTCAATAAATAATTGCGTGCAACTCATAAATGAAGAGAGAAAGGCCCTTGCCTTTTTATACATGCCATATACACATAATAGTGCTCACATGCGAGCATCAAATAGGTATGTGTGTATCAAATGTATAAAATACGGTGCTCAATACCGTCACTGGTATTTCTATCCCTGGAAGCACCTCCAATCCATAGCTCGAGCTCATCTCCAAAGCCATCGATGTACCTAATCAACTGCCCCAACAGAGACAGCCCCCACACGCGGTGAGCATTCCAATATCCCAAATCCAATAATCACAATAATACAATTCATAATTTACAAAAATGTAAATGCTATGAAATATAAAAGATGCTCCCTGGATGGTATCATCCTCATCCAGGATTCCCTGTACTGTCCCTGTTCTCAAAATAACTGAAACCATTAAATTCCCAAATGCCAGTTAATCATTACACCGATTAACAAATCCATTTTCCACATACCGATATCATAATCAATAATATCAAATCATTAAACAATGATTACAGATATTCCATGTATCTCAGTTATGGTTCCATATTTCTATTTCATTGCTCGCTCTGCAATAGCGGCATTTCATTCTCACGCATGCTCAACAACAGTGGCGTCATAACCGATGTTCGCTCAAAGGCGACAACATCCCAATCATTGCTCGCTCAAAAGCGGCACCATATGATTCCCAATGCATATATATACATATGCAGCAAATACCATAAACCATGCATTTCAACAGCCGTTAATTGCTAATACTATATACCATGCATTTCCATATACATTCATTGCAACACAGTGTACCAAGCACTCAACAATTGCAATTATATTAAAGGGCTATGCTCGTACGTCGTACGTACCTTATAATCCCGTAGTTCGAGTCCAACCTTGCCTGAGTCCCACGACCCGATGAGTAAAGTGCTAACATGCAAATAACTCCCAATTAAACATAGGCATGCAATCACGTGCCCAAGCACGTTCACAACTTCCAAACCTATCGTCCATCCATGACGATTACCAAAATAAAAGCCCCCCGGCTAAGCATGCATATACCCAAAATATTCCATTTTATAAGTATGTCATTCCCATTGGAATTTAACATTTGTTGGAATCGAAGAGGGGGGGGTGAATGAGATTCCTTGGCTACTTTAGCTTTTTAAAATGAGTTTGCAAAATAAAAGAGTTTTCGCTTGCGGAAGGCTTAAGTCAATCGATAAATAAAAGAAAAGAAGAAGTAAATAAATAAATAAATGCGCAATTAATAAAGAGTTAAAAGACACGAATATTTGTTATAGAAGTTCGGCGATGAATCGCTTACTTCTCCTCTTCCTGGTTAGATAACCTCCAATCGAGGTTCCACTAGAACGAATGGTCTTGGCCTTGAGTCCAAGTTAGCCACAACACACTCTTCCCGAGTACACAAAGCTCTTCACGAGCACAACACTCTTCAAGAGTCTTCTTGGCCTTAAGGGCTCCAAGGATAGCCACACAACTCTTCCCGAGTTACTAACACTCTTCACGAGTCTTCTTGGCCTTAAGGGCTCCAAGGATAGCCACAACACATGCACCAACTTTACTTGTTGATGACTTTACAATTTCCAACTTGCTTTGGTGTTGGAGGATCTTACAACAACTCAACAAACACCTCACGGTGTACCAACACGAAGAAAACAAGACTCACACAAAATAAAAGAATTACAAACTCCAATACAACAACAATGTATGGAGATTGCAATGCAATTTGAATTTTGAATTAGCAAAGCTTTGTAGAAGTTTGTAGGCTTGTTTCTTGTCATCAAAATGCTCCAAAGCATCCATATTTATAGTGTAGGAGGCCCCCTAGGCTCCTACTAGCCGTTGCTACACATAAGGCTGAAATTACTCCTCGATCGCCTCGGTCATCGCCTCGGGCGATCACCATCGCCGTGCCCCAACGGTTGCCAATCTCCACAGATCGCCTCAGGCGATCTAAGCCAAAATTCAATGCCGTAGCCTCAGCTTCTTAAAATCTTTCATCGCCTCAAACAAAGCAGCCATCGCCTCAGGCGATCAGGCCATCGCCTCAGGCGATCAACGCATCGCCTCGGGCGAACTCCCCCTGCACGCGAGCCTCAGCGTCGTTCCATTCGATGTGCGTGGCGATGCCCCGCCTGGTTGCCATCGCCTGGGGCGATCCAGCCCAGGTTTTGTGCACTTGAATTTCTTCATTCAATCCACTTTTTAACCACTAAATCTGCACACTAAGTACACACATTAGTATAACAAACACAAGTTTTGTTGATCATCAAAACTCAAAAATAATCCGGGGATAAATTATTGAATTAAGCACAACCATGCGTTTAAGGCTCAACAATCTCCCCCTTTTTGATGATCACAAAACTTGAATATGCAATATGCATGAAATGTGAGTAAACATGACTCCCCCTTAACAATTGCATAGCACATACAAGATTACCAAGTAAAGCATAAGACAAATAATTCTCCCCTTCAAACCATGCATACAAGAGCTCTCCCCCTTAAACTATGCATGAATTAAGCTTCAAGTTTATCACAAAATTCTCCCCCTTTTTGTGATAATCAAAAAGCACAAAATTTAAATAAACATAGCATAAATATATGTTGACACATAGCCATTTTAACAATTTTACCCATGTTCCTCATCAAGCATGTAATAGCTATAACAAGCATTAGATTAAATCATTTAGAGGAACAACAAACATGCATTTAAAGTAATCAACAATGAATTCTAAACATTGCAAAGTGTGCGTATGTTCTACCATGAGTTCATGCACTTATGCCCAATAAACATAAAATCCTCATTAGATAAATTTATCATTAAAGCATTATATCAAAAATAGAGCATCTAAACACTTATAGCATGCTTAATCACATAATTTCACATAGCATATTCAAATTTGAATTCAAGATACTTACTATAAAAGGATAAGCATAAATCATGCAACAAAACAATTTATATGTGCACATGCTAAGGGGTTATTCATTTTACTACCAATAAATATTGAGCTTCATTATTTATTGATCACAATTAATTTGTGCCAATGAATTTTGAATTGCTCTTTTAAAATGTATAAAATAATTTTACATTCGATGACAAGACTGTGTTCTTGTCATTGGTCCTATGCCTCGTGCTTCCTCTATTGTGGTGAATGAGATAATCTCCTCCTTTGAGTTGCTTGTGCCTTCATCCTCCATCCCATTGTTGTCCCTACAAAACAAATTTACAATTGGAGGATCTTTGGTACCTATTTGATTTTTGGGTCCTTGAGGGTTAGCTTTCATTGGCACCTTTGAAATCCATTTCCACCTCTTGTTAGGTTGGTATTGGACTTTGGCAAATCTACACTTATTCTTAGAATGACCATTTTTACAACAATAGTTACAAGTAGGAGAATCATGCTTGGCTTTAGCCAACAAGCTTGAAAAGGCTTTTGATTTGCTTGAGAAGCCTAACCCGGCTTTATCAAAGCTACAACGTTGCAAGCCAAGCAATTCATTCATCTTTAGACTACTCTCACTAAATTTGCAAAAAGATATCTTTAAAGAATTTAATTCATTTTTCAATGAATTATAATCTTCATATTTCTTGGCAACCTCAAGTTTGAGTAATTTGTTACTCATCTTGGTTTTGCCAAGAACATCAATAAGTTCATGATAAGACTCTAAAAGTTCATCAAAAGATGGTACCTCATCGACACTTACATCTCCTTCATCATTTATGTCATCTTCGGCCATGAGACAAAGATTGGTTCCTTCTTCATCGGAGTCACTATCACTCCATGTGGCTATAAGGGCCTTCTTCTTGCCTTTGTCCTCACTCTTCTTCCTAGGACATTTGTTAGCATAAGGAACTTTTTCTTGACAATTATAACAAGTTACCTCTTGTTTTGAATCTTGTTTGGTGGAACTAGAGGTCTTTGACTTGTTATGTTTGTTGAAGAACTTCTTGAACTTTCTAGTGAACAAGATCATCTCTTCATCATCATCATCATCATTTTCATCCTCGGATTGATCTTTCCTCCCAACCAAGGCAATCCCCTTCCTCATGGATGTATCATCCTCCTTTATTCCTTTCCTTGTCGATACTTCAAGTTCATGGGTCACCAATGTGCCATGAAACTCATCAAGGTCATAAGATGCACTTTCTCCTTTGTTGGACTCGATGATGGCCGTCCTCTTGGCATCCCATTCATTTGGCAAGGCTCTTAGTGCTCTCCTCCATATTTGTTTTGGAGGATACTTCTCTCCAAGTTGAGCAAGCTCGTTTATGATTTGGGTGAGCCTTCTAAACATTGAATCAACCTCTTCTCCGGACTCCAACTCAAATGTCTCACATTTGAGTTGTAGTAGATCTATCTTTGAAATCGTCCATTTCTTTGGGAACACTTATTCCCCAACTTCCGTTAAAGGAATGTGTGGACCTTTCACAATAATTTTCCAAAGATCATAATCTATGGATTGGATGTATAGAGAAATTCAATTCTTCCAATAACCGTAGTTATCACCCGTGAAAAGCGGAGGCCTATTTGTCGATTGACCTTGGGCAAACTCATTTGCTAGATTAGCCATAGAAAAATTTTTGATTTAAAAAATAATAATCAAATGGCACTGATACCACATGTTGGAATCGAAGAGGGGGGGGGGGGGGGGGGGGGGTGTGTTGGGATATGCCCTAAGACAAGTCATTAGATGATTGTTTAAGACATACAATGTTTATGGTTTTATGAATGGCAATTCATTATTATATATTATTCTTTTAACTGTGCATTGTGAATTAATATATATGTTGATCGATGAATTGTTCATTGATATGAGATATCAAATCAACATATGGGTACATGTTAGAGAACGATGTACTGGACAGACTCACCATGAGAATGCAACATGGATAGTTATATGATCGTCATATGCAATTCTCATAGTGATAATAATGTATACAATCCTTACGACTTGTGATCATCAGAGATCCCAACATAAGGAGTTATGTATCTTGATATCGTCAAACGTTACCCGTAACAGGGTAATCTATAAAGGCGACTATTGGATACACTACGAATTATGTAGAGGGATGTTGACTGATCGAGATATGATTTGTCCCTCCTATATAACAGGAGATGTGTTTGGCCCTTGATCAAGTGAGAACTAAAATGCATGGCCATGCTCGAATGAGTCGATATGAGATATCGAGCTTATTCGTTTATTCTAGTTCTACTTGGGGATCAAGAAATAAAGATTGAATATACGAGTATGACTATTCCATGACTCGTGTTCAATCTAAACACAAAGGATAAAGGGATTAAGTTACATGATTAATATTATCACAAGTTCTAAAGGTTATGTCGAGTCATTGACATTCTCGTAATTTGGGTAGCATCGATGTGTTGCTAGATACCGCTCGATGCTTGCGACATAAAATGAGATTTTATGTCACTGCCAACATTACGAGATCCTATCGGGTCGCACAAAAGATTAAATCGAGAAGGGAAATTAAATTCATGGGATGAATTAAATAATTAAGAGGAGTCTTAATTAATAATCATAAGGATTAATTAAATCATGGGCTTAAGCCCATGAAGCTTTAAGAAAGCCTTTAATTAATCATATTTAATATGATTGCATGGTGTTTTATTGTAAGACAATTTTATATCAAAAACCTACACCCAAAACCAAGCCACACGGCCGCCTACAATACCATCAAAAGCCCTCGGCTTCTTCAACGTAGCCGAAGGAGATTTGGTGGTTTTTGTGGCGATTATTCGATTGTGAATCGAGTTAGCTTTGTGTATCGGTTTAATAACTTGTCTAGCAACTTGTTATTAAACCATCCCTTCACCCGATTTGATCGTGTGGATACCGTTGAGGCAAAACCAATCGAGTTTTGCTATTGACTCGGAGAAGGCGTAGGACGTGGTGCAGCTCCGTGGATTCTGCTTCAAACGCGCTACAAGGGTAAGACTCTTATGTAATTCCCTAATCCGATATGAATCCCTATGTATAGATCGCTGGTTTGTAATCCCAAAATTTTATTCCGCTGCGTTGTATGCTCATGGGGTTACTAACAGGGTGAATGAGATTCCTTGGCTACTTTAGCTTTTTAAAATGAGTTTCTGAAATAAAAGAGTTTGCGCTTGCGGAAGGCTTAAGTCAATCCATAAATAAAAGAAAAGAAGAAGTAAATAAATAAACAAATGCGTAATGTAATAAAGCGGTAAAAGACACGAATATTTGTTATAGAAGTTTTTGCGATGAATCGCCTACGTCTCCTCTTCCCGGTTAGATAACCTCCAACCGAGGTTCCACTAGAACGAATGGTCTTGGCCTTGAGGGCTCCAAGTTAGCCACAACACATTCTTCCCGAGTACACAAAGCTCTTCATGAGCACAACACTCTTCAAGAGTCTTCTTGGCCTTAAGGGTTCCAAGGATAGCCACACACAACTCTTCCCGAGTTACTAACACTCTTCATGAGTCTTCTTGGTCTTAAGGGCTCCAATGATAGCCACAACACATGCACAAACTTTACTTGTTGATGACTTTACAATTTCCAACTTGCTTTGGTGTTGGAGAATCTTACAACAACTCAACAAACACCTCACGGTGTACCAACACGAAGAAAACAAGGCTCACACAAAATAAAAGAATTACGAACTCCAATACAACAACAATGTATGGAGATTGCAATGCTATTTGAATTTTGAATTAGCAAAGCTTTGTAGAAGTTTGTAGGCTTGTTTCTTGTCATCAAAATGCTCCAAAGCATCCATATTTATAGTGTAGGAGGCCCCCTAGGCTCCTACTAGCCGTTGCTACACATAAGGCTGAAATTACTCCTCGATCGCCTCGGTCATCGCCTCGGGCGATCACCATCGCCGTGCCCCAACGGTCGCCAATCTCCATAGATCGCCTCAGGTGATCTAAGCCAAAATTCAATGTCGTAGCCTCAGCTTCTTAAAATCTTTCATCGCCTCAAAAAAAGCAGCCATCACCTCAAGCGATCAGGCCATCGCCTCAGGCGATCAACACATCGCCTCGGGCAAACTCCCCCTGCACGCGAGCCTCGGCGTCGCTCCATTCGATGTGCGTGGTGATGCCCCGCCTGGCTACCATCGCCTAGGGCGATCCATCCCAGGTTTTGTGCACTTGAATTTCTTCATTCAATCCACTTTTTAACCACTAAATCTGCACACTAAGTACACACATTAGTATAACAAACACAAGTTTTGTTGATCATCAAAACTCAAAAATAATCCGGGGATAATTTAAAGCATTAAACACAACCATGCGTTTAAGGCTCAACAACATTGCCCCGGAAATAGGTTAATTAAACCCCGTTTCCAAAATCCCGACATTTTCCAAAATTTCCAAAAAACAAATTCCTACGGGAAGCGATCGATCGCCGCTTTCAGCGCGATCGATCGCCCCTGTCCAGTAGGCAACAATACCTTATCGCGATCGATCGCCAACTCGCTCGCGATCGATCGCCCGGACTGTTCATCTTCACCAATTTAACAGCTGCTCGTCGCGATCGATCGGTCCTCCTCGGTGATCGATCGCGACCTGCGATTTTCATAAAAACTCGAGCTTCCATGGTGTTTTTCACACCCAAACTCAAAACCAACACCCCTAACTTCCTCAACACCTCAAATACACCAAATAAACTCAATAAAAACTCTAAAAACAACATTTTAGATTTTTAACCAAAACCCCCAAATCTCAAATCCAACCCAATACTTGACCAACAAGCACAATACCATAATCAAATCGAAGCTAAAGGTGAGGAGAAGAAGATTACCAGATTTTCTTCAAGAAATCGGGCTCCCAAGATGAGCCCCCATCGATTTGTTCCCAAGAGAAAAGTGGGGAAGGGTTTCGGGTGAGGGAGAGAGGCGTGAGGGAGAGGAGAGGGGGAGAGATTACGTATATTGACGGAATACCGAGTCCATTTGGTATATATAGCACCAAGGCTCCAAAATACCAATACCCCCACAACTACACCATGATTCATTAAAAATCATCTGTTTTCAAAAATCATCTCTCCAACTCAAATTCCATTGCCATCCCCCGTACAAAGTACTCCGGACCCAGATTCCACCAAAAACCAAATTCCAAGATTATCACCATGATGAGAATACAATCTCATCCCCTGGATCCAACGACTCCAAACACCGGATTTAAAAATCCCTGGGAGTCTCAATACAACAATTAATTCATAATTGCCACAATTAAAATCCTTTAAGGATTATTACCACACCGGGATTAACATCATTAATCCCCGGGCATCAGAATTATCCCCCACTAATAAAATTTCAACCTAGAAATTTGCACGGCGTACTCCTCGTAACGCCGATACCACTCAATCCAAACGGATCCACATTGTCGAATCATGAACACATCATGAACGACATACCAACCGCGAGGATACCGACCTCGCACCAAAACCTGGAATGGGATAAACCTCCCAAACCATTACAACCGTAATAGAACGTCAGCATACCCCCAATGCTAACCGTCTCAAAAGCAGTCAGCCCAAACCTAACTGCAAATCAAACGAATCATTCGTGATTCCAAAATAGATATCGCTTCGATGATATCTTTGCGATTTAGCCTACGATGTTAAATCTACATCATTACCAAGGAAAACACCGGTACACAACAGTGTACCTAAACTACATCCGGTTCCCATTTTCCAAATCCATCTCCATCAAAGGAGTTGTTGCCCCACATTGAAACACGGATTGGTTGCAACACGGATTGGGCCACAACATGGCCCCGATCAACACGAAACACATCTCCAAAGATGTCTACATCCGTGTGTTCCAAGAAATCACATCTTGGTCCAAACACACTGTCGAGACTCTACAAGGTCTCAAGTTCCCGAAAGGACATGCAAGAACAATCAATCGCATTCCCGTCACACGTGTCAACCACGACACCTAACAAATTCGAATCCTGGCTCCCACCACACGTTTCGACCACGACACCTAACAAATCCGAATCCTGGCCATCACTCGTTTACCCTTGGATTCAACAATCCTAAAACATGGAGGCTATCGAATTAACCAGAAATGAATTACCATGGCCTAAAGTATGACAATCCCTCCTCAGGGAAAGTCAACCAACCCTCACGATCATTCATCAGAATACATCGTGTCATCAAGATTACCAATCTCAAAGTGCCACAATCTCACACCGGAGATTCACTCATCCAAGCATACTGACCCGATGCTCGACGAGGACTAAATAAAAGCTGGCTTCCTTATACACACACTGGTATACATGCCTAAGTACCAAAAACAACCTGCATACTCAATGCAATAGAATCAAGTACCTCCAATCATACCCAAAGTCCCATAACCAACTGTCAATCCCCCTGTGATACCCGGGAAATATTGGTGTTAATCCCGGTGTAGTAATGATCCTTAATGGATTTTAATTGTTGCAATTGTGTATTAATTGCGGTTTTGGGACTCCCGTGGATTTTAAATCCAGTTTTTGGAGTCGTTGGATCCATGGGATGAGATTGTATTCTTATCGTGGTGATAACCTTCGAATTTGGTTCTTGGTGGAACCTGGGGTCCGGAGTACTGTGTACTGTGGCTGGTAATGGGAATTGAGGTTAGAGAGATGATTTTTGAAAACAGATGGTTTTTAATGAATCATGATGTATTTGTGGAGGAGTCGGTATTTTGGAGCTTTGGAGCTATATATACCAAATAGACTCGGTATTCCGTCATTATACGGAATCATTTCCTTCTCTCCTCTCCCTCACGCCTCTTTCCCTCACCCCAAACCCTTCCCCTCTTCTCCTCTTGGTCAAATCGATGGGGGCTCGTCTTGGGAGCCCGATTTCTTGAAGAAAGGCTGGTAATCTTCTTCTCATCTCCTTTAGCTTCGATTTTATTATAGTTTTGTGCTATATGGTTGAGTTATGGGTTTGATTTGAGATTTGGGGGTTTTGGTTAAAAATCTAAAATGTTGATTTTAGTGTTTTTATTGAGTTTAAATGGTGTATTGGAGGTGTTGAGGAAGTTGGGGGTGTTGGTTTTGAGTTTGGGTGTCAAAAAACACCATGGAAGCTCGAATTTCTCGGATTATCGCAGGTGGCGATCGATCGACGAGGAGTGGCGATCGA